>OW679202.1:36556390-36818030 GCA_940337035.1 Agriotes lineatus
AAAAATATGTATCATACGGGGATAATACAAAATTTTACAAAAAAAGAATCAAAATTCGAATAGGAGGCCGTGACTTTGTATTTGAGCATAACTTTTGATTCTAAACAACTTTTCTCAATAAAATTTTGCTATATTTTTTGAAATAAGGTAACTTTATTCTTGAACGAATTTCATATTTTTTATCCTGCCCTGTATATTGTTTGACTTGAAGCCATTGTAAGGGCATCTGATATGGTTATCGAACATGCACTAACTTTTGGCGGTATTTAAATTTGTGTTTTACAACTAATAAAAAAATTTCCCATATGTTGCACACCTAATGGACCACACTGTATAGTAGATGCATCAATTGTTGATATCAAAAGACAAAATTTTCATATACATGAGCAGAAAAAACTTTTTCTATTCGCGTATATGAAAGTAGCTATTTTCGCAGTAGAGTACCCTATGTAAAGTTCAACTTTCGTCAATAGAGATTAAACTACGCGTTGCTATAGAAATAAATAAACAACCAATTGTATGCCTGCAACAATACCTGCAATTTTGTTTTTAAGAACAAGATTAAGCATGCCAAAAACTGCCAGATTCTAAACTAAATTGTAATTCTTGCTTTATGTAATGATATTTTTAATTTTTTTATTTTCATTAAAAAACATTTACTCCTCGCTCGTTCGTGAAATTGCCCCACTCGCTGCTGACACGGCTTGTGGACACATTTCTCATTTCACGAAAAAACAGCACTTTTATCTCGTGTTGTAAAATATACTATTTTTGTTGGTATAAATTTTTAAAAAAAATGTTTAGCCTTTTATCTTAAAAATTTAAAAAAACAAACATATTCACCTTAAAAGTTTGATAATGCTACAAATTAGGTACATAAATAGTAGCCCGCTATTAAATTTCCAAATTATTCTAAATATTATATCATTCAAAATCTTGAAATTTATTTATTTGTTTCATATTTAACCCTAAAATTGTGAAATACCGGCCGTTGAATGTTTGAAATCATTTTTAATTTTGTTTCACTATTGCTAAAATGTTAGTCTTCCCTAATTTTTCTTTTTGGAAACTAGGTGCAAATACCTCAATTAATGTCCTATAGAACAAATCAAACTCGGTTAAATTGCACATCATATAAGCAAGGGGATTCTAAAAATTCTTAAAAAATCATAGTGCTCAACAACATGCCAGGCAACGCCACAATATCAAAATAATTTGAAATATCAAGCTTAAAATATTGTTTATTAAAGATTCCCATATTCCTCTTAACCAATAACATTGTAAAACATTTTCAAATAATAAAAAATACTTTAAAAAAATTAAGTACAGTCGTGTGCAAATAAATCTGGGACAGTGTTTTTTTCACATGCAGATTCAGTTAACAATTGAAAAATATCTCCATGGATTTCCTGCTATCAGAAAGAGTTACATTAAACTTTAACAGGTACTGAAACCCCTAACTCTCTCTGATAAGAGAAAATCAATGGAAATATTCTTCAAATTCTTAACTGAATCTGCATGTGAAAAAAACACTGTCCCAGATTTATTTGCACACGACTGTACTTATATTGTGCATAGGTGGCTCCCTCTTTTTCGTACTGCATAACCTTCTGATATGATGATATGATTATACCTTTCATAGCACTTTCAAATGAGAGAACGTTTTAACAAAAAAATAAATAAAAGAGTGACGCTAAGTGATACTTTTCCCATAATGTAAATCCTTTATTCCTGATCATCAGAGGATGAAATAAGATGTAAACAACTGAAATAATAAATGCAAATCTCTCACATAATGATTCTTATTCTCTATAAGACAGCATTTTAGATAAGCTCTTCTATAACAAATGAATTCAATGATATGTTAAATTGTTAAATGTTTTTCGAAACTGCATTAAATTAAATTCAAATTCTGGTAGTTGACTTTAGTCTACGCAGCAACTACTTTTTTATGATCTCAATGTGTTACAAGAATGTCCTGGTACATAATATAAATATAAACTATAATCTACATTCATTCAACAAAACGTCTACATAGAAAAACTAAAAGTACAAGTACATTTTCATCTAATAAAGTAAATGTTCTCCCTTTTTCTAATAATATAAATATTTTTAAACAGAATTTCTCTCTATGATTTTCCCCTCTTTTTGATATATTATTACATCTACGAGTTTAGCATTACAAATATTTCCTTACCTAGTCAGGCTCCTACTAAATATAATTGTATGTAACTATAAAAAATAGCATCAACTTTTATATTGAAAATGTGAATTTTTTTAAATGCACTTTTCCACGAAAATAATAAGTTTCAATATCCATTCTACAGAACAATTAACACTCTTTTGATTGTTCTCTTTTAATTTCATGGAAAGGTGTATCGAAAGCATTTGTTTTGACTGTAAACAAATAGATAATTGTGATATTTTATTTGTAAATAAAATAGTATAACTATATTAATTTCCAATTACTCAAATTACATCTGTGCTTGTAGTTAACACAATAATTATTTTAAAACATGTTTGTAATTCCTATCATCTCATTAGGTAGATTTAATTAAAACATAATATATTATATTTCTCTATAAGGCCTAATATTTCTATAGCGATATTTCAGAATATTTAATTTTAAAATATTTCTAAGTATTATTGTATTTATTTCTGCGTTAGTAAGACAATTAAGTATTTATATTATTTTCTTAATATATTAAGTATATACATGACACCATGTAAACTGTATGTATTCTTCACTCAAAATAGTCCGATACGGTCGGACTGTAACCAGTTTAATTTATTAATTGTCTGTGTATATTTAATATAACAGTACCATATTTTTATCTGTATATAATATGTGAACTAAGCATGCTCAATAAATATAATTAAATGTGAAAACTATTTGTTACTGTATCTCTGCTCTCTGCAAGTGATTTCATTATTGGTATAATTTTGAAAAAGGATAGTAGAATACAACGTTATGTACGACGCTGATGAACTTTTTGTAAGACATTAAAATTAGAAGATTTTTTTATTTTATCCTAAAAAAATTAATTGTGATCTTATATCAATCAATTTATAGTCTGGCCATATTTCAATTTTATTGCTTCTAAAAAAATGTATTTTCATTATTCTATACAAAAATTCAGATATGGGGGTTTTGGGAATGCTAAATATAATTTTCAGATTAAACTTAGCCTACTTCTATGGGTAGGATAGGTTTTGGTATTTTGGCGTTTGTAATCGATCATAATAGGCGGCCCACCGAAATTGTGCTTAAAAATATAGAAGATATGAAGGTGTTAACTGAAAAAAAATGAAACACACTGTACATAGTGTACATAGAGGGTCTCCCAACCTTCTGGATAAGCTCTGTTATGCCTTTGCTACTAGATATCCAAAAAATACGATGGTGAACTTATTGAGCATATTTAGCTTTACATTTTAAAAGTATTGTGAAGGATGGGCTATACAAACTTTATAAAAGATTATTTATTTTAAATAAAACATAAGTAAGTTACCGTAAAAATTATAATTGAAAGAATATATATATAATTATATATAAACTAAAAACAAAAGTGAATACAAGCTGCATCAAAATTCAAAGCGCACTGAGCGATCTGACTTCAGTCTTCACCCAAGCACCCTCTGTTCTGTCATTGCTGGGCGCGATAACCAGCCCTTAAAAGCTCCCTCTTACAACTTATTTTTTAATGGAAAACCCTGTAATTTTTAACTATTTTATTGACTATAGCCTTACCTATACGTGCAGATTTCACTTTTAAAATTCTGATTAATATTTAAAAGGTTTAGCTATTTTTAAACATAGCGGCCTCATTCAATCCAGAAAAAAACAAGCTGCATCTTATTCGTTAAGGATATCTAATTTGTGCTTCTGCAAGAAAATTTTACTTTTATTCAACACTGTTTAAATTTTCGAGAACTGTAAAGAACCGTAACTCTTTTTTTTTCAGATGGCATACGCAGTATTTTGTTTGGCTGCTTTTTAAGCCTCATTACTTTTTATTAGGTAAACATATCCTATGCCAAAAGTGAATAATTTTGAAGATAATTTGCAATTGTTTCCAAATTACCTTTATTCTCGCAAATAAAAATCTTTAGTAGGTCATGGAACACTAAACAAAGAAACATTGATTATTAAACCATCAAAACAATTGGTTGTAACAAGTTGAAATGCAACGTGCAAGTGCATGCATTATTTATTATTTATGTTTTAAACCCTCTCAGTTCCAACATTTATATTATAAGAATAATTGTATAAATGCTGATATGGGTTGATATGGGAACTGGTTACTATGAGTGATTTAATATTACTGAAATAGTATTGAATGTAAAATTGTGAAAAAACACGCTGTTGGTTTGAATTTCTTTCAGTTGTGTATTAATACTAATTTTGGTATTATACGCAGTGGCAAAATAGCTTTGCCTGTGGTAATATTTGATATAAATATCAAATGATTATAATTTGAAATAAAATGTTAAAAGTCACCTTGAATTGGATTGTTCTGTTGGGGATGCAATAGAGTTACCAGTCATTTAACGTAGCATCATTGCGTGAGTGATTGTGTCTTGTGCCAATGGATTGGTTTTCTATTGTAAATAATAGAAATAATATGGAGAAATCATCGACGATTTTCTGTAGTAGAGTCAACCAGTGAGCTGTAGAGAGTTCCAAAGCGGACCAGTTCAAAGTTCAGGTACCTTTAAAAAGTCATCAAAAGTCAGTGAACATTTTATAGAGATTTAAATGTGTGATTTTAAATCGAAAAGTTTGATTTGATATAAAATTAGGAAAGACTGTGTTTAGATTTAACATAATTGTGTTTAGAAAGTAAATAAGACATTTATTTATTTTTGCAGATTGAAAGTTTAAATCAAATACTTGATATTTTTAGGTTTTTTATAATTTGAAATTAACCATTTTGGATAATTATTTAACTTAATAATAATTTTAAAAGAAAATGTCGAAGTTTCAGCATATTTTGGATCAAAAGTCATTAAAATTTATTTTGAAGTTACTTTGAATTTTATTTGTACATGTCAAGTCAAACGAAATAACTTGTCAAGTTTTGAAACGTCCATAAGAAATATTTTTGACTATTCAATTCACCTGTTATCCCTCAAAAAGTGACCAATGAAAATCCAGAATTCTGACGTTTCTTGACCAATCAAAAAAATATCAGTGGATATATCTTCCTAGAAGGTATTCAAGTGACTATTTTAAACAAATGTGGTTTTTATTAGAAAAAGTTAACATTAGTATTCTGTTACTATATAAATTGCTTAGTTTGTTGCTAGATTTACTGAAAACTAATTTGAAAAAGCAGTTTCGTTCATTAAATAGTCCCTCGAATACCAGTAGATAATTTTTGCGGTGGTATCCCTACTCATGTCCACTGCGCTTGGGATTAGGACTCGTGCTAGCGCACTCGTTCTAATCGTACCAAAGCGCAATGGACATTCGTGATACCACCACAACCCTAGTCGACATAACTTTGACTACTCATGGTATTCTTCTTCTTCTTCTTCGTCTTTCTCAGCCTGTGTTCGTCCACTGCTGGACATAGGCCTCTACCTCTACTTCATGGTATTACAAGTGATTATTTATTTTTTAAATAAATAATATTATCCGGTTTGGAATTGCCATCAAATAGAGTAAAAGTTCATAAATAAGACTTGTTAATATCAACACATTCATTTAGCTGATGGAAAATAAGTCTCATTGCTTTATATTCATTAGTCGTGGTTTCAATTAATTTCATCTTGATAGAAGTTAATTGTCAAAGTTTATAAATTGAGAAAAACGTCAAAGTGAAAAGTTTCTTATGATTCCTAAAGCCTGCAATAATTGAAGTTAAGGTAAGTCAATTTGTAATATCCTGACTTTTACGGTATTTTGACTTACCAAATGAATGCTTAGGTACTTATAATTTTGACAAGACATAAAAGCCAGATTACTTGTTTTTTTTAAATAGTAATTGCAGTGGGTCAGAGTCCGTTCTAACATTCTAGTACACACAAATAAACAAGAGAGAAAACATAAACTAATTCTATTATTCTGTTAAATACATAAAATTCTGTAAACTCTGTACAACTGATTTGCAAGATTCCTTAATAAATCGCTTCTTCGATCGTGGCAGGTAGGCAACCAATTTGACAGCACTGTCATGCCGGTCTTCAACCGCTGGTTAGCGAATTCTGGACGGTAATCTTGAAGGCGTCTGAATCAGCTTTATCGACCTGGTCGAGGAAGAAATCAAAACTACATTATTTGACAGATTAAGTTTATAAACAGTACAGTGCAATTTTAAGCGTTCCAAAACAACCCCAGGGTGAAATATAAACAGTTAACGGGTTGTTGCTAGTGCCTGAAGGTGCAGCCAACCTTTTGGTCTGGTAAGTGACCTTCTAGAGCTGAATTCGTCAGAGATAGCTACTGAACCGGACTTTTTCTCATTTTAGAGGCGCAATTGCATTAGCCGGGCATACAGGGGAGAAATATTGTTTTGCGGTCCAATAGCCAGACACGCAGAGAGGGTACAGTCGATACATAGTACAGCTTTGACAACACACCCAGGGGTGGAAATTTCGTGACAGAGTACGGTCTAACAAAGCTTTCCGTCAAGGTTTAAATTTGGCAGGTAAGAATTGGTTGCTATCCGGAACTTGGAAAATAAGTTCGTAACAGCAGGGACCGCGGCGGTCTGAGAGAGCGTGAGTTCGCCTTCCAGCGAGCTGAAGGCACTCAGACCAGGATGCCGGGTGGAGTTCTGTCCATCAGTTTTAAAATATAAGTTTAGTTGGAAAACTGCTTGTATTTATACTCGGCGTTATCTTGTAAGTTTACGTTGAGTGGTGGGAGAATAAACTCATGAGATAAGCAGCGCTGGACTACGGGCGTTATCAACATTTTTTATACAGGAATGCTGCCATGACCTTAAGGTTATTGAACGTTTTGTATTGCTGGAATGTGTTATCAACAATACAAGGTGTTCTATTGAGAGTAAACGGTATACGTGTAATAGTAGCAAGTGGGTGCTGCGTTAAAGAAGATAATACAAAATGTCGACCAACTAGTGGAATATGTGATAAAGGGTATATTTTCATAAAGGATAGTTGTAATCAGTGGCGGTGATATGCATAAGCCGAAATAAGCGTTGCTTAGAGGCCCGAGCCCTTAGAGGGCCCTTTGGGGAGCCCGATAAGTTAGCTGATTAAATATCTCGATATCTTCTACTTCATTTCGCTATACATTGATAGCACTGCAACCTCAGTCCCCCACTCTCAGTTATCATTTATCAGTGATCAGATTCGATTTGAGAGCATTGAAAAACTAACAAATATTTCTGAAGTTTTAGAACCGAAAAACGTTTTAAGTATGCAAGAATCTGAACAGGTCCGATGTGATTTGCTTCAGAAAAAGTATTCTGATGTCCTCAATAATAATCTCGCCATTCAGTTTGTGAACGCTATTTCCTTACTAAACGAGGATTTAAATGATAGCATGAGTGTTCCAGATTTGAGAGGTTTATTCCTACAGAAATATAGTGTTTTCGAAAGCAATTTTGGCGAGATTATTACTGCATTGGTTTTATTCTTGACTCTACCTGTAACACTAGCCACAATAGAAAGATCATTTAGCAAGTTGAAAGTAATAAAACATTATGTAAGAAATTCTACCAGCCAAGATAGGCTAGATGACTTTCCGGTTTTGTCAATTGTGCAAAAAGCATCGTGGATATGGTCATAAAAATCTTGTGGAACAATTTGCTGTCAATAAGGCCAAAAAGATACATTTTTTATTTCTGATCAATTTATTTTTACGGCGTTTTACAAATATTAATGATACAAATAAATACTAAGTAGTTTTTACCTATTTTGACGTGAGTTCTTACGATTTTACCTGAATATTATTTTTTGTACGACCACTACTAAAAGTAGGACTTATAGCGCTAGCTTTTTTCACGAAAAATGACGTTTTATAAATCAGCGTGTTACAAGTGAAATCGGCTGTTTACTTTTAGCCCATGTGCTAAAAGTAAACAACTGGTGTTGGATTTAGAATTTAGAACTGGAAGTGAGGTTGTTAAGTTATTCTAGTTACTTCTTTCGTTAGAGGTAAAACGTTTTTTAAATAATTAAAGTATTATGTAATGAATAAAGTAAAATGTGCACATTTATAATTACCTTTGATAACTAACTTTGACAGCTATGGACTGCAGAAACAATCACCTGAGCTTCAAGGACATCTCTTTACTATGACATAAATTATAACTGTCATAAATGCAAACCTTTATTAAATCGACATTTATGGATTAATAACAGTAAACTTAAGGCCGTACAAAAAATATTGTGTGCAAACTCGTGCTAAAAGAGTTTATGCACGAGACATGTTATTTCATAATTTTCATGTCTCGTGCACAGAGCCGGAGTAAGGATATGTGAGGCCCAGGGCTAAATTTTTTTAGAGGCCCCATTCCCATTTATGCCACGGGTACAAAGGGATCTAAATTATTAGAAACCGCACTAGATTATAACCTTCGAATCTTTTCGAGGCACCCGAAATTCGGTGGCCCGGGGCTGCAGCCCCCTTAGCCCCCCCCCCCCTTAGTCCGGCTCTGCTCGCGCATAAACGTCCACTTTTAGCACCAGTTTTCTTTGTATTTGTGCCTATACCAGCTTGAAGATTTTATTTAGTTTAAAATTTGAATTGATATTTTGTTAGATATGTTAGTTATAAAATGTGTTAAATGTTAAGCATTTACTACTCTATTTCTGTTGGTTATAACAGGATGTTATTTTATTTTTTGTTAAACGTTTACTTTGTATACTATAATTATAAATATACAATTCATTAAGTATATAAATCCTTTTACAAGGGGGGGGGGGGGCATTTTTATATTTGCTTAGGGGCCCAAGATGCTCTTTGAGTGCGTTCTAACAACGTCGTATTAATTTCCAAATATGAATTAATGCTCGAATGCAGATTCGGTAAGAAAGTCGTAACGACACAAACCCTAAAATGAAGTATCCATATCTACAAAAAAATTCCAAGACATTTTGTTGTTGTCTTGATTACTGCTCGTGACCTAATTTTTCTATTGGTCATTAATGAGTGTCGTACGATTTTCTAAATAATTTACTGTTCACCGATGAGACAACCTTTAAGAACAATAGTGTAGTCAATTTGCATAATATGTATTATTATACTACGGAGAACCCACACTGCGTACAATTGAAGTTCCAAAATCAATGATCTTCATGGAGAAAATGAGAAATTGTGTTCAAGAACCAAATGCTTTCGAAATCATCTAACTGATAAAAATTATTTTAATTTTTTAAGTAATGACTTGCCCCTACATTGGAAGAAAGTGACCGTCAGACACGCTTGAACTGGTCGTACCTCCCTTCAACAAAAGACGAGCACAACCCAGACTAGCTCGACGATTTGTTGTCATGGGGCAATAATTTTTAGGGTTATTCAATGAAATAAAATTAAACAAAATTCAAAAGGGCGCCACGACAGCAACAATTCCAGTCTAACTCAGTCTAAATAAAAGTCACTTACCGTGTT
This sequence comes from Agriotes lineatus, assembly GCA_940337035.1. Classification (NCBI taxonomy): domain Eukaryota; kingdom Metazoa; phylum Arthropoda; class Insecta; order Coleoptera; family Elateridae; genus Agriotes; species Agriotes lineatus. The sequence goes on from OW679202.1 coordinate 36,565,977, forward strand.
CGGTTTCTAACTTACACTATCCTAGATTCTCAAAAACGAGCAGGTATCAGTTGAGTCAAATAAAATATAATATAAGTACTAGTAGTAGAAAATAATCACAAGGCTTTAATAGTTACAATGTTTGAATAATACAACAAGTAAAGGTAAATAGGGTTCTGGGCGCTTAAACGTTAAACCAGGCTCGCTAGTGCAAAGGAGCGTGAGAATAAAGGTACAATTTGTTTAAGAAAAGTTCATAAATGTTAAACCTGGTTCCTAAATGTAAACGAACCAGAAGGTTGCATGTAAAAAATAGGCAAAAGCTACGTCAGGCAAAATCAGTGAATGAACAAAGTTAACAAGTAAGAACACAAAAATTTTATCTCAAAAGTAAATTGCGCGTTTCAAAGAGCATGCGAAGCTGGAAAACATTTAAAAGCGTTGAGCCCAGAAGTAAGAACCGACCAGCAAAAAAACTTCTTCTAACTGAAAAGCAGCCTGTTGGTGCTGATAAAGAGCTAATCTCTGATTTGAACCACGACCGTGTTTGTTGAGAAAATAAGAACTGCAATTTTCGTTGCCCGCCTAAATTCGAAGAAAACTTATCTTCGCACTACTTTTACTCACAATTCATAACCAATAAAGAAAGTTGCAAAATAAAGATAATGCCCAAGCACAGTCGTAGCCATCTGGGTTGCCAGGCAGCAATTCATCGCCTCACCAGGATGCATCGGAAAATGGAAACAACTCTTAATACTGGATCTGCTCAAGAGCAAACAGTCTTTGGCCTCCTTGAAACAAATTTCAACTGTAACAAGCGGTAGCGGTCCAGATGGCGAATGAGAAATCTGCATGCCTGCGCCTAGCAAAAGTAGCAAAACGGGCCCAGAGGTTCCTATCGTAATGTAACACAATGGGGGAAATTATTCCTTTGCTTCCCAGTTGTGTTTTCTTTTGCCTCGGGTAGCTATATGCGTGGGCCATGGTACTGTGAACACATCCAAAAAAAAGTAGTCAAAAATAAACGTCTATTAATGCTACTGTATTACAATGAAATAATATTCTTAAAACTGTATTACAATATATATACAAAATTGATAATATGCTCGCCGTTCGTAGCTAGTGGCCTATAGGTGGTATCGCGAGTGTGGGTTTGCCCCTTACAAAGATTCAAGATGGCTAACCTTTTAATCCTGCAAACAAACAAACATTGCTAGTGTCGATAGCTGTTTTATTGAAACTAATCGAGCATTATTGTGTGCTAGGTGTACTCCAGGATTCGTGAATTTTCGAAGATGAGTCTACCTTTCTGTAGATCATGTCGCTATAATTTTCAAACGCGCGATCTCTGCTTTATTTATTCCCGCGGTCGTTTCATAAATTCGTGTCTACAGTGAATATTGGTATTATACCGGTGCCGCCAGGAAGTCAGATAGTTCGTGTAGCGTTCGACGCCACAGACTTGTAGTTTCTCTCTGGCGGTTTCAAGCGATAGTATATAGCGGGGGGGGCCAACCTGCGGCTCGCGAGCCACATGCGGCTCTTTGGAGGATTATTTGTGGCTCTCGATAAATGTACCTGAGTTCCCTTTTCATTTTTGTGTTATTATATTTTAAAAAAATATTATCGTTCCGTAAAAAAGGCTGCTTGTCGAATTATTTCAATATTCGGAACAACGTACGTATGTGAATCATTTTATTCCACTTTAAAATTCGTGAAATCCAAACACCGATGAGTATTAACTAACCAGCATCTCAAAGAATTACTGAGAAGTGCTGTCACCAATTATTCACCAAATTTTAAAGAATTATCAAGAGAAGTAAAATAAGTGTGTTTAATTTTTAATATTTAAATTCAATACACATATTTTGTACTTTTATTTGTTTTCAGTAAATATAATTTCTGTAAAAAAAAATTTTTTAATACCTTTTTTGCATACCTTTTAAATACGTATTTAATTGCGGCTCGCGAAAAATTTCAAATTTTGAAAAATGGCTCGGACTATCAAGGAGCTTGGCCACCCCCGGTATATAGGGTGGTCGGAATATGGACACGTCACCTAAACTGGCGTCGATGTCCAAATTGGGGTGCTGGGTGATTGCTTGTTACTTGAACCGACGCCAAAGCGTTCACCAGGACAGGACGTTTTGCGGGCGGAAATCTAAACTGGTCACAAGCCAGCGCTGAAGTTCGGTCGGCGTTTTTAGAAACATGTGATTATGCACGTCGTTTAAACTGACGCCTTGTGCATAACCTAGGGTAGGTTCTGCGGGTTTAGAAAAGGTTGTTGGTCAGGTCAGGCGAACTCAAAAAGTTCCTCCTTCTGTCCAGAGCGCGTACTTTTATACGATTTTGGGGCCCGCGTTATCGTACATTCAGGCTGGAGATTTGAGCAGTAGGGAAATAACTGCACTGAAGACGCGCGCCGCATAGCCGCGCCCCACGTGACGCCCACTCAAGTAGTGCAATAAAATATCGGGCTAAAATGTGCCAAAATGGCGACATGCATGTTTGAAATAATTAAAATTATTTATATGCCAAAAAGTTGCCTCGGAGCTGTCGTTACAGTAACACGGCATTTCCTAACGGTTTAAGATAAAAAAAATTAAATGTGCGCGGTCTGCATCTTAGAGCACAATAACTGTTCCGCCGCTTCTGAAAGCCAAAAACATTTACAAGCGTTCGATCACTTTGAAAAAATGGGTGGAAAACAAATCCCAAATAACGAGCACATTGGGCGATACTTAAATAACTTAGGCTGCTGTCTTGCAGAGAAAATTCTGCCGAACGTCGTTGTCGAAAACCACCGAGTAAAGCTCTACTTTCCAGAGGGGTCAGTTCGAAGATGTTTTTTAAGTCATTGATCTTTCATTTTGTTGATTGTTTAAATTAAGTTGTTTTATGCCTGGTTTTATGTTCTAAATTATATTCTTTGGTCCTTATTTAATTAAAATTCTAATTCTAATTTCTCCATTTTCAATTACCTCACAGCCAATTATTTTGACAGTTTAATAATAAACGTAGCTACTGTGACCCCATATTTTGTTTTCTATCGTGAATTAAAGGTTAATATTTGCGATAATAAAGGGAATTTTAGAAAAACTTGCATAATAAAAATTAAGGAGAATTTAACAAGCAGTCAAATTGCGTAAAAAATAAAATGTGTCTCATTGAAAAAATGGGTTATAGCTAAATACCCTCTATAAATTCATCACCGTATTTTTGTATACCTTTAGTAGTAAAGGCATAATAGTTTTTCCAGAAGGTTAGGACACCCTGTACACGGGTGTATTAGAACAGTGTACACAAACTGTAAGGCGTGGTTTCTGAGATCAAAACAAACAGATTTAACTAAACTTGCCTGTATCCAAAAGTTCTCGATTTCATAAATACAAAACGCTCTGAACGAAGCGTTTCATATCTGTCACATAAGTTTTGTTATTTTTGATACTGTCACATCGCCTTCGCACAGAAATATATTTTATTTTTTATGCTTAAACCGTTGAAGACGAAAAGTAAAAGAGAATCAGTTAATCTTCACTTGAAGAAAATATTACAGCATTAGATCGAACCGTTAAAAATGCACATTAAAGTTGAAGAACACCTGAAAATCAACTAGTTGCCCAACATCGATAACAAATCAAATAAAGCTAAAATGTACTTCTTTACCATATTGGTCATTGTGCTAAATAGGAATCGGTCAAAGCGGATGGTTATTTTTTTTCAAGAACAAGAAGTTCGATACAGTTGAAACGAAGAACTTTTGAACATGGGTATATTGGCCAAATCAATTTGTCTTGACCCCAGAACCCACCGATCAAAGTTGGTTTATTACATCCGACACTCCATATACAGTACAAGGCTTTTTAATATGAATTCCACTTACCAAAACAATAAAATACTAGTAGATATTGGTATTATAACACTTTACATCAGTAATACCATGGACTTGTGTGAGCAATTAACGATATTGCTGGAAGATGTGCCGCTTGTATTTCTCGTACAAGGGTGGTATATGCACGATGGTGTACCAGCAAATTAGAGCAGGAGTGACAGCGTATTTAAAGTTGCGTTGTCCTCTAAGATGAAATAGTCGAATAGAACTTATTATCCAGATTTAAATCCATTACATTTCTACTTAGGAGAAGTAATTAAAGCCATTGAACGACTGAAAATTGGAAAGGCAGCTGGTGAAGATAATATTAAACCTGAAATGCTCAAAGTTATAGGAATAGAGGGTATTGAAATGTTGCTTAATCTTTATAACAAGGTATGGAAAGAGACAAAAATCCCACAGGAATGGGAGGTGGAGGTTATAGTACCCATATTCAAGAAGGGCGACATTAAAGAATGTAAGAACTACAGGGGTATAACCCTACTTAGTGTAATAGGCAAGGTATATGAACGAATCCTAGAGAATAAACTCAGAGACAAAATTGAACAGCAGCTAACCGAATCACAGAGCGGATTCCGGAGAGGTTACGGTATACAAGACCATATATGCACAAATTTACAAACAACTATATAATATGTATGTATGTATAATCTGTAACCTCATTTTACCTTCCGGTGTAGAGGCTGGTGCTTTATGCGCTGCCATCTGGCGGTAGAATGCTCAACTTGCCCCGGATTCGGGATACAGAGTTAAGCGCGCCTTTGATGCTTGCGCAGCAACCATTGTGTGATGTGTGTGCCTTGGTGATGTGTTGACCTTGTTACTCTATCTCTTAGGTCTGTGGTTCTGAGTAGAGCACAGTTAATTTGGTGCCCAACTGTGAATGGACTCACCGATCCCGATTCCAATCGCCAAGGCTAAGGAAAAATTCCGACCCCCGCGGGATTCGAACCGAGGACTTGCTTAATGGCGCATACCCAACTGCGCCACGCGGCTTCTTACTGTATAATATACGTAACTATAGTAACCAAAGCGAAAAAGCATTGTTGCTACCAACATAATAAGTCACTAATCGTGCGATCGACCCAGTTTACGCAAGTTATGCGTAAGAACACGCTTACACAACTTGTAAGTTGTACAATTTTGATCACTTACAGTAGTGGTTGTAGAAAAAATATTTTATCTACGACCACTACTAAAAGTAGGCCTTTTAGCGCTAGCTTGTTTCACTAAAAGTGACGTTTTATAGTTTACCGTGTTTAAAGAAATCAGCTGTTTACTTTTAGCACACGGGCTAAAAGTGAAGTGAGGTTATAAAACTACAATTTCGAACTGCAAGTGAAGTTGTAAAGCTATTCTAGTTGCTTCTTGCGTTACAGGTAAAGCGTTTTTGAAATAATTAAAGCGTTATGTAATGAATACAGTCATATGTGGAGTATCAATAATTACATTTCGTAACTCACCTTGACAGCACAGGCGTGGCCAAACAATCGCCCGCGCGGCGTGGCCTACTGTTCATTATGACATAAATTAAAAATGTCGCAGATGCGAACCTTTCTTAAATCGATATTTATGGATTATTAACGGTAAAATTAAGGTCGTAGATAAAATATTGTATGCAACGCGTGCTAAAAGTCGTTTATGCGCGAGACATGTTATGAAACTCAGCCTTCGGCTTCGCTTCATAATTTTCATGTCTCGCGCATAAACGTCGACTTTAGCACTTGTTGCATAAATAGCTATTAAATTAATTTTATATCGTGTTCTATTCAAAATATTAAACATTTGCTTCAATACAAAGCTTCGTATATTACATATACACAACATCAGTAGGTAAGTGAGATTTTTTCAAACTTAGTCTAACATCCGTAATACACTAAAAATATTTCAGGGATATTCCATAAATTCATTCCTAGAAAAGGTTACTAAATACAAGCCTTAAGGCTTCCTTTTAGTAAGTCCGTGGAAAGCTATAAATTGGCCAATTTGGAATACCAATAACTTCCTTGTAACTGCATTTGGAAAAAATACCAATTTTATAACAACACCGTTAGACAATAGACAAAAATGTCAAATTTGAAATTAGAAAGAAGTTAGAGGGACATCTATAAAAAAGCGAAAATATTAAATAGGAACCTAAATATAATTTTTTAAATATGTTTCTTCTTTTAGCGCGGTGTAAATAAATGATGTTACCATATATACATATCGACCTTGTTGTAGAGTTGCTTTGTTTTGAAGTAATTAGTATTTTGTTAGAAAAAAAAATTAAAATATTTTATCAAAATTTAACGAAAATAGGCAACACATATAACAGTCGTAGAATCCAAACGACCCAAACGGATTAGTGTAAGTTGTCATAATACCTTAGCCCAAAGCTATTAGTGCAGGTAAAAATATATATTTACAATTGAAATGATATTTTACTTGAGATCTGAATTACAAAGGGAAACTGAGTGTTTAGGTACTGTTTTATATTTCAACAATATTATATAGGTACGTTTCTTGGAGTCATTAATTAGAATTAAAAACACACGTTTATTTCAAAATTTTTACTTCCTCTTCAGATGAATCATGATAAATTATTTACAAGTTTGACGAAACATAATTATAATAATCCAAGATTTAAAATAATAATACAAAATAAATAAAAATAATAATAATAATAAAACAGAATAATACACTCCATTATTAATAGTTTTGAGTTTTTGACACGTCATGTTTACAATTTCGCAACAACAGCGAGAAACAATAATCAATAATAATAATTATTATTATAATAATAATTAATTAAAAATAATTAGTAACGTGTTTGTTTGGAGACAATTCTAGAAAAATAAATGTTTGTATAAAACTGCATTAATATTAACGAGAACTAAACGATTTCAATACACTAAACGATTTCTGCAAGAAACATAAGTTGTAAAATGCAAGATAATAACGTCTGCTGATTGTTATCTAAGGATTAAGTGAACCCTTTCAGACAGGTAAGAACAACGTTTAGTTGGATGCCTACTAATAAGGCGTTGCTACAAATTTAAAGCAGATATTTTTTCCAACTAAAAGGAAGCCTTAAGTACCAGCCTTGCTACCCATCAAATGAACTGGTTATGCATTTGTATGTAGTACGTATGTATGTATTATCTGTAACCTCATTTTTACCTTGCAGTGTAGATGCTGATTCTTTATATGCTTGCGTCTGGCGGTGCAACGCTCAACTTGCCCCGGATTCTGGTTACAGATTTGGTGCGCGCCTTTGATGCTTGCGCAGCAACTATCGTGTGAGGTGTGGTCTTGGTGTTTGTATTGACCTGTTACTCTATCTCTTAGGTCTGTGGTTCTGAGTAGAACATAGTTACTTTGGTGCCCAACTGTGAGTGGTCTCACCGAGCCCGATTACAATCACCAAGGCTGCGGAAAAACTACCCCGCGGAATTCGAACCGAGGACTTGCTTAATGCAAGCCTAAGACTCAACTGCGCCACGTGGCTTCATTGGTTGTTTTTAGAGGCGAATGCCGGGGTAGTACTTCTCCACATGTCTTGACCTGTCTTTCAGTCTCCACCCCTTCTTTCTCTCACCCATCCCGAGTTTCCCGTTCTTGGCTGAAGAGGGACGCAAGGTCCCTATAGCAGCCCGCCCTCAGTTGAGAGAATTGAAATGACCCTGAACCTTTACCTTTTACTTTAGTAAATTAAATAGTTTATAAAGTTAAAAATGTTATTTATTTATTAAACGGTCCTAAAGAACGTCTGGTTTAGATAACGTTATGGGTCACCTGAGCTATCTAGGATATCTAAGAATATTCCACCTTTATTACGAAAATATTCTAAGAAACAACGCAATTAAGGATCCAAGTACGCGCTGTCAATGCAAAATTAATGTTTTTTTTTAGATATTTATTGAATTTGTGTATAATAGTATATTATGTTATTAAGAACAAAAGTTATACTTTATGTGGCGTGGCTGGACGGTTTATCTGCCGAGCCACATAATAGTTATTTACGTGGCGAAGCTTAGCAAATTAGCTTTACGGGTGAGCAGGATAATTTGCAGGGTGAGCGACGTAAGAGCGAGCTCTGCAATTCGGTGAACCTCAATGATAGCTAATTGCAAGCGAGCCGAGTACAGCGTTTTATTTTCTCTTGCTGAAAATCCTCAGTGATTAATAAACGATGTGTTTACTGAGAAATTGCTGGCAACTCGAGACAATTTTTGGACATCAACTTAATTTGAATTAATGCTAAAATAGTACGTACCTTACATCTTCAGAAACTGCAGCTAATAACAAAAAGTATTCTTTCAAATTTGTAACCTAAAACCTAATATAGGACCTATCAAATGATATATATTTTATTATATACTAGTGAATCGCCCGAGCCACGCTTCGGTCCGCTAATTTAAGAGAGATCCATTCATATAAATTAAAAAAAAGGATGCATTGGTCGGGAATCGAACCCGGGCCGCTTGCGTGGCAGGTGAGCATTCTACCACTGAACCAAGGTGCTTCGTTGAATAAGGCGCTGCTATAGTGGTATATAGTGAATCACCCGAACTACGCTGAGCTTCGCTAATTACACGATTTAATTAAAACTTTACTTTTTCGTACTTCTTTTAATAAAAACCGGCCTACGATCTAAGTCTAAAAATTAGCACCATTTTAAGCTATCATACAATTTAATCGGTCCAGTATCTTAGGAGGAGATAGCGAACAAACATACAAATAAGGGGCCAACCGATTTTATGGTATAGATTATATTATCCATTTTATTTGATGAAATGTCTATAGTATGATCAAAAATTATTTCATCAAGTATGGCTATGGAATAGTTCCTAATTTATTAATGCAACTATAAGTCACTTAAAAATCAGATAAAAAGTTTGATATTTAAGTATTAACATAGTTGTATTCATAAATTAGGAAGTATTCCATAGCCGTACTAGATGAAAATAATTTTTGATCATACTATGTGGAGGTACTTACTTATAGGCCATTCAGTAAACACAGAAACATTTAATTTTTTTAAGTTAGCATATACGTAAAATTTGTCTGCTAGGGATTCTGTATTTTATTTGCAAAGGTTTCCACACCTGCATAAAGGCAAAATGACAATTAATAAATCTCATTATTTCAGTGTCAAAGTACATATTATTCTGGAAATTCTTGCCTGAAGTTTTATAAAAGTAATAAAAATACCTATTAATAAATCAATAGTATCCAACACAGTATTTGTTTACCATCCTTAAAAGTAGTTATGACAGATGCTAATTAAAACGTAGTTGATCCATTGCTGCTTAAAGTGGGGTTGAGTTTTAATATTTAATAAGTTTTTTAAAAACAAATAAATTCGTGGGGAAGACTTCAAGTCCTTCATTTATTATTAGATGCTAATTAAATGACACACTCTTATTAAAGTATTTGTTTTAGTAACTTTTTGTAAGTACATTCCTAGACAAAAGATGAATTTTGGAAGTACACTATTAAAATTTCAGAAATCAAAGGCCACTTTGTGTTTTTATGTTTAGTGAACAGACTATACTTAAATTGATTTATGTCTTTTGTTTTATATTTACATTTGGTTGTCTTTGTGTATCTTTAGATTGTTTTTATTATTATTTGCGAAATCTACACGTAATGGATGACCCTCCTTTACTTGTTGTCCTGTCCTTAATAATAATGAATTATTTTATTATGACTTAATCATGCCCCGATTTCGTCAGTCGGAAAAGTGATCACCCTAGCTCAGTGAACTCAATGAGTTCACTGCCCTAGCTAATTGACTTAAATTCATAACCTAAAGCAATTCTCTTCTACAAATCTGACATATCATCAAGGCATGGTTAAAATTGCAAGACTAACAGCACTCGCCTAAAAGAATAATAAACACACTGTTTAGTCTACAAAACCGTTACATCTGTCGGACATTTGACTTGTTGAACTGTTGCTTGCTGAGTAGTATTAATTGACCCAGCGTCAGGTGTTAAAATTTTGTAAATGTAAACGTTGTTTGAAAGTTTATTCGTTTACGTTTTTTATTTTCTAATTTAGTAAACACAAAAATGTGTGGCGATTTAAAGTTGATATTTATGTTAAGCTGAAATCTAATTAAAAATATGTCCTTAAATTCGTTTAGTGATAAGATTGAGGTTTGTGTTTAATTTAAGGTGTTGGTCATTGTTAACCTAATATAATTGTAGGACTATGAAGTTCATAATTTATTAGGCAAAGGCGGATTTGCTACAGTATATCATGCCAAATGTTTAAAAACCGGAATAGACGTTGCTATTAAAATGGTAAGTAGTAAATAGTAAGATAATTTTATGATCTACCAAAGTGCATTAATCGAACTATGAAATTTGTTTGTGGCAAGTTTTCTCCCATTAAAATAACTATTATCAAAGAATCTATAATAACTAGACTGATACACTACCCTTATAAGAAATATAAAGTAATAAAGGTATTCATTACAATTTTTAATTTTATTAAATTACCCAAGCGGTTTGTGTTAGATTGTCGTTGCCTTATATGAATGCAAAAGTAACTATACTATTGATTAAAAGAGTTGAAACACTACCAGTCTATTTATTACAGATACAGTAATGACAGTGTTCTTTAAAGCATTAATCAGCAGGTTAACATTTGTAGAAAATCAAGAAAAGTGCCATAGTTAACAAAAATAAATATATCATAAACCATAAGGAATTCACCTCAATTTGTGTTTTTACAAAAATGAATAATTTACCTTATATTGACACATGTTTAACTCATCAAATTTATTCCTTTTAAATTCACCGTGTGTATTCATTATCCATACGCTACTAAAGCACCTTATTATTTTGTTTACTTTCATCCCTTGTCCATTTAGGTCTTTTGTTGTTCAATCATCCATAATTAGCACTGCTTTTAATCAACAGCATATTAATCATTTTTAGTCTTGATAGAAAAGAGAACTTAGCAAACGCTGTTGAATTACGTATACCTTCTATATAATTCATATTATAATATATCTTGTTTTATTAGATCGATAAGAAATTAATGCAGTCAGCTGGAATGGTTAATCGTGTGAAGCAAGAAGTTTCCATACATTCAAGACTGAAACATCCATCAATTTTAGAACTTTACACGTTTTTTGAAGACGCTAATTATGTGTATCTTGTATTAGAACTGTGCCATAATGGTGAATTACAGCAGTACTTGAAAAGAAATGGTGAGGTAAGTAAATTTAGTTTAATAGGGACCCTATAATATGTAATTTATCAGTTCAAGTAAAGGATGTCTAAAAAGAAAACGGTTCACGAGTGCTTTGACTAAACTTTTGTTTACATTCCGTATCGCTGGGACTGTCACTATATAGAAAGTCGGCTTTTGCGCCCTAATTTTAGGAAGCAAAACTGTCACTTTCCAACCAGCAGGAGGTAATATTTTTGATTTCCCGCATTTGTGCAGAAATCTAGCATCACTATAATGAATTCATAAAATAAAGTTTGGCATTAAAGAATATGCGTTCAAAGAAAAAATCATATGTACTTATATTACTGGAGCAAAGGTTCATATCCTCCCTTGTGTGTTGAATGCTCTCCATGCCATTAGGCCACCTCTTGTCCACAGAAGAGGCGGCTTGACGACATCAAAAAAATCACTGGGAATACATGGCACCAAACAGTCCAAAACAGGACAATTTGGCAAAATCTAGGGGAGGCCTATATCCAACGGTGGATAAAGGACGGCTGAGAGGAAGAAGAAGAAGATGCCTTTAACTTCACACGCTGGAGGAAATGGATAGCTTTGCTTCTTAAATATATAAATAACTATTTGAATGCAGCTGAACACTAGAGATAAAGGCTTACCATAAAATGAGAGTGTCAGAAAAATCAAATGTATAACTTTGGAGTAAAATGTCATTCTCTCCTATATCTGTGCCATTTCAACTTGGCAGATTTCATGCATGAAATTGAATAACTATGTTTTCAGGTACTCTCCGAAGCAGAAGCTAGCCATATTATGCGACAAATAGTTGAAGGTATGCAGTATTTACATTCACACAATATTGTACATCGGGATATATCGCTGTCTAATTTATTACTCACCAAAAATATGCAAGTAGTAAGTATAGTATGATTTATTACCCTGTTAGTGATTCTCTTCATAAATATTTGTTTTATAATGTAAAGAAAATCGAATAGCATTAACATTTTTAGATTGTTTACTTGATATCAGTATATCACTAAACTACTAACATTTTTCATATCTAGTCTTATCACGATATTAATATAAAAAATACTGACGGATATGGTTTTCTGTACAATGACAGCCTTAATATGATCATGTATACACATCTCATATGTAAAAAAAAAACATATTTTCTTCACAGTTGATACAGATTTTATATTCAGTAGAACTGTGTTAAAAATCAACTGTGGTACTCTTGTTTACTATGCTGCTATGTTTTAAAACTGCCAGGGGAAGACAAAAAACTCGAGTTACTGGATTTTTCAATTTTTAAAAATATTTATGCCATAAATTTGCAGTACATATTATGTTATTGCTAATAGAACAGGGGTGGCGAACTTTTATTCATTTACGTGCCATTTTTTTTAAGAAATGTTTAATGAGGCCATGACGTGCCATCAAACAATTTTGACTTAGTAATTAATGGGGAAAAAATAACACTCTCTCCAAAAATAAAAACACAAAACCAGGTTTAGAAAATATAAATTCAGTCAGTGTTGATACAAGGAATAATAAACACGAAAAAACGATAAATGCAGGAATAAATTAATTCCAAGGTCAAATATAGTCAGATTTAAAAAAAACAAAAACCAGTACACCAAAATCCTATATGTAATTGCATTAAATGTTCAAATAGTTCTCCTTTCCTGCTTTGAGTATTAAAGCTGTACAGAGAACTCATATTCAGCAAATTTAATTATTTTGATTTATTTCATTGGAACACCCTGTATATCCCAGTTTTTATGAAAAGTACTTTTAATGAAATTTCTTATGGCATTGCATTTCCTATCCCTAAATTCAATCGCTTTTCAGATTTAATTTCCTCCTGCTTTTTTCCTTTTTTCGTATTTGTTATTTCTAGTATTGAGTAGTGGCTGGATTTTTGTTTTCTAAACTTGGTTTTATCTTTTGTTTGGAGAACTCAAGTGTTTAAATCGTATTTTAACGGCGTTTGTTTGTTATCCCTTGAAATAAAGCATTTGAAGGTTCTTAAATATTTTTTATGTTCAAACAGGCATATCTGAAAAACAGTTGCACTTAGAGGTATGAAGTAACATATCAAAAGAAAGCTCATAAAAAGGTCTTTTCAAAAATACAAAAATATACAGGGCGTTCCATTTCAAAAATAAACGAAATCATTAAATTTGCAACTGTTGAGCACCCTGTATAGCATTATAAGCCAGATCCACCATTTTACACCTGAAAGATAGTTCACGAAAATCATAATTTTAATGCCTAAAGTTTTATGTACTACAGTAGAAAATGCAAGCTTCCGTGGTGAACATTATAACACCTTTTTGATTTTATAATGACTACAATGGATTTTATTACTGTTTCTCGTATATCTTAATCGTGAATGTGATAGTTTGTGTCGATGGAACCGTAGATTCTAGATTACATAATAAATTACTGTGGTATTGTACTTACATGACAGTACAAACTATTTTAGATTTTCTAATATGCTGTTCTCGTTGTTCTTTAGAAAATAGCAGACTTTGGCCTTGCAACTCAATTATCAAGACCCGATGAAAAACACCTTACAATGTGTGGAACACCAAATTTTATTTCCCCAGAAGTGGCATCCCGAGTTTCACATGGCTTAGAAGCAGATGTATGGGGCTTAGGCTGTCTGTTATACACTTTGCTGGTTGGAGTACCACCCTTTGATGCTCATGCTGTTCGTAGTACCCTTACTCGGGTGGTAACAGCTAGTTACACACTTCCCCACCATTTATCTGCTGAAGTGAAAGATCTTATCAACTCCCTTCTGCAAAAGAATCCAAAAGATCGTATTCGGCTAGATGAAATTCTGGAACACTCATTCATCAAACGTTATTATGTATGTATACCATGTTGTTTAAAATTGTATATTATGTAATACAGTAGGTTTTAATACTTAAAAAATTGTACAGTACAATCATTTCAATATTTTATTATTAAAGTGTGCATGGAGTTTAAAAAATCATTTCTCAAATAAAATCCTGCGACTGTAGGAAAATACCAAACTTCAAGTAAGGACTGACTTCTGGGATTGGACTGTGTCGTTATTGATATTAAAAAACTCTAACGTTTTTCGCACTTTCATAAGGGATTTCATCAAGAGCTAATGTTGAGTTAGGTGCTCTTCTATCCCTTCCCTTGCAAAATAATTTTACCTCTGATGTGGTTTACACGTTGAGTTACCGTGCCCTTTTGTGTACCTCCTGATAAAACCATACGATACAAAAACAATCCCCTTATGCAAGTGAACAAAACGTTGACTTTTTCTATTTTCAGTATTAACACGGTCCAATTTCAGAAGTCATATCAAACTTCAAATCTCTCAAATCGATAACAATAATTGTTTTTATGAAAATCTCTTTCTAAGAAGTGTTGTACACATGACTCTTTTTAAGGAATGTTTGGCATGTTCCCAATGATAATTTAACTTACTGCCTTAGTTTCTATCAAAGTGTATTATATTAAGTGACACACCTGGCATTAGTTTGTAAACGTTTTAAGAGGTGTAAGAGCGGCCTGTGCGCAACACATGCAACTGATTTTGTTTATTGATCATTGTAAACATTCATTATGGGAATTATGTGTAAATCTGGATATGACTATATGCAATGATAAAAAAACGTCCCTCTGTAAGTGCCCTAACACAAAACTAAATTAAAAATTGCCAAAATGCAATACCAAGAAGTGGCAGACCTGTAAGACCTAAAGATTATGTTTATGAAATTCACTTTACTGGCCAACAAATAAGACACTGGGAATTACAAAACGTACAGGTAAATGGGTTTTAAAAATTTTAATTTATTACAGCTTTGTTTTTTACTTTCTTTTACAATAAAGGAAGTATTGGATTCACCCCAAAAATTCGAAATTGTGTTTTCACCAGATCTTCACGTTTTAGAGTCCCCTGAATCCAAGAAACATATTTTTTTTCATTGGTCTGTCTGTGTGTCTGTCTGTGAACAGAATATCTCAAAAACGAAAAAAAGGTATGGCGTTGAAACTTCATATATAAGTTTTGTGTACTATCTAGATACGACAGCAAGCTTTTGAAGAAAATTGCATAACCGGAAGTAGGTGTTTACTCTTGTGATTTTTCAGTTTTTTTCGATTTTTTCAAAAACGGCTTGAACGATTTTTTTCAAACTTCTCATTTTTATTACATTTTTAATGTGTATTGATATGAGATAGGTGATTTTCCAGTTGAATACTTCTAAAATGGGTTTCTTTTGTTTTTTTTCGATTTTTTTTATTAACTCCTATTTTAAATAAATCACCCGGTATATTATTACATTTTTGAATTCAGCTTAAAATTATAGAGAAAATTTGTCTCTTCACCTAACGCTCTATTTTGTACCGTTTTTGTAGAATTTTTAATTTTTTAAAAATGTTGACAAATGCTTAAAAATTTAAAATCAAATTTTTGTCCAATTATAAGATCACTGTAAAAGGAAGTTGTGTGCGTGTATCACACCAGATTTTTCTTCTTGTTATACTAGTGCATGTACAAATATCCATTACTACAAAAGGACGCATTTCTTCCAAAATATTGGACAACAAAAATTATTAAAAATTTAAAAATATGAGAATTGAACATTCTATTACCAAAAGACCGAAGAATCAATTAAACTGTAGTGACAAAACCGATAAGTCGGTATTGATAGATAAAAATTTCAGCTTCTTTGCTGGGACTAGAGCTATTAAAACTACTATATTATTATATTAAAACTATAGTACGATTATTTCTAATGTTGCAGTAATCAGTAACGTTCCTATACACCAAAAACAAATTATAGCAAATCCAGATAGTTCTTTTTATATTTATTTTGAAACACAATTATTGCACGATGAATAGTTGGAAACATATAATTTAAAAGTAGGAGATAGCACAGATAATTTAAATGATCTGATAAATAATCTAATTTCTCTTATGCACATTATGGCATTAGTCCAAAAATATTACTATCACAATTTATATCTGCCCAGCAACAAAAAGACTGCATTTTTATAATATTTGGCAATACAATAAATGTATCATGTTTTTACCTGCATCTACCAGTAGCATTACGAGAAGTAAGATTGTATGTGGTGCATGTATGACTTTTAAAAACCCAATAAGAATGAGACATAGAAGAAATTTAAATCTAAAAAAAATATTTCATACTTCTGTACTTTCACATCAACTAAAAAAGTATAAAAAATCTGGTGTGATACAGGCACACTTTTACAGTGATCTTATAATTAGTCAAAAATTTGTTTATAGCTTTACTGCATTATATAAAAAACCAAAAAAAGAAAGAAACTCATTTTAGAGGTATTCAACTGGAAAATCACCTATCTCACGTTTGAAAAAATCCTTAGAGCCGTTTTTGAGAAAATTAAAAAAGCTGAAAAATCACACAAGTAAACACGATACTTCCGGTTATGCGATTTTCTTCAAAAGCTTGCTGTCTCATCTACATAGTACACAAAACTCATATATGAAGTTTCAACGCCATACCTGTTTTCGTTTTTGAGATATTGTCACAGACAGACAAACCAATGAACAACATGTTTTTTGGGTTCAGGAGATTCGAAAGCATGAAGATCTCAATTTTGAATTTTTGGGGTGAATCTAATACTTCTTTTATTGTAAAAATAGCAACAATGGCGGCAATCTAAATTTAAACTAGGAATACAAAAGTTGAATGTTGTCAAAATTTACAAAAAAATATACACTATTATCAGACAAGATGTACAAAATGGTACATTGTATAAGATCTTCGTCTACTTCTTTTTTCTTTAATCTTTTCCAAATACTCTGCCTACTAATTTTATAGAAAGCTTTTTTAAGTCGAAGCATGCGTAAACTGTTTTTTAGACGACCACGTATGAAAGTAACATTATCGCGACAGCAGCCTACTACAGAAAGTTGACAATTTCATACACTAGCACACGGCACGGCACAAAGTTATTCACATCACGGCCTGCTTAATTGTGTGACAAACGTCACTTTGACATTTGTCACACAATTCAGCAGACCGTGATTCAAATAATCCAGACGCTTTTACTTTATTCGTTGCTCTGCTTCCAACAAGCTCTAATTTTTATAATTGCACCAATAATAATATAACGATCAATTTTGCAAACGAAATAAAAACAATTCTTAAAAATAGAATTTACTTTGAGTGGTCGTCTAAAAAATACTGTTCATAACTCGCCCGAAAGTGCAAGTATCTGTGCTCGTGTTTTAGATCCACTCGGGCTTCGCTTCGCTACGCCCTCGTTTGTCTAATCAACACTCGCACGAGATTTGCTTGTCATGAAAATAACTATTTCCTTTTTCAATCATTTTCTCTCTTAAGTTGTAATGTGAATAAATGATCCTGACATTATGTCCTGGTCTAAAGCCACTTTTTACGTCTATTAATCGTGATTCCACTATATTTCTTAACTTCTTTTCTAGTATACTTTCATAAATTTTAAGTGCCAGACTAGTGGAAGCGGTTAGCAGTTAAATTTGGAAGAAAACTGCACTTAATGATGAAAGCAAACTGTTTTCAGGGATTATACAAAATACCTTAAGGAACGATTTTGCCGGCAGTACCCAAAATTTCTTCCCTTAGTACTCAAAATGGCAGCTATTTTCCATATTTACTGTAAAAATTAAGTAAAAAAAAATTGTTAACGTGCTAAAGGTAGATATTGCTTTTCAACCAAACCAGTTTTTTTTTATGTTTACATTAAATCAGCGAGTTTTTACTTACCCCTTTCCCCCCTTTTAGTTCGTGCACGTGCGGCGTGCATGCAGCTACCACTCTACAGCAGCGCGGCCCGCGCGGCCTTGTCAGTCGGCAGTGGTCAATTACCGCGACAGGTTTTGATGTCGGTATATTAATTGTTGTTTATACGCGTTGTTATTTGTGCTGAATTCTGTTTAAAATAGCAAAACCAAAGGTACCTAAGTACCTATTTTTACCTATTTTTTTATCCAGAAAATAGAAACCCCACGATATTAAAAAAGTAAAATGCTAAATTGTATTGATCGAAGAGTAATGTTGAAAAGTATAGATAATTAAATGTTAATGATCAATATTTTTTTATAATTTAACAGAGACGATGGCACATGTCAAGGTCAAGGATGTTAGAATACCGAGTCATAGTGGGTTGGCTCAGGCCCAGTTCTCAATCAACTGGGAACGTTGTTGCTTATGCCAGTCTTTAGATATTCAAAATCTCGTTTGCCCTGCCAAAAATCCAATACAAACAAAACGCAATACATATTACCAACAACTTGTCCAGTAAGTACTTTAAATGAAGGAAATGGCATTCTTTCCACATTTATATCAAATGAAGCCAAGTGGCATAAGGCTTGCTATGTCATGTATTTTGGCAAAAAGTTAGAGAAACTAAAAGAAATATTGAAGAGAGGCGTTGAAAACCCTATGGAACCTGAATTTACTGCCAGTAGTTCCTCACGTGCTACTCGCTCTTCAGTGCCTTTAGTTCCGTTTAAAGAGATGCTGTGTTTTGTTTGTTTAAAACCAGAAACATGGAACCAGTCTCTCCACAACGTCGAAACTGAAAATTTATTTCATCACGTTAGAGCATGTGCAGAGTTTCTACAAGACTCGAAACTTCTAGCAACTTTAAGTACTGGCGACCTTGTTGCCCAAGAAGCTAGGTATCACAAAATTTGCCTAACTCGGTTGTACAATAAATGTGGGATAAGCGAAACAGAGCAAAATACAGACACTAACTTGTGTGAAGGCCTGTCTTGCTCAAATTTGCTGGCATTTATACGCTTAAAAATGGAAAGCGAAACAACAGAATATGTATTTAAGATGCCCGATCTTATACAAATGTACCAAGAAAGGATCTCACATCTCAGAGGCAAACCAACTGATCAGATGTCACCTCCCCACTCTAGTCGTTTTCGATGTAAAATATTAGCTTACATATCCGAGTTAAAAGAACACAAATCTGGGCGAGAATATGTACTTATAAAAAAGAATGCAAATATCTATAGCGAAATAAATCCAGAAGACTTTGATGGCGACGCTATTGCCTTTCAAAGGTTTATAAAAAATGTAAGAAAAACTACATTAGAAAACGTGTCGAGTTTACAGGAAAACTGATAGATCCCGTTGAAGAGATACCAGCTGCCTTATTAGCTGTAGTAACATCTTTACTATATGGAAGTTCTTTAAGTTCTGCACAACCAAACCACTAAACCCGCAATAACAATCTCCCAGCTAATAATGTATAACATCCATAAACAAATTCCAAAAGAAGAAGTTGTCCGACACAAAAGATCATGTGAACCAAACCTTCCACTTTACTTAGGAATTTCATTATACAGCGAATTTAGATGTAGAAAGCTAATAGACAAATTACACGAATTTGGTATGGCGATTTCCTACGATCGTATTATGGAAATAACTTCAAGCTTTTGCCATTTGGTAACTGAAAGATCAAAAGAAGAAAATTTGGTTTGTCCATTCAATTTAAGAAAATAATAATAGGTTAGTTCTTTTATGAAGGTGGATATACCTAGATCTGATTATTTTTCCAAATTTCCTATTAATTTTAAACTTAATAATTTTCTGGTCTTTTAGATTTTCTTCGACCAGTGAAGACCGTGTGTTCGTAGAAAATGTTTAATAAATCATTTTTATATTTTATATTTTTTTAAGAAAATAAAGTTGTATAATGCAAATTTGCTGAGCTTTCTAGTTATATAACGAAAATTACCCACTAAAGAATTAAGAAAAGAGAACAAAATTATTTTAAATCCTTATTTTGCTGTTTTCTACTTTTTTTATTTTTGAGCTACGCCACTGGCATATTTCCCATAAAATTAGTTTTTTTTTGTGATGTTTAGATTAAAAAATATGCCATTTCTTAATTTTAATCATAAAATCATAATATATTTATATTAAGAATTTCAAAATTAATTTTTAATAATTGTTTTTGACATTAATTTTCAATTGCCGCCATCTTGAATTCTAAGGGATGGAATTTGGGGTACTGCCAGCAAAATTGTTCCCTAGGGTGTAATACGTTATCCCTAAAAGCCGTTTGCTTTCATCATAAAGTGCAGTTTTCTTTTGCTATCCGCTTCCACTAGACATAATAGCTATTTATGCAACAAGTGCTAAAAGTCGACGTTTTTGCACGAGACATGAAAATTATGAAACGAAGCCGAAGGCTGAGTTTCATAACATGTCTCGTGCATAAACGACTTTTAGCACGCGTTGCATACAATATTTTATCTACGACCTCAATTTTACCGTTATTAATCCATAAATATCGATTTAAGAAAGGTTTGCATCTACGACACTTCTAATTTATGTCATAATAAACAGTAGGCCATGCCGCGTGGGCGAATGTTTGCGAATGACAGTAGTCAAGGTCAGTTACGAAATGTAATTATTGATACTCCACATTACTGTATTTATTACATAATGCTTTAATTATTTCAAAAACACTTTACCTGTAACGCAAGAAGCAACTAGAATAACTTTACAACTTCACTTCCAGTTCGAAATTGTAGTTTTATGATCCTCACTTCACTTTTAGCACATGTGCTAAAAGTAAACAGCTGATTTCTTTAACCACGGTAAACTATAAAACGTCACTTTTAGTGAAACAAGCTACCGATAAAAGGCCTACTTTTAGTAGTGGTCGTAGATAAAAGTAGTTAGTTCAATTTTTGATGTCATCTTTCTCATGAATAGGCAGTATAATTGCTGTATTCCATTCTTCTGCCATCTTTTTTCTTTTCCATGCTCTGCTAAGTATTCCATGTAATTCTTTAATTCCGTTTGGTCCCAAAACCTTTATTGCTTTCAGTGCTATTTTGTCACATGATGGTGCTTTCCCCACTTTCAATTGATTCAAAGCTTCAACTACTTCTTCTATGCTAATCTTGTCATTGACACTTTCTATTTCCTGGTTTATTGTGTTATTAATTTATTATCAAAGTTCTCTTCGCTGTTTTCTACTCGTGATTCTTCTTCATTTAGTAGTTTATAGAAGTATTCACGCCATCTGATCAAACTAATGCTTGAACATGGGATAGGTGAAATTAAGTAAAATCATACGGACACAAAAGTGCATCAATTAGAATATAAAAACTAGATCACAGCATGTGTCAATTACAATATTTGTATACAAGACTCAGATAGTATCTGCTTACTGAGTCGAGTTATGTTTGATAAGGAAGTTTTATGCAGATTGCCGCATATTTAATACTATCACTAGGTCAGATTTACACACATTGTTGGCCGGCGAAGTGTTATGCGAACGTCATGTTTTTTGTGCCTATACCACAACTAGGTTTTGAGTTCAAAAGGTAGCAACATGGCACACCTGCAATTGTATATAAAGACTGTATTTGTTTAATAATTTTTAATATACTTCTAAACTCTGAGGTGTATTCACTTGTGACCAATGCAAGCTAAGAATGTCTAAAGGGTAGTTAGTCCTGGCTACTGCAGTCACATTTTATCAAAATCTTTCCTCTCACCAAGTGCGAACCCCCTTCAGTAAAACAACCTGGTTATATAACATGATACAATTTATGTTCCAAAGTGCGTCCTGCACGAGTGCAAGAATAATTCCCGCAACTACACAAATTGAAGGCTTGCATAAATTCAAGGAGCATCGCAAACACCATCTCTCCGATATTTTGTTTTCTGTTAATACATAGCCGTTTCGGCTGTTAATTTGTCTAAATTTTGGTTCGAGTTTACATCTGAAGCTTTTAAGCACTTTATAAAATAATTTCTGTTTACTTCGACTACTTTCCTCTAGAGTCTTGTCAAATTCCTCCCAACATTGTTGTTTTGCTTCTTTAATGATTGTCTTAACCTTATTCCTTTGTACTTTGTAATGCTCATATTTTCAACCGCCCTTGACGACGTCCGGTAGCACTTAGCAACGCCTGTGATCTGTATTATACGTTTGGCAGTAGTGAAGTATATTGTTACTGGCACTGTCAGTCGATGTCAAATTCGAGGTTAGCAGGTTAGGTTTTTCATCAGTCTGACACATACTGACGCAAAACCTAACCAACCAACATGTCAGTATTACCAAATGTATAACAAGAATCACAGCATTTTTAAATCAAATAGTTTAGGATAATTCATAAATAAAATGTTCTTGATCAGTATACAAAAAAAATGCTTAGCTACTGGTCTAATGCCGTAAATATCTATAACAGGCTCTGTGCATGTTTCATAGTAGTGATGGGCTTATTCGAATCAAAAATAACCGGTTATCCGGTTATTGAAATAACCTGTGTAACTCGGTTTTCGTTCCAAGTATTCGGATGAAAAATAACCTCATCCTGATACGTACTACGTGCCGCGTCTCAGCGACCTGCGAGTGATCGAAATTCTGTAAATAATACGGCATTCATAACTGATATAACCTTTTCTACGTATGTACTTGATTGACCCAAGTGAGGCCGCGGCTGCTTGTTGATGTTATTAAGACATTTGATACTCCCAGTCGACGAGTTAAATTTATGGGGCCATTCCTATTAAAGATAACGTTCTGCTGAGTATGAGATTTGCCGAAGGTTGGTATTAATTTATAATGGTCTAAATTTTTGCTTCGAAACGCGGTTGATTATGCCTAATGTTGAAAATTTTAAGTGTGCGTTCTTAGAACCGCGGAAGGCTGAACGTAGATAAATTATGGATTCTAAAATATACCGGTATGATGTGCAAGCGAAAAGGGAAGGGTGCCTACTAGAGAATTTTAGGAACTAAAAATAGATTCAATAGATACTTTGTATTCACATATTTATAATTTCTTTATGATTAGTATTGATATAGCTATTCTCAATGGTTTAAACTCCTTAGAATTCAAATAAAAATCATTTATACAATTATTATAATTAACGATTAACTGAGTTCCTCTGCTATCTGCAAGTTACGATGCCGATGCAGATGACGGTGAACCGCCAACCGGCAAACTGGCTGACTTAATCGAAACGAATCGAGAGCCAAAATTGATTCGAATGATTATTCAAATAATCAATCGGTTATTAATATGATTCGAATGCAAATAATTCGGTTATGAAAATTGTCCGGTTATGCCCATCACTATTTCATAGTATTTTCATAGTATTAATCAATAATCGTTAGTTAAGTGCATGGAGTATTTGGCGTTTTTCATATTATTGGACTTGTATTTTTAAACATTTCAGCACTTTCCTGGTAGTGTAAGGAATGCTGGAATGCTATCAATGTTTTCTGTTATTTCACTTCCAAAATATGGATATTGTTCAGTTAACAAACCTGACATTTTCAAATGTACTATTTCATTCCATGCAATAAATGTATTTTTTCTACTCACTGTATAGAAAGTCGACTTTTGCGCCCTAGTTTTAGGAAACAAAACTGTCAATTTCCAACCAGCGGGAGCCAATTTTTATTAACTCCCGGCGGGAGGCAATATTTTTTAGCTCCCGCATTTGTGTTTGTCACCATGTATATCACAACAAAGCTTTACAACGTTATGTTGATTTTGAAATTAGACAACATGTCACTACAGAAATCTAGAGTCACTATAATGATTTCCTAAAGCAGCATTTTGTAAATTTCGCACTATAGAACATGTGTTTGAAGAAAAAATCATATACAGTGTGGTCCATTAAGTGTGCAACAAATGGGAATTTTTTTTATTAGTTGTACAATCGAAATTTAGATACCGCCAAAAGTTAGTGCATGTTGGATAACCATATTAGATGCCCTTAGAATGGCTTCAAGGCAAACAATATACAGGGCAGGACAAAAAATATGAAATTCGTTCAAGAATAAAGTTACCTTATTTCAAAAAATATTGCAAAATGTTATTGAGAAAAGTTATTTAGAATCAAAAGTTATGCTCAAATACAAAGTCACGGCCTGCTATTCGAAGTTTGATTCTTTTTTGGAAAATTTTGTACTACCCCCGTATGATACATATTTTTATTATTCTGATTCTATATGTATTTAAAGCAGCCACAACCAGATCACTTTTAAATAACTTTTAGCAACTTGAAGCGTATTTATAAAATTTGCTTGGATTTATATTTTTTTAGGTAACTGTCCACTACATGTTTGTTGCAACGATATTTAACAGAACTTTAGAATTTCGCAAATATTCTTTTTAACAAGGCAAATGCTTTACTACTGATAATTTACATATAAAAAAACACTTAATAAAATCAGAATGATAAAATTATGTATCATACGGGGATAATACAAAATTTTACAAAAAAAAAATCAAAATTCGAATAGGAGGCCATGACTTTGTATTTGAGCATAACTTTTGATTCTAAACAACTTTTCTCAATAACATTTTGCAATATTTTTTGAAGTAAGGTAACTTTATTCTTAACCGAATTTCATATTTTTGTCCTGCCCTGTATATTGTTTGACTTGAAGCCATTCTAAGGACATCTGATATGGTTATCGAACATGCACTAACTTGTGGTCGTATTTAAATTTCGATTGTACAACTAATAAAAAAGTGTCTCATTTGTTGCACACTTATGGACCACACTGTATACAGGGTGTCCCGTGACTTGATGGTCCTAGCCTAAGAGCGTATTCCTTGGACAATTTTAAGATAAAAAGTTCATATAAACATAGGTCCGCAAACGCTTCGTTACCAATATACAGGGTGTTAAAATTTCAAGATTTTTTTAGTTTTTTCTTTATAGCTCCTGCAGTTTTTGAGATATGTAGCTCAAATTTGGAATACAGGTTACGCTGTAGGGCTTATATCATTGGTCATATGAAATGGTTGTGAGAATCTACAGGGCGATATTTTTTCAGGGGTCATGTCCCCTTTTCTCCCCTTGA
Organism: Agriotes lineatus; assembly: GCA_940337035.1. NCBI lineage: Eukaryota > Metazoa > Arthropoda > Insecta > Coleoptera > Elateridae > Agriotes > Agriotes lineatus. The sequence goes on from OW679202.1 coordinate 36,590,919, forward strand.
ACTTTTTTTGCGGTGGTAGATTCTAAAATACAAAATGAGTTTTCTGTTTTGTTAAGAATCTGTTTGTTCTCTTGTAGTTTTTTCGTATCAGCGACGGTTATCGAGAAAAAAAATAAAAAACAATTTTCTGTAATTCGCTAGACAAAATAAATTTTTTTTAAATGGTCATCCCAGCTTTCATTTCTAACAGGTAGTGGTGACTAAACTGTCAAAATTAATGGAAACAAGAGATCATCCAAGTAAAGCCAGGGCCTACTAGACCATTTTTAAAAAAATCGCTGATACGAAAAAACTACAAGAGAACAAACAGATTCTAAACAAAACAGAAAACTCATTTTGTATTTTAGAATCTACCACCGGCGCACCGCAAAAAAAGTTCAAGGGGAGAAAGGGGGGCATGACCCCTGAAAAAATATCGCTCTGTAGATTCTCACAACCATTTCATATGGCCAATGATGCAAGCCTTACAGCGTAACCTGTATTCCAAATTTGAGCTAAATATCTCAAAAACTGCAGGAGCTATAAAGACAAAACTAAAAAAATCTTGAAATTTCAACACCCTGTAGATCGGTAACGAAGCGTTTGCAGACCTATGTTTATATGAACTTTTTATCTTAAAATTGTCCAAGGAATACGCTCTTAGGCTATGACCATCGAGTCACGGAACACTCTGTATATCACTGGAGTAAAGGTTCATTTCCTCCTTTGTATGTTTAATGCCCTCCGCTAACGCGTCGGGCATTAAATTCACACGCGGAAGGAAATTAATACCTTTGCTCCCGAGATATATAAATACATATTATGTTAACAAAAAACATCAAATAAAATTTTCCTGCTGAGATTGCAAAGATAATAGAATTCCATATGTAATTGCATTGTATTGAGACTCAAACAATATACCAAAAATGAAGATTATAAGATAAAAAAAGTTTCTAGGGGCAATTAGAAATTATCACGATTATACAACAAATAAAGATGTAAATTAGAGTTACAAATAGATTCCAATAATTGACCAACGACCATTTTTGCGACTAAAATACGATTTTTTATTTGTTAAACATTATAAATCTGTGTGTTAATAAAACTGATTGGTAAAATTATTGTTAAGGTTTTAGAAATAAAAGACTCGGCTGTAACTTAACATTTGTTATGCGAATTTGTTAACAATGGAACATGTTCGTATTAGATGGATGCTTACAAGAGACTGCTTAAAAACTACCTAAAATTTAGTACATATCGGCGGGTTTTGAGGGTAGCCATAAATCCAGCAACCTAAACATTTGGCACACAGCAGCGAGTGCAAAACCCCGTCACCAACCCAAGGTTGAGTTTTCTTACAACTATGCCGCATAATAAAGCGAAAGATTTAAAACATCAACAATTATAAGCCTTTTTTGTTAGTGTAAAATATAAATTGAAACAGCAAAACACTATATCTTTCTATAAGAGTAGTGTTAAAATCAAACACGCTAAGTAGTTACCCCCGACCGCAAGTATCACACAACTCGAGCTCCCACGTGTCTCAACAGTGTAGGATCGCTTAATATAATACACTTTGGTTTCTTTAAAGGGTTCTCTATAATTTCAAAGACTTAATATGTTTAATACTGCTCATAACAAAAAATATTAAAGCATTTTTATAATATAGCTTTTATGTAGTATTTTTTTACACTATTTTAGATTTTAAGTGGAACAACATCAAGATTAACACAGGATAGTGGAGTACATACAATGTCAAGTAGAAGAGACAGCGCATTTAGTGATAGTGCCATACAAAGAAATTATTCCTCTAATACAAATTTAAGCACTAGATATAGTAATAGTGATTGTATGCCATATACTCAGTATACCTCTAACTGTTCAAACAAAAGTGTGGATCATGTTACAAACAGTTTCCAGTATCAAGATATGGTAAAGAATGGTGTAGATACTCCTTATCCAAATTCATGGCATAAATGTCGTCAACATCCAGAGACTTCTTGCCATTCTCATAGTTGCTGCAGTGAAAGTGGGTGTTTGGGAAATGCAAGATCAAGGAATATCGCTGTACTGCAAACTTCAAACTCTGTAAATGTACCTAAGCTTCACGATCATTGTGTACATGAAAATTATTGTAAAGATAAACAAAAAGAAACGATAAAGCAGCTGAAAGAACATCCACCTGATCAAGCACGATCCCAAAGTAGTGCTAGCAGACAAAGGCCAAAAGAATTTAAACAGCTTTCATCACATCGATTACTTCCTACAAGACATCAAACAAAAAATGTGATTTTGAGTATTTTAGAGTCTGGAGAAATATGCTTAGAGTTTATAAAAAAATATGGCTATACCAAGAAAGAATTAGTATGTGATGTGTGTAGAATATCTCAAGATGGTTCGAGAATAATCGTATATGAACCAAAAGGTGGAAAAGGTGTTCCTCCAATGCCGCAACCTGCTCCTCTACCATTAGAAGGAACTTACAAAATATTTTATTTTGAAAATTTGCCTGAAAAACATTGGAAAAAATACATGTATGCCTCAAAATTTGTAAATCTAATAAAGGCTAAAACACCAAAAGTAACATACTATGCTGACAAAGCAAAATGCTTGCTAATGGAAAACTTAACCGATTTTGAAGCGTGCTTCTACGAAGGTAAGTTATATTTATTATCTACAGTTTGCTTTCTACAAAAAATAATATCGATAGCATCTATGCAGGATATCATATATTGTATTATGATTCAATTATTCCCCTTGGGCAGTATCTTAAAATAGTTAATTATTCATAAAAACGACATTTACTCTCTTATGATCAAACTAATTTCACATTTATTGTGTGAATAATAGCTGTATCTTTATTTAAGATGTTCATACCGACCATTGCTGCAGTTGAAACAAGCATAATCTTCACTTAAAAAATTAATTTCCTATTTAGTGAAACTATAATATAATTTACTGTTGTAGGTGGAAAGGTGTTGCAATCATCAGTGGAAGGCATTACTGTAACAAATGATACAGGATGCAGCAGAACGATACCAAATATTAATGAATGCACAAACTTACCTGACAATCTTCGTCACCTGTGGGTTTACTCCCAAGAAATTCGAAATCATTGTTTACTGTTAGAAAATACTTTAACACAGCTTCCAGGTGAAAATTTTCCCGTTATTATAGGACGACGTCCACTTACAGGTCCAGCATGCAACAAAGAAAATCAGTGTACTGGAATGGTATGTTATTAACTATAATTTTAAATTTTCTTTTCACCAGTAGAATCTTAAATTATTAAACTCTATTCATGTTAAAGCCGACCTCGATGTAAACAAACATACGTGATAACTAAGAATCTCGTGGCAACACTATGCTCTCTGATTTGTTATTTGCAAATGAAAGTTTACCTAAGTTAATGACTCGCGAGTAGATTACCGCGAAGCGCATCACTTTTAAATTCAAACTGGTTCAGACTATCGACGCGCGTGTAAACATTAAAACAACAAATGAATAGAACCAAAAGAACCAACAGTCTAGGTGAGCTAGACGACTATTTTAAGCATAAGCGAGAACAAGGAAGCAGTGAAATAGAAACCCAGGAAAAAGAGGCTGCCAAGAGAAACAAGAAAACACCCAGAACACCAACAAAAGCGGACAATAGTGTGGAAGATAATAGACCAAATATGGAAAATAAAGAAGAAGAAAACAAGCTCGAAGTGATAATCCAGAAAGTAATGCTAAATATGATCGAAGAAATCAGAAGGGAATTTCAAAAGAACAACGAAAAAATTCAAAAAACAATTAAGCAAGAACTAAATATAAATAGCCAGCAACTTAAGAAAATAAAAAGGAAAATGATAAAAAGAGAAACATAATGGGAAAACGAAAAGAAAGAGCACTGCCAAAAAATTGAGAAGCTAGAGGAAAAAATGGAGAAGCAAGAGAAAGAAAAAAGGAAAAATAACATAGTTATAAAAGAAATTACACTCAATAAGAATAATGAGCCAACCACCCAAGTAGAAGAGTTCATACAGAATGATATAGGTGTAAAGTCAAACATCGCGCGAGTAAATGAAGTAGGCAAGGGGGAGAAAAGAATGTTGGTAGTGGAAATTGAAAACTTCGACAATAAAATGGAAATAATGCGAAACAAATATAAACTAGTAGGAAAGAATATTTACATAGATGACGACTTAACTATATCAGAAAGAGAAATACAAGCAAAGGCAAGAGCGGGAAAAAGGGGGAAAAGTAAAAATTGGATATCAGAAGATAGAAATAAACGGTAAACAATACATATGGAATAAGGCGAATAAAGATTTCAAACTTAACATCTTAAAAAACTAAAGGACAATCACCCAAAGGAATCAACCATGGCAAGAAAACGGACAACGAACAATAGAGCAAGTACTATTATGAAAAGAAATACGCAAAACAATAAAAACAAAAACAAAACATTAAACATAGGCAGTTGGAATGTGCGGGGAACGAATGCAGAAGGAAAAATCAAACAAGTTATTATGAAAATAAAAAGCTACAAAATAGATGTATTGGTCATGCAAGAAATAAAACAGAAAGGAAGTTGGATATCAGATTATGAAGATTTCTCATTTTTCAATAGTGGAAACCCAGAAAGAATATTAGGAACAGGATTTATCGTAAACAATCAAGTTAAACCAGAACTGCTAGATTTTAAACCTATAAGCGAAAGAATGAGCTGCTTAAGAATAAGAGGGAAACATAAAAAAATAAGTCTGTTAAATATTCACGCACCAACTGAAGACAAAGAGGAAGATGAGTAAGATAGTAATAGGGGATTCCACTGCCAAAATATGAAAAGAAAACATATACACACCAGCCATTGGAAAGCAGAGCAAACACGATGTAACAAACGACAATGGGGAAAGAATAATTGGATTTGCGATAGAAAAAACCTGAGGATTAGAAGTACAGATTTCCAACACAAAACGATACATAAAGGGACTTGGGTTTCACCTGATGGAAACACAGTAAATCAGATTGACCATGTGCTGATAGAGCAAGAAAATACAAGATCAATCCAAGATATAAAAACCTGTAGAGGAGCGGAGGCAGAATCGGACCACCATCTGGTAAGAGTGAAGGTAAAAGAATCTGTACAAACAATGAATAAGATCGCCAAACTAACCATAAAGAGGAAGGATTACACTCAGTTACAAGAGGAGGAAGTACAAAGCAGATATAAAACAGAATTGGACAAACAAGTAAATAAACTAACTAAAAGCACAGAAGTGGAGGAGAACTGGAAGAAAATAATGGAAAGCATACAACAATCGGCAAATGCTACACTAGAAACAAAAGCCGTGAAAAGAAAAGCAAACTGGATAGATACAGAGTGCCTGAAAGCAATAGCAGAGAAGAAGAAAGCATGGCTAACGATGATACAAGAAGAAACTGGCGAGTCCAAAGAAACCTACAAGAAAAAAAGAGAATTTCAAAACAAACTACAAGAAATAGAAGAAAACTACAGAAACAAAGCAACTAGACTCTTTTATCAAGAGGTAGGAAGAACGAGAAAAGGTTTTACACATGCAACCACATACTGTAGAGACAAGAGAGGAGAATAGGATCAATGGAGGGAATAGTCCAAAGATGGGTAGAGTACTGTTCTGAAATGCTTAGCAACAATAATAATAAGGGAAAAGAGGCAGAGACAGAGATAAATCTGAAAGGAGGTCAAGAAGAAAGCACACCCCCTAGCCGTGAGGAAGTTGAACAGGTGATACAAAAGCTGAAAAACAACAAAGCAGCAGGAGAAGACAATATTCCAGCGGAACTATATCGGTATAGCAGTACAATACTTATTGAAGAAATCCACTTCTTAATTCAAGAAGTCTGGAAAAAAGTACAAATGCCCAAAGCTTGGGCTACAGCAGTAATAACACCGATACACAAAAAGGGTGACAAAACAGAATGCCATAACTACAGGGGTATTGCCCTTTTAAACGTCGCTTATAAAGTGCTGGCAAGCCTGATAAAGGAAAAATTAGCGAACTATATGGAGAAAGTAGTAAGCGAATACCAGTGTGGCTTCAGGAAGAACAGATCAACCATCGACCAGATCTTTACAATATCACAAGTCCTTTCAAAAGACTATGAATACGACATCGATCTGCACATTTTATTCATTGATTTCAAGCAGGCATACAACTCGGTTATTAGATCTCAGCTGTACAGAGCCATGAAAGAATTCAAAATTCCAAATAATCTGATACGATTGGTAAAAATGACACTGGAAAACGCTACAAACAGAATAAAAGTAAATGGGAGGAAGAATTTACAATCAACAATGGATTAAGACAAGGTGACCCGCTATTCTCAGTTCTGTTCAACTTTGTTCTAGAGAAAGTGATTAGGATGAGCGAAACTAATACACAAGGTACCATTTACAATAAGAAACACCAATGCTTAGCATTCGCTGATGATCTAACAATAGTAGCAAGATCGAGAAGATCCATGCAAGAAATTTTTATAAAACTCGAGAAATCTGCAACAATAATGGGACTCAGCATAAATGACAGCAAAACAAAATACATGCATGTGGGAAAGGACAAGAACAAGAAGACCGGCTTCCTAAAAATCCAGAATGAAGATAGTACTGAACTTAACTTTGAAGAAGTAACACAGTTTAAGTTTTTAGGATCAATGATTACAAGAACTAAGGACCACAGTGAAGAAATTAAAACACGAATTGCAAACGGCAATAAATGCGCAGGGGCCCTAAGTTCTGTGCTAAAATCAAGCGTTCTTTCAAAAAATTCTAAGCTTCAAATATATAAAACAGTAATAAGACCTACTGTAAGATACGCGTGTGAAACATGGTGTTTGAACAAAAGTGACCAGAACAAATTAAGCAGATGGGAAAGGAAAATAATCAGACGGATCCTAGGAGGCAGAAACGAAAACGGAATCTGGAAAAGAAGAAACAACCAGGAAATATTGGAAGAGCTGGGAAATGTGGACATCATAGGAATAGTTAAATCTCAAAGGCTCAGATGGCGAGGCCATCTCATAAGAATCGACAAAACTAGAATCCCCCTAAAAATCCTGGAAGGTAACTTTGAGAACGTCAGAAGAAGAGGCAGGCCAAAGACCAGATGGTATGACCAAGTACAGGAGGATTTAAAGAAAACAAGGACAAAAAACTGGAAAACCATGGCACTGCACAGAAAAGAGTGGAAAAAGGCAGTCCAATTAGCCCCAGGCCTTAATGGCCTATAGAGCTTTATATATATACAGGGTGAGTTTTTTTTCATTATCGCTATAGGGATCTCGGAAACCGTGAAAGATAGAAGGTTGGTTAAATGTAAGGCTGCCAACCGTCCCGCATTATGCGGGACAGTCCCGCAATAGTAGTACTGGTCCCACATTCAAATAATGCATTGAAATCGTCCCGCAAAATGTCAAATGCGTCCCGCTAGTCCCGCATTCCTTAGTATATTCTTATATTTGTAATATATTCCTGCAAAAATTGTGATGTCTTATTTCGCGTTTGACAAAAAATGCATTCGTATGGCGGCTGTTGTTCATGCAACCCTCTCTCGTACGTGTATGCAATCCGTTAGATATCAAAAAAGGTACTAGAAAAAGTTGTCCAGAATCCAATTTTAACCTCGTATAATGAGTTTCAATACAAAATTCGCATTTTAATTTTTAGTAATTTTGGGAGAACGACGAATTTTTTATCACTAAATATTCTATTTTTTTCTTAAATTCTAATTCGTACTTTGTAGCTCAGTCGTCGTACAATATAAAAAGCTACATTTCAGCTTTACCTATCGTGTTTAAATAAAGAAGCTCCGGTGAAACGAATCAGTTCCATTACATCATGTCCCGCATTGATACCCTCAATAGTTGGCAGCCTTAGTTAAATGGAGAAAGAATTGCAGTTTTATGAGCTTATTCATAGTGTGCTTTTGTTTCTTTGAAAAAATCCAAGGCCTACTAGATACAAGCAAAATATTAAAGTTACTTAATTTCTTAAAGTCGTTTTAGCGCCGTTATTATTGAAAATAGAAAAAAAATAATAAGAATAAAAGTTTTAGCTATTTTTACAGTGTTTATCTTACACATTAGTTTTCTTCTAGCTTTCATAGTTTTTGAGTTATAACATTAAGTTACATTTTTTCAATAGCAATCATAGTTGGCTTAGACATTTCTAAAAAGAGCTCACTTTTTCGCTTAAAATGACATAAGGTTTGTTATACCTATTTTGACAAATAATTCTTTTACAATAATTTTCGTAATAAGAAAATGACGAAAACAAAAACTATGAAAGCTAGAAGGAAACTAATAAGTGTAAGATAAACACCGTAAAAATAGCTAAAACTTTTATTCTTATTATTTTTTTTCTATTTTCAATAATAACGGCGCTAGACCGACTTTAAGAAATTAAGTAATTTTAATATTTTGCTTGTATCTAGTAGGCCTTCGATTTTTTCAAAGAAACAAAAGCACATCTCGAATAAGCTCATAAAACTGCAATTCTTTCTCCATTTAACCAACCTTCTAACTTTCACGGTTTCCGAGATCCCTATAGTGATAATGAAAAAAAACTCACCCTGTATATAATGACTCGAACACTTCTTTACTAGGGGCAGATGTAATGTAATTTTTGCAGCTTTATCTACAATTAATACAAATTTGCACAATCTCCGCTCAGGACATACCGTAAAATGTTTACATGATTTCTTCATGATCTCCAGGCGTTCTGTTATTTTAATGCTTGTTTTCAGCCGCTGAACATGTTCAGACGCTGAACATGTTCAGACGTGCCCCATTTTCCAGTAGCTTTTCTTGTATTTGTTTTATTGTGAAGATCTGGTCGTATCACCGATTGGTCTTTCCTCAAACTGTATTGATTGTATTGTATTGTATTGTATCCTTTAAACTCCGTAGGGAGCATAGGGCGTCGTTAGACGTTTCTGTAGCTTTTAAATTATATAGTGACAGAGTAGCTAGCTCTGCGCTATCTTCTCTATGCTATCTCCTCCTTATCATTAATTTGTCATTAAGTTCACTAATGTTTTAACACTGTGTTACTTTGTGCTGGTAATTATTCTCGTATCTCGCAAATGTTTTTCACAATTTCTCTCCACTCGTTTTTATTAGCCGCTAAAGTTTTCACTTCACTCCACTTTTTATTTATTGTGTCACACTCTTCACTTGTACTTCTTTTCCATGTTGTTACTGGTCTTCCTCGTTTTCTTTTATTTTTTATGGTGTAGTCTAGTGCTTGTTTTGTGATGTCTGTATTTAGTTTCCTCAGTGTATGCCCTATCCATCTCCACTTTCGCCTTCTTATGGTTAGTTCAATGGGCTCTTGGTTTGTACGTTGCCATAATTCATCGTTGGAAATTTTGTTAGGCCAATAGATATGCATAATTCTTCTCAGGCATTTATTTATTAGTGTTTGTATACTAGTTAATTCCTTTTTGTTAATTGCCCATGATTCACTTCCATACAATAGACACTTTTAACACAAGTATTAAAAATGTGAATCTTTGCTTTTAAAGGAAGTTCTTTTGAATTCCATATCTTGCTCATTTGGTTGAATGCGTTTTGGGCTTTACTTTTTCTACGGTTTACATCTTTTCGGCATCCTCCACCATCCTCTATTACGCTTCCTAAATATACAAACTCATGTACATTCGTAATAGGTTTTCCGTCCAGTGAAATTTCTTCCCTATTTTCTGTGTTAATTCTTAGAGTTTTGGTTTTATTGGTGTTAATTCTGAGCCCTATTTCAGCTGTTTTCCTTTGGAGCTCATTGATTTTGACTTGCATGTGTTTAAATTTTTCTGTGATTAAGCACATATCGTCAGCAAATTCTAGATCTTCTAAAGCTCGTCCAAACTTCCACGATAGACCTTTCCTATTGTCGACTACTCTCTTCATAACCCAGTCAGTGGCCAGTAGAAATAGTAGTGGTGAGAGGATACATCCTTGCCTGACTCCGGATTCAATATTTATTGGATCTGATACCGCTCCATTGTGTTCGATGGTTGCACTGAAATTATCATATAGTAGTTTTATTATCCGTATGATCTTCTCCGGGATTCCATATTCTTGAAGTATTTTCCATAGTATATTTCTATCGATTTTATCGAAAGCCTTTTGAAAGTCCACAAACCCAAAATACATTTCCTTCTGTCTCTCCACTCCTTCCTCTGTTATTATTCTTATTGTACTGATGTGGTCGGTGCAAGATCGCCCTTTCCTAAATCCAGCTTGGTTAGATCTTAAAGTTTCATCAACTGCATCTTTAATTCGTTCTAGTACAACTCTTGTTAGTATTTTGCTAGTGGTGCTCAGTAATGTGATTGCTCGCCAGTTATTGCACTTAGTCTTGTCTCCTGCTTTGGGTAGTGTAATAATACGTCCTTTCGTCCAGTCATCTGGTAGTTTTTCTTCAATCCATATCTTATTTAGTAGACAGTGTATAATATCTGTGTTTTCATTAACCGCTGCCTTTATTAAGTCTACTGGAATATTGTCGATACCCGCTGCCTTTCCAGGCTTCATTTTATTTATAACAGTACTTATTTCTTGTTTAGTAGGTGTTACTGTATTTATTGGCAGTTGTTCAAATTCCTCTTCTTCACTTATATTCTCCGTCTGTGATAACTGCAATTTGTATATATCCTCAAAATATTCCTTCCATCTATTTAATATTTCTGCTTCCGCTTTTAACAAGTTCCCATCTCTGTCTCTGATATGTGTTGCGCGACATTCTTTCCTTCCCGATAATTTGCGTGTCAGTGTATACATTGTCTTCATATCATTACGTCCCGCTGCTTCCTCTGCCTCTCTCGCTATCTCTTCATAGTGGGTTCTTCGGTCTTTTTGCGCACTTCTTTTGACGTGTTTATTTTTTTCTTTGTAAAGTACCTCCAGTTCTTCTTTGTTGTGTGGTCTTTGTTCTCTTAGTAATCTTTGTTTGATCTGTCTTCGTTCTTCTATTCTGTCCCAGGTATCTTTGGACATCCACTTCTTACTTGTGCTCCTTTTTGTGCCTATTGTTTCTAGTGCTGTCTCTTTCAGAATCTCTTTGTATTTACTCCATAATTGTTCTATGGTCATGTCGTTCTTATCTGTTATTTCTTCATATTTCGCTTGTAGTTTCAGTTGAAACTCATTTTGTTTGTCTATATCATTTTGTAACCAGTGCGTATTATATTTCATCTGCCCGTTATATTTTTTGTTTTGTGCGTTTAGTCGTAACTTCAGTTTCATCCTTATTAACATGTGGTCTGATCCAATATCCGCTCCCCTCATCGCTCGAACATCTAATAAAGCGTTTTTATATCTCCTGTCTATAGCTATATGATCTATTTGATTTTGTGTCGTTCCATCAGGCGATATCCAAGTAACTTTGTGAATCAATTTGTGTGTGAATATACTTCCTCCTATTAATAAATTATTTAGGGAGCAAAAATCCAAAAACACGTTTCCATTGTCATTTACCTCACCTACACCTTGTTTGCCCATTACGTTTTCTCTATCTTTATTATTATTCCCTATCTTTGCATTTAGGTCACCCATTACAACTTTGATATCTTTCCTATATTTACTATGCAGTTCATCGTATACTCTTTGTAATTGTTCATAGAAATTCTCTTTATTTTCCATTGTATCTTTATTGGTTGGTGCATATACGTTTATTACTATTAAGTTGACAAATCTTGCCTTGAATCTTGCTGTAATTATTCGCTCCGAAACTGGCTCCCATTCCAAAAGAGCACTTTTTGCTTCCTTTCCCAGCATTATGGCCACCCCATATTCATGTTTTGCATTATCCTCCGATTTCCCTGAATAGATCATTGTTTTTACATTTGACAATTTCACTTCGCCTGAACCAAGCCATCTCGTTTCACTTAAACCTAGTACTTCAATTTTATACTTCTCCATTTCCTTCGTTACCTGGTTTGTCTTACTTGCTTCGTTCATCGTTCTGGTATTCCAGCATCCCAAATGTATTATTTTGCGTATGTCTAGTTCGCTTTTTAGGTTATTTCTATTATTATTTTTCTTTATTTTCTTCCTCTTACTTGTGTTTACTTCCAATAATGTATTTAGATTTCTTGCTTGTATGTACTTTTGTTTTTCTATATATTCCGGTTTCTTTGTCCATTTCGTCGCATTTGTTGTCATAATTCTGTCCCCTCCGTGCTCTCTCACTTTTTTGGGTTTTTTACCTTTTGTTGATCCATGTTCTTCAGTTCCTCGTGTTTCTCATCCCATTCATATACTTTGTTGTTTATTGTTAGCTTTTTGTATCCTATTTTAGCCGTGTTACCTTTTTCAATTTCACTTTTTGCTGTCTCTCTAATTTTCTTTTGTATTACCATTTCCTTTACCGTTAGATCATTATCGATGATTATCTTTTGTCCTTTTAGTTTATTTTTATTCCCCATGATTTCCTTTTTTTGGTTCCAGTTTTGAATTTTTGCAACTATAGCTTTTTTTTCTTCAATTTTTCCAATTTTGAATGCTTCTGCCACATTAACGCTAACTCCTACCTCTTTGTATAGAAACTGCTCTACTTGTTTATCTAGTTGGGTGTCATCCACCAGTAATCCTTTTATAATTATGTTATTTCTTTTATTTTGTTTTTCAAATGTCTCTATAGTGTTTTCTAGTCTTTCCATTCTCCTTGTCATCTCTTTCTTCTCCTGCTTCCACTCTTTTTCATTTCTTCCCATTTCCTCCTGTAGCGCAGTTACTTTCTCATGATAAAGTATACTGTATTGTTACCCTCCTATTATCTGTTTAATGGATGTTCTCGTCTTTGTCTCTATTGTCTTAAACGCCTTATAAACTACTTCCAATAGCGAAATGCCCCTGTAATATTCACATTGGTGTCTACTCCCGCTTTTATGTATTGGGCATATTATTGCAGTTTGCCATTCCTTAGGTGTGTTATTGTTCTGCCAAATCTTTTTTTATTAACAAGTGAATTTACTGATGCAGCCTCTTTTTACTTCCTTTTACTATAAAGGAAGTATTGGATTCACCCCAAAAATTCGAAATTGAGTTTTCAACGGATCTTCACGTTTTAGAGTCCCCTGATCCCAAAAAACATATTTTTTTTCATTGGTCTGTCTGTGTGTCTGTCTTGTCTGTGTGTGTGTCTGTCTGTGAACAGAATAACTCAAAAACGAAAAGAGGTATGGCGTTGAAACTTCATATATAAGTTTTGTGTACTATGTAGATGAGACAGCAAGCTTTTGAAGAAAATCGCATAACCGGAAGTAGGTGTTTACTCTTGTGATTTTTCAGTTTTTTTCGATTTTTTCAAAACCGGCTCTAACGATTTTTTTTAAACTTTACATTTTTCTTACATTTTTAATGTGTATTGATGTGAGATAAGTGATTTTCCAGTTGAATACTTCTAAAGTGGGTTTCTTTTGTTTTTTTTTTCTATTTTTTTTATTAACTCCTATTTTAAATAAAACACCCGGTATATTATTACATTTTTGAATTCACCTTAAAATTCTAGAGAAAATTTGTCTCTTCAACTAACACTCGATTTTGTACCGTTTTTGTAGAATTTGTAATTTTTGAATTTTTTTTACAAATGGTTAAAAATTAAAAATGAAATTTTTGACTAATTATAAGATCACTGTAAAAGGAAGTTGTGTGAGTGTATCACACCAGATTTTTTCCATATTTAATCAGCTCTGTATGTTGCAGCTTGCCCGATTTCTACCTTACATGATTTTTTATTATTAATTGTGAAGCGAAGTAATAAGTATTATTGTAACGAGACAGACTTGTGGTGTCGTGAATGCGCACGCCAGTGTCTTCTGATGGCCTCTAATGATCTATAACCCTCTACGTTGTGCACATCACTTTGTTTTAATTAAACAGATTTTATGAATTATGTAAACAAGTTCTGGTAATTTGTGGTTCTTATACTCTCGTAACTGCAAGTTCTTCATTTAAGTAGGCTCATACACACACTTTTATGAAATAAAACTCAAAAAAAAAATTCTTTGTAGCGATGATATCGCCCGCCGATCGAATGTAACGACAACCGCGTACTTAGGAATAAGGAAAACTACGGCTGTCAGCCCTCAATCTGCTGTAGTGATCATATTGCCCGCTGATCAAAAATAGCGACAAACACATAATTAGGGATCAAGTAAGGTGCCCAAACTGTTCCTCTCTCGATGTCCCTTTATCTTTTGCTTAAATATCAGCCAGTAGTGGATATCCCCTCTCGGGAATACTAATGGTGTTTCCACCATACAACCAATCACAGCGTTTCCGCTGGGTAATTATCCAGTCACAATGTTTCCGTTATCACGCAGTATTTCTACCACTATTTAAATCGTATCATAATGCTAGAACGCGTTGGCCAGCCTACGTCTAGCCCTGCCAGCGTAAAGAAACGGTTAACAATAAAAATGCTTGCTTAAGCTGGTAGCTAGCCTACGTCCGGCCCTGCCAGCGTTAACAATACAAATGCTTGCTGCGTCGCCACTTGTGCGCGGTCGGCATGTGCGGGTGCCAGTGCTTACGGCTGCGGCATCAGCTCTTATAATACTATAAGATTTTCGGTGCTCTCGATCAGGGTGGCTAGCACCCAGAGTCGTAAATTGCCACTTTAATCCCTCTACGGCTTTCGCCTGCATAACTAATTCCCAAATTAGACTATGCCCAAATATCTCTAGTTCCCTGTAAGAAAAGTGTGAATTATGTGTATTAAGCTGAAAGCAAAAAACTATATGGTCCAGGGCCCTGTGTGTGTAACTTAATACGTCGGCAGTCGCATGAACCTTAATCAACCCATTAATATAATATGCCTGCACGTGCAACAATTCCTTACATTGGGAAAACATTCTACATATAGCAATCACCAAATTCCAGCGAAAAACTTAAGCATCTAATATTAATTGTTCATGTTTGTGTCCATTACCATAACCTATAAGTCGCGTCCTCTCACATTATACATTAATGAAATCCGGTTATCAGGTTAGGTTTTGCGTCAGTTTTGCCACAGACTGACGCAAAACCTAACTTGCTAACCTCAAATTTGACATAGACTTGCAGTGCCACCAACATATTATTCATACAACAAATATTTCAAAGGCAACTTGATGGAAAAGCATTTATAAACACCCGGTATAAGTTTGATCTGAAAGTGTTTTGTAACTGTGGTCTCATTGTGTCTGAATTAGTCGGCCTATTTCCACAGTTTATATTATTTAATCGCGACGTTTTGACATTTAATTGTAAACATAGTGTGTCAATACTTGTGCAGTTAAAAACTAACTCCAAGTGCAAAACTAGTCCTTCTTAAGACTACGCCTGATGACGGAAGCAGAATTAGCTTCCGAAACGTCGCGATTAAATAATATAAACTGTGGAAATAGGCCGACTAATTCAGACACGGTATAAGTTTGCTGTAATTTAACCAACCGAGACCCCGATGCTGAGCCTCAACAGTGAATTACCTTATATACATTCTATGTGCTTTATTTCGGTCCTTTCACATTCTTGATCGAGCACGTTTGCTTCACTTGTTCTTGTCGCACCCCTAAAAATTCTTCCGCTGTTGCTGTTTTCGTTCTTGCTGATGGTATGGATGTAAGATTTTTCCTAATTGTACTTATATCTTACGAACTGTTTTTGTATTTATAGATTTGGTAAGATTAAATTTCTTTTGTATTTGTTACTTCTCCCCCTTTTATTGATTTTGCATCAAATTCAATTTGAAAATGGTCCAATCCACATATCTGTATTTTACATCTGTAACGCTGGTTCTATTATTAGCACATGACCTATTTGATTGTTAGTTGTTCCACACTTGTTACAACATCTATTAGTTGTTACAGTATCAAATTGACTTATCGACACTCACGGCTGTGTGAGTACCAAATAACTAGACAAGTCCGGGAAATGTACACACTCACCCTGAAAATCGTAAGAAACAGGCTAAAGACCTCGCCTCAGATACGCTCAATCCTAAAACGAGACACCACAGGGCAAGCGTGTTGAGGTATATATATAGGGTGATACCAAATAAATGGGCGCCACAAGATCCAAATCAGGAAACCCACGTTCAACCGAATCTTGAGGGTCAAACGGGGCGAAAAATACTCAAATAACTACTTCTGGAAGCCACAGTGCAGCGATGAATGCAACAACGTACCTACAGCGCGCGTCCATCACGTTCGGGCTTCACCTTACATTGATCGTAACATAGTGACTCAATCACCCTGTAAACAAACATGCACAAAACACAAAGGAAAAAATAAGACGGTACAGTTAATACATCTATTGGGCCATTTCACATGACCAACCAACAGCTTACATGGTACCGACGTGACCGGCACGTATGACAATCTGTACTAACCTACTTTTAGGATACGCCCATTGGGAAGCGCTTTACCTCAAAATTACCACGCATGCTGAGGCGTACACAAAGACAAAATTAGTTCTAGCTAAATTACGACAAGTATATTATGAGTATATTACGCACGCGTGAGGTTCACATGTGGGTGTACCAGACGCGAGAATGTGAATTTAATTATAAATAACAAACAAGGCGTCTCGCAACGGAGCACTGTAAGTACTGTATATGAGTTTATTGCCAGACAGACAAGAATGAATTTAATGCAACACAAGCAAGACAGCTCGCACGCGAAGCTGTGCGCGACACTATATATGAATTGAATGTAAAACAAACAAGACAGCTTGCAGCGAAGCCGTGTACGACACTGTATATGAATTGAATGCAACACAAGCAAGACAGCTCGCAGCGAAGCCTTGTACGGCACTATATGAATTAGATGTAAAACAAACAAGACAGCTTGCAGCAAAGCCGTGTACAACACTGTATATGAATTGAATGCAACACAAGCAAGACAGCTCGCAGTGAAGCCGTGTACGACACTATATATGAATTAGATGTAAAACAAACAAGACAGCTCGCAGCGAATCAGTATGCAACACTAACGTTAATTTAGACACATGCTAGAGAAACAGTTCATCGACACAATGTTGTTACCTAATTACTAGCTCGGCTTCAAAGACTGAAGGAATGCGCTACTTGTAGGCGTCGTCCGCTACTGCAGTGGCATCCGGAATGTTCCCCTATGCATCAAGCGTGGGTGTAATGTGACTGCCCGTAACATGGAAATGGGCAAAGCTGTTAATTGGATCACTCGGCGATTAATCCCGTTAAAACTTTGATGGACAAACTTAGACGTAACCCGCCTTCATACGGATGAATGAACCCAAACAGCAAGCCCCCGTTTGGACACCAACAATGAAACACTCGTCACCTCCAAGCTAGCCCAGCACTCTCTGAGGCTCGAAGCTACCAAACGCGTTCACGAGACCAGCTGCCGTCATGCACGGCCGGAATAACCAATCGGAAGCCAGGACCACGCATCATACTACTGCAGCTGTCCTTGTTCGAGAGACATTGAGAGAAGATTCAAATAAAATTCGGGAGGGTTTTCTCACTCGCTCTCACGGGCTAAATTTTAAATAACTTAGAAAACTGACGCTCTACAATAAAAGGGGCACGCAGCTGCATAAGCGGGACCAAGAGATTTTGCGTGATGCGGAAACCTGCCGTAAAAAGATGCTATAATGCCGAAACGGGTCTGAAATACAGGCGGACTCGCCAATTATGTACCAAAACTGTTGTAAAGGTTTGTTTAATTATCGGAATTAAAGAAAGATAGAAAATGACCTGACATAGTTTTGTACTGTTTTGGTTTATTTCTTCATGCAAGCTGTATTCTTATAACTATTGTTAAACTAACTTTACTCATTATTTATATTCATTTTAGCCTTCCTTTGGTGTTTCACTTACCAGCACGGCGGGGGGATCGGCATACAATGAAAATTTGAAGAATAAGCAAACCACGGTGCCAGATGTAGGAATTGCCACACAATTGTCAAATGGTGGAATACATGTGCAATTTTTTGATGGAGCTCAGTTGTGGGTAGATGGAAAACATCATATACGTTATCAATATGCTGATGGCCATACTGTAAGCTATTCAAATGCCGAAAGTATTCCATATCAAATTTTAGAAAAATTGAAACATATTCCAAAAGTTCTGCATCATCTTATACCTGATCCGAGTATTCATAAAGCACAGTCATTGTGGTAATTAGAGCATACTTTAAAGAAGCGTGTAAGTATTTAAAAAAGCTGAATATGTACTTCATTATACAGCTAATATTACATTTTTTAGATACACCATTATCACAGCTTTAAGAAATTAAAGGGAGAGTGCAGTGTGCCAACGTATTTGTCTTTAAATTTAAGAGGTTAAAAATTTCAATTGTCTGATAAAATATATTTAAATATAAACGAATTTAGGCTCTCTATTAAAATATTGATTCATAATAATATATATTACCTATATATGTATTTATAAATAGTTTTGGACGTTACAGTTTGTATCTTGTATAATCTAAATATAACTAGCTGGCTTACAAGTAACAAATAAAACACAAAACTATTGTATAATTCTTACTAAATTAATTTTTAATAACTGAAATTGAAATATATATTAATTATTACAATGTTATATCGACTGAATTAAATAATAGAAAGTCAGTAATATCTACTTTCTTCGTAATTATTATTAGGCCAGTTTTCTAGTATTTTTCTATCAACAATTAACAGCTGGATGTGTGTATCTCAGAAGTATATCATATTAATACATTATTTAGAATTCACCAATAATTTTTCAGAAGTTTCGCAAATTGTATTACAAACACAGTTTTTGACAAAATTAAGAAAGACATTTTCTGAAGAAGTTACAGTGATACGCCACCGAATCATATAAATGTAGAAAAGAATCTGCCATATAAAATTGAACTCAAATAGTACATTTCAGTACAAACTTCAAAATTGGCAAATAAGTGAGTGTGGCATTTGATAAACAAGGTGCAGTCGAGTTAATCCATCACATGAGCAGAGGTATCTATTATACTTTGAGCGAGTTATAAACACTTATTTTTTAGGTGGTAAAACAATACATAGGAGTATTAACTATGCTCAAGAATTTGACTTTTTTATTTCATTTATAAGATTAATTGTGATATTTTCGAAACAACTTTAAAAATTATCTTTGTAAAAAACAAACCGCAGCATCAAGCAAAGCAAAGCTGGTGCCGTTATGATATGACTAATACGGTATAATATCATACTGTTGTAACGTTTGCTCTTGAATTAAAATTCTAATGATACTTAAAAAGTATTTGAATTTAATTCATCACGTTATTAAGCGTTTACATCTAGCCGCCGCAACAAAAGAATATAACAGAATCCTGCTGCTGATGCGTGAGCCGCACAAAAGAACTACAGGAGTGTTTTTACCCTCCCATGGAGTAAGGAGCCCAGATGACGATAAGAGCGCACGAAACCTATATAAGGAGAACACGCTCCAAAATATCTTGAGATTCCTTTCCAGATACCTTCTTTCCGATCCTGATCTGATTTTCATTTATCCTGACAGCGTATCTGTCTAGTAAAATAAAATCAGCTATAATAAGCCCTTCGGGTGATGACAGCATATCTGTCAGCCTATAAGTGCATTGAACTTCCTGTAATCCGCCAGACAGCCGATTAATTGCAAGTCGAGACTGCGACCCCTGCAAGTTAATTTTCCTGTAATCCGCCGAACCAGACTGCCGTTGATATTTTGTCCGTATTTGCTTGAATCCAGAGTGTAAACTTTAATTGTATTCAAGAAGGCCGCATTTCAACAAACTTAATTTTGTTGACATTTAAGCATTCCGAAATTTCTGCCGCCGCAACTGCCTACCAGAAGCCGCCACCTGAAGATCACTAGATAAGGCCCTCACCTCTAAAACCAACCGCTAACGCCCTGGAAGCTGTCCAAAAGCCCGCAGGCGAAGGCATCCCAGTTCCAGTACGCCGCCATTTAAACAGCGGAAATTCCGAGGCCGCCGCTGTGTTGAAAATCCGAGCTGCGCCGGCCGCTAGATTCCCAAGTGAAACGCCGGGAATAATCACGGATTGCCCTGCTATTTATGAGGCTAGCTCCGGATGCAGGTAACCTTTACCAGCTTGCTATTTCATCCGGAATATTTGCAGTAGCAATCTCCTGTAAACAACTTGTTATCAGCACTTCTGCAAAAGAGCTGCAACCGCTCCCAGTAGAACCGAAGTGCGTAACCTGTAAGCAAGACATCCGACCTAATTGGACTCATTGTTAGAAGATCCGGCGTGTGTTATAGTGAGCCATCACCGGCGGGCCTGCGGTGCTCCCATGCGACTGGGGTTGCAGCCCCATCCAGGAAAGCAAACACCACCTTCGTTATTATTCATGTATTTGTTGAAATACAATTCATTGTGAGTTATTAATGTACCTATTTAAACACATTATATTTGTTTATGATATTCTCCTGTGTTATTGCTTATCTATTCTATATTTGAGCCAAAAGTAATTCTCCGACTAGAGCTAACCCGAAGTATAGATTTTGGCGCCCTTAATAAGGGGGTGAAACGTCACCTGTACTAATGAGCAGCATCAACAACACGGGGAAGTATTTGCTTTTATTGCTAGTAATAACATAGAAATAATCAACAAGAGTAACATACCTACTTTTATAAATTCTATCTGACGAGAGATGTTAGACCTAACGTTGTGCACCCATTTTATTACAAATAGGATAATAAACTGGCATGTCTCCCAAGAGCTATCAGTGTCAGCTCATAAACATAAGGGTTAACTAAGAAAAGGAAAAACAAGGAAACTTTTTAACAAAGCCAAAGCGACTGATAATTGGGGAGAATAGAAAAAAGCCCTAACAGATTATAATAAGAAATTAAGGAAGGTTAAGAGATGCTCCCAAAGGAATTTCTGCCTTGAACTGACTGAAATGCCAGCTGCAGCAAGACTATAAAGTCCTCTCAAAAGACCAATCAAACAAAATTGGCTGTTTGGTTAAAACAAATGGTGAATACACAAAAGACGAGTAGGAAACAATAATTCTCCTAATGGAGATACACTTTCTTGTGTCACAAGATATAAGTGAACTGAGGGTGGAAGATCCAAGGGCTGAACCAAAATGAATAGAGAAGCCTGGAATACTTCCACTAAAATCTTCAGAAAATGCAATGGGCTATTAAATCTTTTAAACCTTTCGAGCAAACATGTCTTTCCCATGTTACTCCAAGTGTGGATAAAAATACTAACACCTTTGTTAACAACAATACTCAGAAAGCTGCAGAGAAATAAGTCATATTCATCCCAACGACAGCCTAAATCTTTTAAACGAAGATACTACCCTTTGTATATTTGTAAACATCGAAGGAGCATTGAATAACATCACATATGAACCTATACAAAATCAGCAGCAGCCTTGAGTAATACATATTTTTCTCCCAACTGGAAATAAGATGATATATAATGAACTTCTTTATTATATACACTGTTTTTTATCACGTTACAACACATATTGAGATGCCGAGTAGCGCAGATAGGTAAGCGCTTGTCTTACATTAAGCAAGTCCTTGGTTCGAATCCCGCCAGGGCCGGATTTTTCCGCAGCCTTGGTGATTTGAACCGGGCTCGGTGAGACCATTCACAGTTGGGCACCAAATTAACTGTGCTCTACTCACATCCACAGACCTAAGAGATAGAGTAACAAGGTCAACATAACACACACCTCACACAATGGTTGCTATGCAAGCACATAAAGCACCAGCCTCTACACCGCAAGGTAAAACGAGGTCATCGATTACACATACATACATACAACACATATTACGTGAATCGTTTTTTCATGTGTTTAAAATTTTTATAAAATTTTAAATAAACTAATTTGATAGATGCCGCCACGGCAACTATGAAATTAGTTTATTTCAAATGTTATCAAAATTTTAAACGCTCATGAAAAAAAACGATGCACGTAATATGTGCTGTAACGCGATAAAAAAAACCACAGTGTATATTGTAATTCTTTAGTGCCGACTGCAATTCTGGTTGCATAACTAAGACACGAACATGAAAGATAGATTTGATAGGCCCAGAAATGGTATTTTGTTTATTGCAACATAAAGTCATTGTTATACACTAATAAGTATACAAGATATGATTAGCAGCAACTATAATTTGATTGACAGAGGTTAGCATTAGACTAAACAGCATCGGAAGGGTTACGTTTAACTTAATTTTCATTAATTGTGCTCGTTATGGCAGATGCACCTAATTTATGTGACTGACAGTTTTGACATTGTAAAATTAAGACAAGATTGTGAATTTGATAAGATACAGAGATGTTTGAGGCGTTATGAAAATTACATGCAGCATTAATGTTAAAATTATGAGGCCAACAATCGGCAACGCAGCTGAAAGGTAAGAAGCGGTGTAAGGAAGCATAGAATGCTAAGAGCATTGAAAAGGCTCCTCTATTGGTGCAGGACTAATCAAACTCGTGAAAACAGTGCCACGAATTGACAATTATCGAAAAACAGTTTCGTTTCTAAGGAAAACATTTTACAAAACTTACTTCAGAACAATTGTAATTTGTTGCTAGGATATGAGATGTTCCTTTGTTATCGTTAATAACCCAAGCCAAGTGAAAGAGCTGTGTGTTAAATTGGCTCGCAAAAGTTGTATTATTTTGAATATAAAAAGTTATTTATTTGAGCTCAAGTCGATTTTATTGATCACCAGTCCACAGAGAGCCTTTGTGTATAATTTCATCATGTTATAAAGTCCCAGTGAAGAGGGAAGTGATCTGCAAAGTTTGTCCAAGTGGATCCAACATCGGGGCCAGTTTTCATCCAATTTTGGGTTAACAGCCGGCTGAAATTTGTGTGAAGCGTGTAGTTCAAACCTTCCTTGGTGCCTTAGTCCAGAGAGCAGGAGCTGAAAGCATGCCAAAGATAAGCAATTGCGGTGGCGTCCCTTGAAAGTGCAACGCAGCAATCAGGTCCACATTTCGAGGTAAATTTGAACAGGAAAGGGGTTCCGAGGATTCGTCAGCATCATGCAGCAACTAGAGCAGACATCGTACCAGATCCAGAAATAGGTTCCAGCCCTCAGGGTCCTTCCAGAGGATATTTACAGCGGTGGCGTCCTTTGAAATTGCGATCGACAGGTTTCGACAGGTTTGGATTGAAAAATCAGAAACGGAACAATTGCCTCGGATTATTTCTAGGCAACGTAGTTGTTATTTGTCAATATTATTGCGGGTGATTATCACTGCCCTTGGTAAATTATAGCTGATAATTCCCTAATTATTTATTTATATTGTCTTGGGCTGTCATTACAATATATAATTTAGTGCTAGGGGCCTTGCAGCTCATGGCTTGTTACGTTATTTGCTTTACTACTTAGCGATTCTTGACTTTTTCCTTCCAGGCTCTTATTCCTAATATATTTAAATTTTCTTTTAGAAAGATGAATTCGCTTTGTGTAAAACAATTTGCAAATAATTGCAATTTAGCAAACGTCACTGTCATTAGTGTCTTGTCACGTTATAATATTTTGGTGTTGATTTAATAATATACACGCCTAAAATTCCATAGCTAACTATCAAAATATTTATTTCACTATTTTCGTAGGAGAACTATAACAAAAGTTCTATTCCTAACTTTCTCCTGACAAGTGCAACTGCTTAAGAACCTAAAACATCCCTTCCTGTTTGAGTTAGTCAAACTGCTTTTAGCAACCTCCCACCCAGAACTGCCTTCGCGTCCAAGCCGAATGTGCACAGAATATTTTTGTGATAAGCTTGGAAGTGATCCTCTTAATCCCCAGTTCTCTAAGCGATAAGTTTACAAATCTCGCTAGTACCCATCTATTATTTCACCTGGATTCTGAAGTCGAATGCGCATGGAAGGTCGCTGGGAAATCTCGCAATTAGGCCTCCATTACTTAACCCCTGTTTTTTAATAGCCTCCCGAGCACTATTAAAAATTTAAACTTAAAAGAATTTAAAACTAGAATTAAGTTATTTTGTATCAGCAAAGCTTTCTATGACTATAGAGAATTTATAGAATGCGATAAATCGTACATCTAAAATTCATAATATCTGGAAATAATATCTGAAATTAATATCTCTTCACATTTAAATTCTTATACTGAGTTCATGTTATCATTATTGCTATTGTTAGTTGTTTATTGTCTATAATCTTGTATCTACTATAATTTTTAATATTAAGCATGAAATTATTTAGGTTGCAAACCAGTTTGACTTGTGTAAGTACTCTGTATATATGGCACCAATAAAGTATCTATCTATCTATCTATCATATGCCGAATGTGCATAGAAGATCATTGTGATAAGCTTTGGGGCCTTGCCTGCTAGTTAAAGATTTTCCCGAACTCGCTTTCCGAATAAATATCGATCTAGGTCGATAACGGTTTGTTAAAGCCAAGTTCCTGTAGAAAGCCCGCCGCTTGAATTCATAGGTAATTCAACACTTTCTGTGCTGGCCGCTAGCCGCAATATTCCGACGTCCAGACACACGAGTATAAAACAGCTCCAGGTGTCAGTCATCCAGTCATTGCAGAAGCGTGAAGAAATCTAGCCAGAGTCGCTGTGAAACTCCCAGCGCTTTTCCAAATCGTAAGCATATTAACCTTACGTGGTCTGAGAGCAGGAATGCACCACACCGAGGCTCGCCTAAACCGCAAAGAGGCCCGAGAGTTGACCTGCTCGACGAATTTATCCTGTAAGTCCGAGAAATAGTCGAGGTACATGGAGAAACATCTCAGATCACTTCCCTACATCTTACTAGAGTTTCTACATCTTACCTTGCTAATGACATATTTATCATAGAAATAGAAACAATTGGAAATGTTGACACAGCAACTGTTTCAAGATTGCAATTCCACTAGAACACTGCACCAGGGAGAACCAATGTTCTGTTATTCGTTTCATCCACAGTAAAGGGGTGAAACCCATTGATATCCATCTTAGATAAAGCTACAATATAGTCCAGTCACTAGTACAAAAAGAAAGCCTTTGCTTGAAAGTGAACCAAAATTTGAAATTTTTTTTAGGTGTTGGTCCAGGAAAACTTAACTTCAACTAGTCGAGCAAGATTTCCTATGTGCTATTTCCGCCATCTTAAAAAAAGATGCGTTTGATTTTTTGCGATAATTCGGTTTCCGTTAACTCCTCCTCCTCAATCCGTTCACCCCTCGTAGGGGTATGGTGGTGATGGTCGTCTTCCAGAGATTTCTATCTTGAGCTGAGTGGGTAGCTTCTTGTAACGTTTGTCCTGTTATCGTCTTCATTTGGTCTATCCATCTCATTGCCGACCTGCCCCTCGGACGGCGTCCTTCCATTTTCCCTTGAATTACTAAGGTTTCCATGGCATTATCACGTCTCGCGAGATGTCCAAAGTATCTGAGGTATGACTGGGATATGGTCGTGATCAGCCGTTAACACCACATGAAAATAGAGCAGACCTTTTTTCGAATTTTTTGCACTCAATTTATGTTCAATTACTTTTCAGCGTACGAGCAATTAAACGAGATATCGAATGCGAAAGCAAAGCCTGAAGGGGTCGAGATTTTTTGTTCACGCTTCTTCGTCTATTTTGTTTCTCGTCCTATTTATCGACAAAGTAGTTACTATGAAACTTGTAGAGCTTGAAAATACCTGCAATTTGACCTATTGTAATATTTTAATATTGAAATACGACTAAAATTACGACTTGTAGAGCAGACCAAAGTCGTCAAGTCGGCGAGTATTTTGATTTCATACATCGTATTATTACATAAATGACATAATAAACTTCATTACATTATTAGAGTTATTATATTCCGTAGAAAATGGTAGTGGACAACTTGAAGTTCAGTTTTCCTGGATCTCCCAACATCACAAAAAAGAAGTTTAAAATTTTGGTTTTTAAGAATTTTTACTACTAAACATTGTTCAAAGAACTGTATAATCTGTAACCTCATTTACCTTGCGGTGTAGAGGCTAGTGCTTTATGCGCTGGTATCTGGCGGTACAATGCTCAACTTGCCCCGGATTCGGGATACAGAGTTGGAGCACGCCTTTGGTGCTTGCTCAGCAACCATTGTGTGAGTTGTGTGTCTTGGTGATGTGTTGACCTTGTTACTCTATCTCGTAGATCTGTGGTTATGAATAGAGCACAGTTAATTTGGTGCCCAACTGTGAATGGTCTCACCGAGCCCGATTCTAATCGCCAAGGATACGGAAAAATTCCGACCCCAGAAGGATTCGAACAGAGGACTTGCTTAATGCAAGCCTGGCGCTAATCCAACTGCACCACGCGGCTTCTTTTACGTACACTTAAATCCTAGCATCAAGCTCATATGTGACTTTTGCAGAATATGACATGGTATTGTATGTATTCTGAAATATAAAAATGTCCTAACAGTATTAGAATTATTATATTTCACCAAGTATGCGGTACATAAAATAGAGGCATTTTCATATTATATGGCGAAAGTAAAACACTGTTGATTGTCACGAAACCAACTTGTCAGTGGCAACAAGTGGAAAAATTGACACTGAAAAGTTGGTTTTGTGACATTCAACAGTGTTTTATTTTCGGCATCAAATATGAAAATGCCTCTAACATTATATGATTGCATATTACTAAAAATGTTCTAATTACTTTAACTATTTGGAATGATACCTGTGTTGAGCAATACCTAATTTGCTTTAGAAGTGATCGGCTTACAAGGTTTTATGTTTCGAGTTATAATTGTTTAAACAAATAACGCTTATTTGTTGTAATGTAGGGGTCGTTGTATGTGGTTGGAGGCAGTAAGTGCGTCGCCTGCGTTGATTAACAAAAACTGCGTCTTTATAACGCCTGCCAGCTAGCCGAATGTCGGTAATATACAAATTATGGCCACTTCATGAAATTGGCGCTGGTTGACACATCTGACATATCACATATTTTCCCTGTACGGGATAGCCTTTATCCAGTCACAACAATTTACCATATTTGTTGTAAATTCATGATAGGAGCCATTTTCCCTTCCCTATTGCCACGTGAAGGAATGCAAAGACATTTTCAAAAATGTTTTAACAAAACATAAGCTTTCAAATTTGGAACGTCAAATTGTTTGACTAGTGCCAATGGACAAAATATGAACTATTGACATAAATGTCAAAACCGTCTAGCTGGCAGGTTTGTAAACGTACTAACATAACCTATCAACGCAGGCGACGAGTAAGTGTAATTTGATATATGGGCGGATTTAGCAGTCATTGCTTAAAGTCATGAGTACGGTGTAAGAGATTAAGGTGGATCGACTCCTTAGGATTTTGAAGATTCTGATGGTTTGCTTTGTCCTAGCTCCCATGTGGATCCAACAGGTGGCGAATGAGTAAAGATGTAAAACGTCATTCTCACTACAGTGCCTTTATATAGACAGTGGCGACAATGGGGTGTCCTATTTTTGATTGGCTCCCTAGATCACGTGGTTTTAGCCGCCATGTTTATGCTAAATCACCTGTGATTCGTGTTATACTTTTGGCAGTACTGAAGTGTATTGTCAGTCTATGTCAAATTCGAGGTTGGTAGGTTAGGTTTTGCTTGTTATTTGACACAGACTGACGCAAATCTTAACCTGCAAATCTCTGTTTTCAGTACTGCCAAACGTAAAACACATATCACAGTCGACTCTGATTACGGATTTAAATGAACACCCGTTAGAAATTTGCCTAAATATGGCGGCGGCTTAGTTGTATTGTCGCCACTGTCTATATAAAGGCACTATAATTCTGACATCTTGTAACATTTATAATATTTTACATATTTTATTAAAAATAGGAAAGCGGTGATGCGTTGTAAATTATGATACTGGTTTAATATTGTATATTGGTAAAAAAAGAATATATATGTATCTATAATTGTATTTCTAACCTGCAACCCATTCTGCGTCCGTACATTGTAAATTTACATATCTTTCTGCGTCCACCACCTTTCTGCGTCTGTATACGGACGCAGAAAGGTAATCCCCTGCTTTTCAATCGATTGGTAATTGTTAGCTTTGCTGACGTCAGGATTTTTAACATGTAAGAAAGAGAGCTTAGGAATCACCGATGCAGAAAGCAATATTGTATTTGGTTCGGTTGAAAAGAGACATCAACATGGACGCAGAAAGGGTTGCATTATGTATTATAATCTTCTTCTTCTTCTTCGATCAGACGTTCATCCATTTCTGGATATAGTCCTCCCCTTTTGTTTTCCATTTATCTCGATCTCTAGCAAGTTGTCTCCATCTTTTCCCTGCCACATGCACAATATCATCGCTCCATCTTAGGGGCGGTCGTCCTACGCCTCTTTTACTCGTCCTTGGTCGCCAGTCTAGAATTTTACCTGCCCATCTTTCTCGTTCTTGTCGCACGATGTGACCGGCCCAGCTCCACTTCAATTTTGCCGCTCGTTGTCCCACGTCTGTTATCCCTGTTCTCTTCCGGATTTCAGTGTTTTTTACTTTGTCTCTCAACTTTATGCCCAACATTCTTCTTTCCATACTCCTTTGCGCCACCTTCAGCTTATTTATGTTTCTTTTTGTGAAAGTCGCCGTCTCAATCCCGTAGGTTAAGACAGGTAGTACACATGCGTCATATATTCTAGCTCTTGATCTTATGGGGAACTTTGATGACTTCAGGACATAGCTGAGCTTCCCAAAAGCTGCCCATGCTAACTTTATTCTTCTATATATCTCCCCTTCCTGGTTCTCTTTTCCCATAAGTATTGTGTGACCGAGATATATATACGCGGTTGTCTTTTCTAAAATTTCCCCGTCTAGCTCAATTTCTCTGTCTGAAGGAACGTTAGACATGATCTTTGTTTTGAGAGTATTCATTTTCAAACCAATCTTCTTTGATTCCTTGTTTAGCTGTTTTATCGTGTCCTCTAACTCTTCCATGCTTTCAGCAAATAACACTATATCGTCCGCGTATCTGAGGTTGGTGAAATTTTCTCCATCAATACTGATTCCCTTGTCTCGCCAATTCATTTCTTTGAAAACGTTTTCTAAGCCCAGAGTGAATAATTTTGGGGATAAAACGTCCCCTTGTCTCACACCCCTTTCAATTTTAATTTTATTTGTTTTATTATCCATTTTCACTTGAAGGGTTGCCTTCTGATAAATGCTCTGAATTAATTTTGAGTAACGAGAATCAATACGACAGTCGTCTAAGGCATCTAGTATTGGTTTATGCTCTATAGTGTCGAATGCTTTTTCATAATCGATAAAGGCTAGCACTAGTGGCAGTTTGTATTCGTGGCATTTTTCTATTATTAATTTGATAGTTTGGAGATGGTCATTGGTGCCATACCCTTTCCTGAAGCCAGCCTGTTCGATTGGTTGATAGCTGTCGAGTTTATTTGTCAATCTATTTGTAATTATCCGACTGAGTAATTTATATGTATGTGAGAGGAGGCTAATGGGCCTGTAATTTTTCAGCTCCTGTTTGTCTCCTTTTTTAGGTATTAGGATAACCTCCGCGTTGCTCCAGTCGTCGGGAATGTCACTTTTAGATAAACAGGTATTTAATAAGTTACTAATTTTACTCAGTAGCTGGTCTCCACCGTTTTTTAGATATTCGCTTATTATTCGATCGTCTCCTGGAGACTTCCGCGTCTTCATTTGTTTCAAAGCATATTTTACTTCTTGTATGGTTATATCCGGGATGTCCTCCGAACCTACATTCATAATTTCTCTTTTCCTTGGGTCTGTGCTTTTCCTTGGTGGTGCATTTGTTTTGTACAGTTCTGTGTAAAAATTTTCAATTACATTTAAAATCTCTTGCTTATCTGTGGTTATTTCTCCGTCTGGTTTTTTTATTTTTATTATTTTCCTTTTTCCTATTTCCATGTTCCTTCGTAAGACCTTCATGTTACCATGTTCTTCAATTATTTTATTTACCTGTTTTTCTCGATACTCTTGATTGTCTTTCCTTACAGCTTTCTTAATTTGCTTTTCCAGTTCTGAGTATTCTGGAGTATCCCATTGTATTATAATATTCAAATGTAATTCAGGAAACTAACGTGTGGCGGCGCAATTATCGTTTTGTGTATATCGATACTGTATGCTGGTGGTACACTTCAACGATGATTAGGCGTCCTGTGATTTGGCAACACCGTAAACCATGCTACACTACTGTTCCCAATTTAGTACGAAACAGCATAGCGTTCGTTGAAAACTTCCTAGTGCCGGGCGTGTTTGTATTAGTAGTAGTGTCTTTTATTGTTAAACCGTGATGCAATCCAGAGGACAGAGGCTAGTCCAGTTAGCGTTAACTAAGGCCGTAACTACTCCTGAGCCCGAAAATGGTAAGTAATAGTAATTGTCAGTGATATTACAATAGCTCCTACCTACATAACCTAATTTTTCGGAAACCTTTTAACATTACAGTTTTATATTTTATAAACGTACATTTTTTTAAACGACGCAAATTTATTTAATACAGTTCAATTACCTATATAGATTTGTAGAGTTTCCTATATTTTTAGAACTGGATGAATCGGATGACAGTGTTATATTTTCATCGGACTCGGATGACGACCCACATTTTATCCAAATGTAGACATTGAACGTGAGGTAGGTACTTTAATTATTTTAATTTTCATATAAATTAATAATAATGAAATGTCTATATTCAGATGGAAGCTGAATTAGAATACCCAGCAAGATCGCTTACCCCCCCGAATGAATTTTTATCAGATGTAGACATTGAACGTGAGGTAGGTACTTCAATTATTTTAATTTTCATGTAAATTAATAATAATGAAATGTCTATATTCAGGTGGAAGCTGAATTAGAATACCCAGCAAGATCGCTTACCCCCCCGAATGAATTTTTATCAGAAAACCGTAGTTCAGTAATTCAGAATCCGACGGTATCGGTAAGTATTATTTTAGGATTTTACAGTAGTGATGGGAAGTTTTGATACTTTTGCGGACTCGTTCATTCCAATCACATTCCGCAAGTGGATCGAGTCCTTCGGATTCGATCCTCGGATCGACATCAAAATTGAATGTGCATTTCAGACACCCGGGGTCTCGGTCATTCCGGACCGGGAACGAACAACGCGCGTATCTTTGTTTTGGTGAGTGGTCACGCAGTCGGTAATTCAGTATGTTTATATGTCTCAAACATCAATTGGGCACATACAAAGCCGCCAAAAGCCATAAATCACTGATAACTGATAAAAAAGCATGCAACTTCGGCCGTATCATGTGTCGCCTGTGGACGTCGAGCCTCTAAAACAAACACCATCATCATTTGCTGTTCCCCATCAACACATTGTACTGTATTCTGTATTGAAATTGATTGAATAACGGAATGCCAAAGGAATGAATGTCCGCGAGAATTGACGCCTCGCGACCTTTTCGTTCCTCGGAACGAATCCGGACCGAAACTTGGATTCGATCCAAATCGATCCTGCCCCGGATTCGATCCTTTGTATCGAATCCGACCGGATCGACACATCGCTATTTTACAGATCAGATGTTAATGTCAAACTGAAATGTGTAGGTAATATTTACAAGTGGCAAAAAATATTTAATTTCATTAAATTCATTTTTATTTCAAGTAGATAACATGTTAAACAGCCCTCGTATGTGTTGTAAAGTTATTGTAGCGGTAAAAAATATAATGACTCAAAACTGATGTGCCTGAACTAATCTATAAATTGTTACCGTGTACTTATTAGCACATAATTAACGTTTAAAACCATTTTAAAAATTTAAATTTCGTCCAGCAAATTACAGAAAATCGTTTTTATACTTTTTTTCTCGATAACGGTTGCAGATACGAAAAAACTGCAAGAGAACAAAAAGATTCTAAACAAAACAGAAAACTGAATTTGTATTTTAGAATCTAACAGCGGCGCACCGCAAAAAAGTTCAGGGGGAGAAAAGGAAGCATGACCCCTGAAAAAATATCTCCCTGTAGATTCTCACAACCATTTGATATGCTCAATGATGTAAGCCCTGCAGCGTAACCTGTCTTCCAAATTTGAGCTAAATATCTCAAAAACTGCAGGAGCTATAAAGGAAAAAGTTAAAAGTTAAAAAAAAATTGACCGGAAGTCGACCTCGGAGAAGAAATCCGATTTCCGGTTTCTATATATTTTTGGAATCTACTCTGCAAGCTAAGTCAAATGATATATATCTCGTCCTCCTAAAATATATCTCCATTTTCTTGCTTCTCAGTTAATAATAACAAGTTAATTATGTTTATATTGCGGTATTAATAATTGTTTCAGAGTTCTAGTCAGAAAAGAGAGTTATCTTCTGTTAGTGAAGTATCTCCGCTCTATTATGAGGTAGGTACACAAGTTACTTTTCTAACACTTTTACGGGAAAAAATGACTGACCCAAATAAACTTTGAACTGACTTAAATATGCACTATAATTTAAATAATTTTGAAGTGTTCAAAATTCTTATCGAAAACCGATTCTATGGTACGTTGAATGTGTTCTGTAGGTACTTTTGTTTCACACTGTAGTAGGTACATAATTATGTACAGCATACATACCTACTTTCAAATACAGGCAATGTTAATAGTTATTTACTATACAAGTGGGATAACAGCATCATTAATATACGTGTGTATAAGTTACAAACGAGTGCGTAGCACGAGTTATGTAAGCACACAAGTATATTAATGATGCATTATCACACATGTATTGTACAAAATTTTATCTATGACTGTCTAAAGTTGAGAAAAGTGCATTAAGAGAAATGTCATCTCATTTTCAAAAATATTTTAGTAGGCAAATGTCATTATGTCATTCATTTGACACTATTTCAGGTACGTAATGAAGTCATTACGCAACTGAGTTGCGTAATGAAACCATTACATAGGTGAGTGGTGTAATGAGCTTCATTACCTAACTGAAATAGTGTCAGATGAGTGACGTAATGCGTTACTTATCCCACTGGAGTAGATAAAATACATTAATACATTGACAGGATTCCCAGCGACTTGGAAAACCTGGAAAAGTCGGGGAATTCAAAATAGTCAGGGAAATTTGTTCTTTGCGTGTGTGTGGCCCCTTGAAAACTGACCACGAGCTTTGCGCTTAGCCAGTTTCCGTTGCAACAAATACTTGTATGATAGCGCGAAAACATTTTCAGTAATTTGCCTCAATTTCGGGATATTGTATATTAATATCAATTATCTTGTACAATTCTAACAGAATGAAATTTGCTTTATATGCAGGAGCCAACTTCTTCAGATGAAACTATTCCTCAAAATATCGAAACTGAAATTGAAACTTTGCCAGGACGTCAAAATTTAGTGTCACATGGTAAAACTTCTCTTCGTAAACCAGATTACTGTTTTTTTGCGAAAACGATGTGAAAAATTTTGGAAGGCACATTCTGCGCAACCATTCTCAAGAATCTGACGTCATAAAAATAAGTCTTTTGCCACCGAAATCAATTGAGAGAAAACGGCTAATTGCAACACTGCGAAAAAAAGGAAATTTTTTAAAAAACTCACAATCTTTATTTAAACCTGTTCATACAAGTGCTTTAAAAAATTGCGAAAGTAACTATGTTCCTTGTACATTTTGTTTCGGACTGTACTCAAGAAAGTTATTGTGGAAACACAAAAAGATTTGCCCAGAGAATAAAAACGCAGCACTCGCACAACCCTTGGCGAGGGACAAACCCTTTTATACTGCCAAAATTAAATTTTGACTCCGATTTAAAATTAAAAGTATTTCCTCGAATGATGGCTGATCAAGTATCTTTAACAGCAAAAAAAGATTTGCTGATTTGTGCCTTCGGTGCTAGGTTTTTAAAAACTCACAGGGAGCAACACCATATTCACGTATGTTCCAGAAAAATGAGAGAATTGGCAAAGGTGTTGATGGAGGCGCAAAATATAAACCCAAAAATTAACAATCTTTTAAATCTTCTTCAGCCACAGTATTTTGACGTAGTGGTTAATGCTGTAAAAGTGATTGCCAAATACGATAGTCTAAAAGACATATATGGGTCACCTACTTTTGCAATGAACATTAGTAAAAGTTTAAAAGACTGCTGCGATATAGCAATATTAAAAGTTGTTAAAAGAAAATATATTGCTAACAACATATCTGCTGCAGAAGCTGAAGCCAACTTAACGTTGTTTGTGCGTTTGTTAGAAACTACTTGGAAACACGAAATTTCAAGTCAAGCTGGAAACGACCTTAATACAAAAACGTGGAATAAAATAACTCTGACGCCTTTAGCAACTGATTTAAAATTATTTAGGCAGTATCTTATTGATACAGGAAATCAAGCTGAACAAAAGCTTAAAGAAAACATGAAAGATATAAAAAATTTTAATTTATTACTAGAGACTGTTTTTTGTCGATTACTTCTCTTAAATCGAAAAAGAGTCGGCGAATTGCAACAGATGAAGCTTACTACTTACACGTTGTCAGAAGACAACAAGGCCCAAAATTACGAAGAATTTGCAGAAGCAGTTACACCCACCGAAAAAATATTATTAAAACGTTTTAAGAGAGTCGTAACCAGAGGAAAACGGGGAAGAGAAGTGCCTGTTTTGTTCAGCAAAGATATGCAAGATAATGTGCAGCTTTTAATACAAGCACGACCACACTGTGTGCGGCAAACTAATTTATTTTTATTTGCAAATCCAAAATCGGACCAACCTATTACAGGGTACAAAGTGCTACAAAAACATACACGTCTGTGCGGAGCAAAACATCCTGAAGCATTAACTTCTAATAAATTACGTAAACACCTAGCCACTTTATCTCAATTATTTAATATGACTAGTAACGACATAGAGCAACTGGCTACGTTTATGGGACACACTGTAGATGTTCACAATAAGATGTATCGATTGCCGGACGATGTGTTTCAGACCGCAAAAATTGCCAAACTGTTGATGCTAATGGAAAGCGGGGATGCGGCGAAATACAAAGGGAAGACTTTAGAGGAAATAGACCTTAACATGGATGTAGAAATTCAGGGGAACTCTGACAATGTAACTGATGTTATACAAAACATGCCTTGTAATTCAGGAAGTTCATTAGATATTTGTGATGACGTCTTGGAAGCTCAGAATGCAACAATAGAAGAAGCGAGCATACAACAATCCAACAACGGTAATATGAAGAAGAAACGACAACTTATCCCATGGACAAAAGATCAAAAGAAAGTGGTGTTAGCATTCTTTAAGGAGCACATTAAACGTAAAAAACCACCCAAACGAGGCGAATGTGACCGCTTGATACAACAACACCCGGACCTGTTACAAAATAAACCATGGCTGAAAATTAAAGTATTTATTCAGAACCAATACACAAAAAAATTCTTACACGATGATGATTCAAATTAGTGATGCCACACAGCAAATATAATTTCACATTTTTACATTAATGCATTTTTTTATTAAATATTTAGTATGTTGCAGGTTATCTCGTAAATATCGTAAATAGTGGGTGGAATTGTTTTTCAATGGACATGAAGATGGAACGCTATTATTATTATTACTATTATTGCATTAAAACTTAGTTTTTATTATTAGTTGTTACCTTTTATATAATTATATTGCTTACTTTGCTATATTGTTTGATCACTATTGTTTTACTTACTAGTTATTATTATAATACCTACCCCATGTTAAATTTAACCTAACAAAGTATGAACAAGTTGTTTACAGCTGAGGTCTTAGCGGAGACTAGAGTTACTTGCGAACCCACCTATGTTCAATATAGAAAGTTTTGGCATAAAACTCACGTTTTATTTGATTTTGAATAATTTCTAATTTTTTAATGCAAAATTCTCAAAATTGGAGGGGGGCTGCACTACACGAACCCACCTGTGCTCAATATCGCAATTTTTGGCATAAAACTCATGTTTTACTTGAATTTGAATTATTTCTAATTTTTTAATGTAACATTCTCAAAATTGAGGGGGCCGCACTACGCGAACCCACCTATGCTCAATATCTAAATGCACTTGCAGAAAACAAAGGTATTTCTAAGTTAATAATTTCTAAAACGGCATTTAGTAACTTTGTTTATTATAACCTTAAGTTTAAAATAAATAAATTAAATTCTATGGTTTATGCAGATTATAATATTGTAATAGTTAATTCACAAGTGTTAAGACGGAAAAAAATAATTAGAAATACAATTTAACAGGGATAAATAATACGTCCTTATCTAACACAACTTTCTGAAATAATTCCAACATTTTAATTACATGTACTAATGATAAAAGAAAAACAATAAACTAATAAACGTATTGTCATGAAATTAAACAGAATGTATTTTGTTAGTAAAGACTCTCTCAAAGCTTAAAAATTAAATAAAATGGTTAAATTTCACTATTAACAAGAGGTGCGGTGAATGACGATGTTGGTCGATCTTTGTAAATCGGAACTGACGGAATCTTCTTTAATAGAGATGAAAGTTGAAATGTATTCAAGTGGGAAGGTTGCCTGAATGGTATGTTGTAAATAAAATGTGTTGTTGAAGTTCAAAATCCTGTAAAATAGATAGAATTAGCTAAAAATGTAAAATTTTAGGTTAGAAAGTTTTGGTTAAAGACTAGTTAAATTTGTTTGTGGCGATTTGTATCCATACGCTTTAGAATATTCTCTCCAGTATCCTCTGTAAGCATAGATCGTTTACCTGAGGCTTTTCCTTTAATGCTGCCCGTTTCATGGAATCATTGAACGAACCGATGAACGTGCTGGGTAACGATTTCGTAGCAGAAGACATCGTTGAGATACTGATTAAAACAGTATATGGTGGAATACTGCCAACCACCATCGCTATGACGTTCTCCAGATCAAAAATTTGCTTTTAGCGTAAACTCATCATGCTAAACGTAAAACATGGTTAACCTAAAATTACAACAAAGGTGGGTAAATCAATATAATTATTCAAATCTGCGTCATTTACCTGATTTTCTTACCTAATAAAGAGGCCGAAACGACGTTTAGTTGTGATGAAAACTTCTTCTTTTGCGTTAGATAAGCATTAATAATCCTAACTTCAACGGTAAACCCAATCGAGAAAAATGTCCATAAAATGATAAATTATAACATTCGCCATGTTCACTATGAACCTTCCATCTCACTCTTTCACAAATTCGACGTGTATTTTGCGAGGCTTATACGCGGCAACGCTGTCAGACGCCGAAAAGTAGGCAACATGGGGAACAATATGCTTTCGGACGCGCAAAGAATAGTGGTATATACGGTTTTTCGATATATACACCGGACGCACATACAATAGTAAGGTATAAAGACGCACAAAGGTAGCACGATGTAAATTTCTTAATAACTACGTAAATAAGCAAAATTTCACAATATACATTGTAGTTTCGGACGCAGAAAGGCCCGGCTTATAGATAGGCTACAAAATGTTTAGATATACATTGACGGACGCAGAAACCTTGCAAAATGTAAAGACGCAGAAAAGATAGTAAGATGTATATATATATATATATATATATATATATATATATATATATAATGTGTATGCAAAATATCATCTTCCTCCGACAAATATTTTTTGAGTTATACCGCCCACAGACAGACAGACGGAATTGAGAAAACATGTTTTTCGTCATCTAGGGACCTTGAAACGTGAAGATCCGAAGAAATCTCGGAAGGTGATTTTTTCGTGATTGCAATATTTCCTTCGTCTTTCAGACGAGGGAAGTAAAAATGGATATTTATCAAATTTATTTTAGAATCTAAGGTGTCGATAGTAACTGGATCTTTAAGTGTTGAATTTTCAATGGAATCGGTAACTTTGGACATGTGCCCTGAATCTATACACTCATGAATAAAATTGCAGTGTTCGTAACTTGGGATTTCTATGTAGTTTTCTTTCAATTTGCAAAAATCTATTAACGGCTTGTTCTTTTGATTGGCCTAAATTTACTAAGTTTGAACTGAAAGGTATTGAAACAATAAAACTCTTGGGAAATAAATTAGTTTGAGCAAAATGCTCTTCGCACAATCTTTCCTTGAAAGAAAACTTGAATAACGGTTCACGAGGTTGTACATTCTCCAAATGCCAAAACTTTTGAAGCAAGTTATCTAAACAAACGTTAAAAATTAAATAGTTGTCTTTCACTAGATTGGAGATAACTATATCGTTATCAGAACGTTGATTTGACTGATAGGGTCCTGAAACTACCCTCAGCCTCTCAATGTTTTTTTTTTAAGTGGGTCGATTTTGATCCAATGAAATTTGACTCACGCCCAAGATTATAAAAATGCCCAGCACCTATGAGGAGATCAACTGGTAAAGAACGATATCAATCATTATCTGAAAGTCTTATGTTTTCTGGAATATTTAAATAACTCTTAGCAAATGAACAGAGTGGAAAATCTTCAGCAATTTTTGAAATTGCTAAACACTGTAAACTAACTTGAAAATCATAATAGTTCGAAGCTATTTGAATAGAAACGGTTGAATTTGATTGTGTAGAAGCAGAATTTAATCTCAGTATTTGAATATTTATATTTTGCCGACTTGATTTCCGCTAGCAAATTCCTCGATAATAAAATCTGAATGACTACCACTGTCTAAAATTACCCTTGAGGAGCCGGGATCGGTAGCTCACTTGTTAAGCATTCTAACTACTGGTCTAAGGTCGTGAGTTCGATCCCCGGTCCGGGTAAAGTTTCTAATTTTTTTTAAATGAGCATGAAAGCCTCTGCAGAATGCCATCTTTCAGAAGTGATGTAAAACCGTGGGTCCCATGTTACTACGATGTGTAGCATGTAAAAGATCTCTTGCTAGGGTTGGAACTCCTTAGTCTCGACAAAATTCTAAGTAGAACTAAGGTACCTGGTACTCTGCATGCCTAGACCTTGTCCACGGGGCTGGCAAAAAGAGCCTATAAAGACCTATTTGCTTGACATCAGTCTCCCCACAGCAAATACTAATTACTAACTAACTACCCTTGCTGAATACCTTTTGTTAACGTGCGAGGTTAACACAAGCAGTCGAAATTAAAACATCGGTTTTCGAAAATATACTAACGTCGTTTGAGGCGCTGATGGAATTGCAACATTAATATTATCGGTTTGAGTAATCGGAGCAACTAAATTAGTACTTGGTTGTTGATTTAATTGGGGGTCTGCATCTTGTTCAAAATGTAATAAGGTATGGTGCCGTTCGCGACACTGAATTACGTAGTAACTCCCTTTAAGTTCTGACAAGAAATTGTATTGGGGTGATCACACATGATCGTTTCAAATTTGATTTAGGACCTCTATTATTACCAGCTTTATTAAATGAACTATTAACATTGAAATTAATGGCACTTCTACTATTGGTATCAATCTCTTCTAGCAATTCACAATTGTGCTTTAAAAATTCCATAATTTCCACTAAAGATGGAATTGATCGCGGTTTGTACTTCGTAAATTTTGATTTTGTATGATTGACAAATTTTTACATTAATATGTGATACAAAAATGATAACACTGTGCAACTGAACAGAAAGATTTTCCAAAGCTCTAACATTACGAAGTTTAGAAAAGTTATCAGACAATTTGCGCAATGAGTTAGTATTATTTGTATTAATTTGATTTAAATTCATAACGCCCTCTATATATGTGAAAAAAGACCTGTGCCTGATGGCAGTAAAACAAGAGCACAGAGGGCGAGTAAAAGACAACGGAGTGATGTCGTAAAAGAGGCAATGTTGTGTCACGACATCCAGAACCCTGGGACATCTGGAATATCGAAAAATGTCGCAGAATCGCACATGACCGCTGAAATTAGGGATAAGTCAGGAAGCCAAGAAAACTTGATCATGTAAGATTATAATAAATTACAATAAGTGCTTATTAGATTTTATAATTCGGTTGTAGAGGTACACCAGATTCACACAGTTCTGCTGATCCCAAGCAAGGTCCTGAGATGAATCCAAATAAAATTATTGGCATTTTGAGAAATGAAATTTTGGAATGGGAGAAAAAATACGAAGAAGTTGTGGAGAAGAATCT
Source organism: Agriotes lineatus (assembly GCA_940337035.1). NCBI lineage: Eukaryota > Metazoa > Arthropoda > Insecta > Coleoptera > Elateridae > Agriotes > Agriotes lineatus. Next base: position 36,630,900 of record OW679202.1, read on the forward strand.
TCGATTAGAAGAGGAATTGATAAAAACCAAATCGGAAACACCTAATCTGAAAGCTTTGGAGGGACTTTTTACACCTGGACAAATAAAAAGTTTACTCGATCCCTCAAAAAAGAGGATCCGTTGGAATTCAGATGACATCGCCTCTGCAATTTCTCTTCGAAGTATCAGCCCAAGAGCTTATCATTTCCTGAGGAATAATAAGTTTCCATTGCCTGGAATATCAACGTTGAGAGACTGGGCAAGATGTTTGAACTTAGACAGGGGTATATTGACAGATGTGATGCGACTTTTAAAAGTGAAATCAAGAGAGCTGTCCGAACTTGATCGTCTAACAGTTTTAACATTTGACGAGATTTGTGTGTCGAACAAAGTATGTATAGATCAACACACACAGCAAGTTATAGGACTACATAAAGCTTGTCAAGTTGTTATGGCCCGTGGTTTATTAAACAAGTAGAAACAGCCTCTGTACTACGATTTTGATAAAAATATGACTAAGGAGACAATGTTTGACATCATATCGCAACTTTATAACGCAGGATTTACTGTAGTCGCCATCACGAGCGATAGGGGTGCTGGGAATGTTGGATTTTGGTCGAACATTAATGTTGGCTATAAAAATTTATTGTTTCATCATCCTGTCGATGAAAATCTTAAAGTTCATGTTTTTGCGGATGTTCCCCATTTGTTAAAATTAATGAGAAACCATCTGTTGAATCAAGGATTCGCTGTAGATGGTGTGAGAATAGACAAGACATGCTTAGAATACCTACTGCAAGCGTCAAATTCAGATCTGACAATTTCCTTCAAGATAAGTCGCTACCATCTTGACGTAAAAGGCACTGAACGACAGAAAGTCCGTCCTGCAGCTCAAATATTTTCAAATCAAGTTGCCAAAACACTTGAGTGGTGTGGTATGTCTGGCTCTATGGAGGGCACCTCCTGGAAAGAAAGTGGCAACATCATCAAACTTATGAACGACTGGTTTGATTTATTCAACGTTCAGAATAAATATGGATCTCACAAGGGACAGAATGCTTTCGGTGTTAAATTCGATGAACAAATGGATTTATTAAATCGTGTGACTGAATGTATTTCCTCGATGAGAGTTGGAACACATAAGAATATTATACAGTTTCAAAAAGGGATTCTACTTGGTAATGCTTCTTTAATAAGTCTTTACAAATATTTACAAGAAAAATATAAAATCGAGTATATCCTCACTTATCGACTAAATCAAGATGTTCTTGAGAATTTTTTTTCATATATCAGGGGCATGGGTGGAGCAAACGATCATCCCTCTCCTCTGGACATGAAATAAAGTAAAATATTCTTCATAATTAGTTCTTTCCAGCTGGTATATTCTGGGAAAGCATTCGGCAACAGTTTTCACTTTAAATAAAAACACCGAGGAGAGCACCGGAGAACAATGCCTGCTTAATCCTTTGGAGGAAGAAAATCAAGAATGTTGTACCGGAAGTTTGCTACGTAATGTTGCTGAGGAAAAGAATGTAGCAGATGACTTTCCTACAGATGAAGTACCACAGCTACCATATTCATTTATAGAACCGGACTATTATGATTCACAAATCAACATCACACCTGAAGAACTGCCACCAGATAATGAAGATCTTCTGTCTGAATTCGAATCGTTTATTTTAAAAGAAAATATACATGTCGAAGGTTTGAGATACATTGCTGGATATGTGGCATTTCGGTTCAGAGACAAATTTAGTTTGGGAAAACCATTACGTAATGCTGTGGAACTGAATGAAAACATCCCGGACTGGATTCAATTCATCTCGAGAGGTTCTCTTTTACATCCTTGCACCGAATTAATGGACGCGGCAACAATTTGTGAGAATGCATTCCAGGAAATGTATGGAGATTTTTTGTCAAAAGAGAAATATATTTTCAATGCTTTAACAGACAAAATATGTGAAAAGACAAATATTGAACGAGAAGTCATACATTGTTTAATTAGAACAAGAACTTATATTAGATTACGGGAAATCAATAAAAAAATAAGTTTTAAAAATTGCCAAAGGAGATTAGATCGCAAGATGGGAAAATTTACAAATAAAAAAAATTAATTTCTCAGCTCGAGTTCATCAGAATTTTTAACATTATTAATTATTGTATAAACAATACTGTCATTTTATAATAAACGATTTTTTCCTTTAGGCTTTTTCATTTTCAAGAGTCTCCGGTTGAAAAATTTGTAAACTAAAATCATTTTATATGGGAATCTAGTGCATGGGTTTGCGATAGGAAGCGAGCGTGACGTCCCGCACAAGCGAGAGTCGGTTAGAAAGAGACAGGAGAGATGCGCACCTTCTCACCATTATCTTACCACCACGGTCTGTACACCTAAAAGTCTAGTAAGAAAGTCTATGGAATCTGCCTAAAAATCGGAAACGACGATTTTCACAAATCTGCGTAAAGTGTATGTACAAAATGTATTTTTTACGACAATAAAGACACTATTTTAATTTAGTTGTACCATTCGGCAGCTCAATACTTACAACTTTTATTATATAGTTGTTTTGCCTTTTGAAACACAGAAACACCAACGTACTTTTATTCCAGATAAAGTCGTTACTACCGAGTTTCATTTGCAACGGCATCTCTCCCTCAAATTGTTGAATTAAAATCGTAAGACATTTTATAATGGCTTAACCAGATGAAATGTTTTTCAGAATGTGGGAATAACTAACTCATTATTAGTCATACAATCGCAGAAATGCTAAATATCTAAGATCCCTAAGATCCCAACGCATCTTACAAGATACTTCTTAGTTCTCACTATTTCCAAGTAGTTCTCTATCAGGTAAAAACCTTATTATTATATTTTTGGGGTAAAGTTAAGAATCTACTTTAAAATGAAAACAGTTAATGACCTGGAATTCCGTAATTTCACTTTGTGTTCAATATGACAGTACAATGCTACATCCGCAGCATTTACCCGTTCCTCCTTGGTTTTTTTGTAAAACAGCGATAATTAGCGTTCGATTTAGCTCTCGGTATATACTATATACTACTTAAATCTATTTTTTAAATTTTCGTTACGGGATATATGCACCAAAAGTGGAAAGTAAAATATAATAAATACTGAAACGCGTCTGCTTCGCACTGAAAAGATGAAAGGGTATCCCATAAATTACACATTTTCAGCTTCTATTACTTCCTTCAAATCGTAGCATACATTCGCGTTCTGCGTTTTATCTCATGGGAGCTAAAATCGTACGCTGCACAGTTGAGAATCAAAACAAGAGTCGAGGAGATTTCCAAGTATGTCTCTTCTATAAGCACCTTTTATCAGCATGAAATACTTTTGTTATCTTTAAAACTACTCTGCATATGCCTTCGCATCTACGTCGTAGCTAATGGAAACGGAAAGGGGATATCAAAACATCGTCATTAAATCCTAGAGCTGAGCATTTCCTCTGAGGAACAACTTCGAGTTATTTGCTAGGCGGCTGATGGGTATATGGAAATTGAAGCCAGCCAAATGGCTACACGTGAAACGTTCTGCGAAGTGCGACAGATAGTTGCGGAGGAACGGTGATGAACACAAAAATCATTAGGAGAATTTTCGAATATTAAAACTTGGCGACTCATCACTTAGTCTTAAGTCAACTTAAATATACTATTTATTATTAAATAAAGTACCCAAAACCAATAATGGGTCAAATACAAAGCGAAATATTTACGAAGTGGCTAATCTTGTAGCTGTCGAGTATAGTAACAATATACATGATTTACATGCTACAATTCAATATTTATTTTAACTGAAAAGTGCATAAAAAGATATGTAGCTTCTATAAATTCTACGTGTATTAATAATGCGTATAGCTACTATGTGTAGAAAATAAAGATTCTTCAAGACGTGTTGGTATACTTTCAATCAATTCTAATTGCATATTGAGAAATCTCATTCTTTCAGCACGACTTCAGCTAACTGTTGCTAATTATTTTTTGGCCGTTCCCGTAATCTTCTCCCAACAACATTCCAGAAGTGTTCAATTGGTCGGAACTATTAGCTGCCCATTGCATTACCTGCAAATTGTCTTGATGTAGGTACTTGGTGGCCATTCAAGTTACGTGGGGGCTAGGGTTTTCCAGTTCCGGGTATCCGGACTCGGACTGAGTCTAGTTAGGAATACCCGGACCCGATACCCGGTCTACGACTACGATAATACCAGAGTCAACGTTTTTTAAAATGTATTGTTGTATTAGGTACCTACTTGTAAAATTATACTTATGTTGAATGGATTTTTATGTTTTAACTATATTATATATACTTTAACTTTACTATATTATATTAGTTAAATGATACTGGTTAATGATTATAAAATGTGTTTGTTGTAATAATGAATTATTGATAAAACAAAAGAAAATTATATATTGTAGTGACAACAATGCACCACATTAAACAGCTAATAGCTTTACTTTTAGATAGCCCTTATTTAATTTTCAAATCAATTACGTATTTTGAATAATTATTTTAACTGAGTACTCTTATCAGTGTGGTTCGCCAATCTAGTGATCTGTTAATTGAATTTTCAATTGTATTTTAAAAATCTTTTACTACTAAATGACATTTAATATCAACTTGACTTCTTCACCTTTTCAAACCAGGTATTGACAATTATACTTTACATTGACACACATATCAATCAATTCACCTACGTAAGTACTGTATTAAGTTTATTTTTACACTTTCTTTTACTGATTGTTATTCAAAAAGCTTTTATAAATTCTTTACATAAACCGTAAAACTTCTCTAGCTTTCACTGTAAAAATCCAACCAACGACAGCTTCCGATGTCGACTGTCTGCAACGCCTACCGCTTATTACTCAAGCAGTAACAACTTTGATGGTCCGTCAACCCTCGAACTGCATCTACTGCAACTCCTACTGTTCTTAGAATCCAGTCATGATCCCTTTTAAACGTCACCGTCACACCAATCGACTCCAGGTAAGTTTCAGTATTATGATGATCCAAATCTAACCTTGTTTATTCTGCAAAAAGTCCGATGTCAGTAATACCCAAAAAATTATCCAAATCAATCAGCTAATTATCACAACCTCCTTTCAAATGCTTGACTTGTCTTCCATGCAACCACCAATGTCACCAATGAATCCTTATTATGTCTTGTATGTATCAATAAATCCAAATCGCATTCAAATAATATAATCTTCTGTGTTATTTATTTCCGATTCACTATATGGTACAATCTCTTCACCGATTGTATATTTTTATTAAATCCAAGTTATATTCTCACCTATTACACCACGTAGATTTGTTTATAGCCCCTTTTAATTTGCATTTACCAGACAATGATACAAATTAAGGCATTCATTTCCCATTTTTTATTTACCAAAATTCGTTATTTCAAAAACACATGTACATTTTTCATGAGTTGTTTCAGTAACTAATTAAACAAAATTTTCATTCCTGTTAGATACAATTCTTATTGCACACTTATTTATTTTAAATATCCTATTATTACATGCTGTTAATTCTTATCATTCTAACAAATACATTTGTCAATTGTAACCTTGTCTTGAACTTTATTAAAATTAAACTAAACCATCAAATTTGTATACTCAAATGTTATTTCATTATCAAATTACCTCACTCATTGTCTCAATTAAATTTCATTATTTATTTCAAAATTAACACCCAATTCTATCCAAACACTTCAAGATTTGATTGTAGTAATCTTCCAAATTTATTAGTTTTATATTTTTATCTTTCAACCACCTTTAGTGTATCACAACAATATATATTGTCCCGTTATGAAAGAAGAGTTGACAAGGCCTCGGCTAGCTCTTTTAACTCTCGGCAGAATGTGGCGTGGTGTAAGAATCAGACTAAGAAGTGCTTCGGGCTTATCAATTGAACAGTAAATTATAAAAGCATTGGACGCCATGTCGTTACTCACAACAAATAAAACAAACCTAGGTGGCAAAATAAATCAACAACTACCTTATAAGCTTCGCCACATACCTCAATCTAAATGTAGTAAAGCGAACAACAACAAATACAAACAGTAACAGCAAAATAATATTTAATATTCAAAACAAATAAGTCAAGGTTGGCATCACGCAACTTACACACACATGTAATTGTATATCGAAACAAAACACACAATACAACATGTTAAAAACTAGTTATAGCTTAAATTACAACTTCAGGCTAACACCGGTGCAATTGCAATTGACATAAACGCACACGCCAAGAGCGGTATCTAAGATATAGTATACACGCTATTTCAGCAATTTCGAAATATTTAAATACTCGCACTTTAGCGGTAATAACAACTGAACAAAAAGATTGATTTGACATGCTCAGTTGAGTTGCTAAGATCTTAGTATGAACTAACATAAGTTTGCGGCATAAATCCTTTGTCGTTAAAAAAACACATGCTGATAAGGGCATGTACTTACAATTAATTAATGATGAAGTCCAGCGATCGCAAGTTCGTGTACTTCGTGCACTTTTCTGTATGATTCTTAGAATCCCAGGGTCGCCACTCGAAAAATCTAGAATCAAAACAAAGCAGCACATATAGGATTTCCTGGCTACGTACAGACGCGAAATCGGGAAACTGGTTAGTTCAAGAAAGAGCCAAAACGTTAACTCAAGATTGCTGAATTTAAGCCTCCGTGAGAGCTCATACTAGCTGAATTTTAGCCCGCAGCTGCTGAATTTTAGTAGCTACACGCCTAATTACTGAAAATTAGTTGCAAAAATAAGCTCGCAGAAGCATTCTTAGCGAATGGTGTTCTCGACCTAATTATTGCAGCTATTTCGATGATCGAAAGACGCAGACCACTCCAGCCTAAAAACCAGAATTAATACGCAAAGAATAAAATTAGAAGAACGCTCTTAACAACGCTGAAACCCCGCCCGCGAAACAAAACCGCCAATCCCCGTCTTCGCATTTTTGCTGGTATCAAGTATATAACATGAATAACACATGTTTTAAGTATACACAACGTTTATTAACATCGTTTTACTTGTTCATAGCTGTTTTACTATTCCATCCCGGTAGTGTGTACAAAACATATCACAGACAACACAATTTTAAAAAAGGTAATTATATAGGGAAAGGGAGACAAAGAGCAGTATCCATTTTAGAGTTTAAAATGTTGTACCACCAAATTCAGAAATTCTCGGTGTCGAAAACCAACGCGCAGCATCGCAGATAAGATAGACGTTTTTGTGCCGCTTACCTAGCGTCATCTGTAGTTGCGTCAAGTTACTAGACTTGTCCCCAAAAGTTTAGAGAGTGTGCGCGGACCCTGCTGCCTCAAAACCGCGGTAAATAAATCTTTCCTACACATGCGCGCTAAGTTCGTTGCAAAAGATTGCACAATGATTTGCAGGAAAACAGCCGCTCAAACGAGCGGAAAGGCTTCGGACAGCTTGTAACCCCAAGAAAGTCGATAAGATAAATAGCGCAAATACAAAACGTTATCCTGGGCGACTTCCTGTGCCTAGCCACCGTATCAATTAAGCACAACCTGCGCTAAACAGAAACTGTAAAAGAGGGCTCGCGTTTTCAGAACCCTGCAATGTTATGAACAAGGGGAAGATGTCGTTAGTTATTTCATAAATGGACTACATTTTGCAAAAAGCTTGAAATTATTCTAACAAATACGAATATCTATGGTTGCAATCGACTGCCAAAATAAGCAAAATTATTAAAATATTAGCTTTGCTTACTACAATCAAAAAAGTAATGCAACGTTGCATGTTTAGAAAGACATACTATTAATGAACAATATGAAAAAAGAACATTTCATACGCAACAAAATCAAATAAATACATGTTAACTATCCTCAGAATATAAAAAAGTACACTGCCTAATTTTATGTATTGGACAATATATGACTCATTTCAAGTACAGCTGCCAATGGTAGTATTTTTCGGCACAGACCCAATCATTCAATATAGAGTTGGAAATAAATTAAAAATTGACACAGATCCTACCATGTTCACAGAAAGTAATAAAGGGCGTTTAATTTTATGTCTTGAAGAACATACTATTAAGGTAGATTATGAGGTTATGAGCAATTTTTGCAATGCAAACCGAGCTGTTCAATATGGTGTTCAAAATGACAGAGGTAATAAATTTAATATTAATAAAAATCAAACATAGTGTGAAACAAAGTCTAATTTGGTCCCCTCAGGAATGGAAACTATTATCATAAATCCAGACCTTGAAAGAAAGAAAAATAGCCATGAGAAGATGATCGATTAGTTACTGACATTGAGAATTATATTATATGAAATATTAAATGTATCTATCCTGGGTGTCGGAATCATCGTCGCTCTTTCAATTAATTGCATGGCCAACATCGTCACAAAAATGAAAACATTTCTGTACAAATCATTTTATTGCTAAAGCACATACAAGCTTTTCTACACCTCTGCTGTCACAAAATGATTATCCACTTTTTTCCAACCGTGTTATGTCGGTGATGGCAATACAAGGTACCTACTGTATCTTTCTGGCATACATGTTGGTTCATTGGCTTGATTAACGAAGAGCTGCTTTAATTTAATATAAATGCTCATCATGGAATTGTGTTTTCCATGAGAAGCCACCATCTCATCTCACGAATGTGTAGCAATGAGGTATTTGAGACGCAGACTTGGCAAGCGAACCTCTTTAAGACAGTGTGATCCTCAATTTTTTCTAACGTTGCCAAATTAGTTTGAGATATTACCGAGAGATCTTTCCTTTAGTTGTAAAGGAACCACTGACGTTACATACTGGCACCTAAAAAAATTCAAGGTAATTTCAATTCCCCCAATAGGGGCGGGCTGCTATAGAAGCCTTGCGTCGCTCTTCAGCCAATAACGATGATTTCAAGATAGGTGAATGAAAGGAGGGACTGAGAATGGAAGAGAGACCGGAAAATGTGGAGCAGTACTGTCCCGGAATTCGCCTCAGAAAAGGTACTTTTTTGACTCAGGAAAACCAACTAAAACTTGAATCAGAGCGAATAGGCAAGGGAATCGAAACCACGAACTCCCGAATGCTAAGCACACTTGCTAACCACTAATCCACTGAGCTAGGTTGGCAGATAACACAACTGTAAAGATGCTTTTAAGGGAACCAAAGCACCATAAATTGACCGGACTCCTACAAATTGTTTCATTCCTTGTTCAACGTTTCTGATGGAAGTATGGTGTACCGCCTGAGAGCCATGAACATGAAGATATGGAGGAATTTGCAGTATTTCTCTGCATAAACAGCACGCAGCATCATTTTTTTATCAGATTCTTCTAGAAATCACACAGGGCTTGGGAAGTATATGATATAAAATACTAAAGCTATAATCTTACTAAAATAACAATGATAGACTGACTTTAATAAAATGTTTAAAAAAGATAGATATGAGGTACACAAAGTTCCTCGAAAATCTTATATTATAAGAGCTGATGCCGCCGGTCGCCGGCCGCCGGCCGTCCAGACCGTAAGCACTGGCTCGCGCACATGCCTACCGCGCACAAGTGGCGACGCAGCAAGCATTTGTATTGTTAACGCTGGCAGGGCGGACGTCGGCTGGCTATCAGCTTAAGCAAGCATTTTTATTGTTAACCGTTTCTTTACGCTGGCAGGGCCAGACGTAGGCTGGCCAACGCGTTCGAGTATAACAGAAATGAAAAACAATAAAGTTCCTGGTTCGGGAGGAGTGAGTGCGGAGCTAGTGAAATGCGGAACTAATAAAGCAACGAGATTTATAAAAAAATATTTTGAAGGTATGCATAGCCCAACATCACATCCCACAAAAATAGAAAAGACCATATATGACCCCAATATATAAAAATCTGTAAAGGGCTTTACCCAGAACTTCCATCGTAAGTGAACATTGTGACACTAAATAATGTTAAAAATTAAATTAAGCTAAGGGTAAAAATATCGTCACGTTTCTCATAAATTACATAAATTTTCAAATAACAAGCTTTACCGGTGGTCGAATTCGAAAGGCGGCTGCATATGCGATTCCAACGTTTTGTGGGATATTGCAAGGGAATGGGCGATTCCTACATGCGCTACAGAGCACTCCTTGAGTCCGTGCGTCCCGGCTGCCTGATATAGAACCCATTTTTCGTTGACACTTTTTTCTGCTTTACATCATTTAGGCTGTATATGTTGGGTTCAATTTTCGTCAAGAGTAAAGTCTCAAATATGTGCGAATTTTGACTTTCATCTGTATCTGAATTAAGGAAAAAATATAAATTCGCATTCGTTTCATTGTTCGGCGGTAGTTCACGAATAAAGCGCTTCGTGAGCTACCGATGCAGCTATGTTTAACATAAAGCACTTATTCGTTGCTCCTTTTTGTCCCATACAATATTTATCCTGTATCTGTTGGGTCCTATTTTAAGCAAGAATAAAGCCTGTGCTTTGTACAAATTATTACTTATATTTATTTCTAAGTTAAAGCAAAAATAAACAAAATATTATTTTTTAAGATGCTCGTCCTGTATATATTTGTCTGAAATTTTTTCGAGTAGATATATAACGTGTATGCAAATATTATCTTACTCCAACAAATAGTTTTTGAGTTATACCTCCAACAGACAAACAGACGGAATTGAGAAAACTTGTTTTTCGTCATCTAGGGACCCTGAAAAGTGAAGATCTGAAGAAATCTCGGAAGGTGATTTTTTTTGTGATTACAATACTTCCTTCGTCTTTTAGAAGACGGGGATAAAAAGACTGCAAAAGTCAAAGACAGATTAATATAATAGACTGCAGAAAAGTTACTTACAATGTGACTTATAAAAGAATGCCAGCTTAGGTGAAAGAAATTTTGATAACGAATTGTTATAAATAAATGTATTTATTTTAAATATCTAGGAATAAGCCTATCATTGCACTATATTCTCTGCATGTCTTCTAAAATTTCCAGATTTTCCTTCACCGTTTCTTGACCCGTGTTACATAATTCCAGTATTTGTACCTTTTCCAAGGTCCTACTGTATGCCGTTTAGCTTCTTTTTTCGCATTTTTATGGCTTCGTCTAGTGTCAGTGCAAACGATCAAGGACCCAGTATACACCCCTGCCTTACTGTAGTAGTTTCGAACATTTCTGATTTCTTATTTCTGGTTCTTACGTATGCTTTTGTTCTTCTGTATAGACTCTCTGGACTCCTTACTAGGATTGGACAAATGCATATTAGCATGTTTTTTGCTTTTGAGGAAGGTAATTTTTTAATATATAGGCGTTTTTTAATGTTTACTTTAATATAAACCTAATTTTATTTTGCATGTTTTGCATATATTAATGGTTTACAGTAGATGCCATATATAAGAGTATATATTAAGATTTAACGGCATAAAAATGGATGGTTTAGGTAAAATTTCACGAAAGATTTTTACTAGAAAGTAGATATAGACGTTTTTCAATGTTTACTTTAATGTAAACCGAATTTTATTTTGCATGTTTTGCAAATATAATAATGGTTTACAGCATATGCCATATATAACAGTATATATTAAGATTTAAGGGCATAAAAATGCATGTTTTAGGTAAAATTTCCCGTAAGCTTTTTACTAGAAAGAAGATATAGGCGTTTTTTTAATGTTTACTTTAATATAAACCGAATTTTATTTTGTATGTTTTGCAAATATAATAATGGTTTACAGCATATGCCATATATATGAGTATATATTAAGATTTAAGGGCATAAAAATGCATGTTTTAGGTAAAATTTTACGTAAGCTTTTTACTAGAAAGAAGATATAGCTTTTCGAACAGCTGATTTTTTTTAAATCCAAGGTTCTGTGTTTTTTAAAAGCTATTTAAGTATTACAGCTGTTTAATCCCTTGAAGAATGCACATTCCTTTATTGTGAGATGGGAAGTACTTGTGCAAGAATGTCTGTTAATCGGTAGGATTTGCCAGTGGCGAATACCTCATTTCTTCGTAGAGTAAACTCTTGTATGAAACAAACGTAAGCTGTCAACGCATTTATTATTCCTCTGGTTAGCAATCGGTGCAGTTGTATTAAGCCAATCTTAAACATTTTAAAGTTGAACATTCTCAGACGGAGCTCATGATGAAATGGTTAAAACCATACAAGTGCTTCAAGTACGATGAAAGTGTAGTTCTTTGCTGTTACACCTAAACGAATCAACAATTATTATTTTATATAATGTTTGAGGCTTTCCCGGTTACTCGAATAGTTCTTGCTAACATAAAATTTCGGCTTAGACCGCGTAGTCTTTGTAGATAAACAACCAGCATTCTTTGACTTAATGTAGATTGCATCTTGTGAACTCGAACAAGGATCCACGCGATGGCTATGCTCTTTGGTGGCTCGTGTTGTTTGACAACCTTGAGAACGAGGATACTTCGGCAGATTTAGCCTGGTAGCTGTTTATGCACCTATATTGACTAACGTTTCGCAAGACATTGAATCTTGCATCATCAGGGTGGAAGTCGCACTAAGAACTGAAGATCGGTGTGGAGCTACGAGAGGGTATTGATAAGTACTAAGCCTACCATATAAAACGCCACAATATTTCAAAAACAAAATTTTATTTATTCAACATAATCTCCTTTAAGACTTATACATTTAGCAGAACGTTCATAAAGTAATTCTAAGCCATTTAAAAAATTTTTTTGTCTTGGTCTGCAAACCACTCCTGAACGGCATGTATTGCTTAGTCATTTGTCGAAAATATTTTACCTTTCAAATGTTTTTTGAGTTTTGGGAACAAATAGGTGGTCAACCAATTCAAAACCAATTTCATCAATTTTTTTGCAGTGCAATCAACGACTTGTGAGCTGAAGCGTTGTCTTGCAAAAAGAGCACACCTCTGTCAAGTTTTGCGCGGCGTTTTTTCACAAGTTTTTTACGTAATTTCGTTAGCAACTCAGTATAATATGCTCCCGTGATAGTTCTGCCCCATTCCAAATAATCTATCAGAATGATCCCATCTTTGTCCCAGAAAACTGAAGCAAGAATCTTGCCAGCCGATTTCTGAACATGGAATTTTTTGGGTCGTGGAGAACCAACATGCTTCCACTGTTTGGGTTGCTCTTTAGTCTCTGGGTCATAGTGATGGATCCACGTTTCGTCCATAGTAACAAGCCGATCCAAAACATTTGAGGAATCTTCTGCCAAAACGGCGGCATATTTCCTTTGACATTGCCAATCGTAAGCGCTTCTGATCAACGTTCAAGCATCTTGGAACCCATTTGCCCGGAAGCTTTCTCATACCCAAGTCGTGATAGATGATGTGACGCACACGCTCATAGGAAATGTGCAATGCTTCTGCAATATTCTTAATCCCAATACGTCGATTTTCTATAATCATATCATGGACAGAATCAATGTTTCCCGGAGTGGTCACAGAAATTGGTCTTCCAGGGCGGTGCTCATATTTCACATTTGATCTTCCTTTTTTATATTTCGCAACCCAGTTTTTAATAATGGCGTATGACGGACACTGATCACCTAAGGTTTCTATCTTATCAGCACGAATTGCTTTTCCCGATAACCCTTTCAAAAATAAATACTTAATAACTGACCGAATCTTGATTTTGTCAAATTCTATCTTTTCCTCAGACATGCTGTTTTCAAAAATTCACAGTTTGATCACCGTTCAACCTATGGATGCCAAACTTTGACAACTTATCTATAAAACATCATAGTTGTAACCATAGCAACCATATTCACTTTTCTTTACTAGAAACTTTATAGGCTAACTAGATATCAATACCCCCTCGTATTTATAGCCATCTGTGGCAGTCGTTCAGAGCGACGTAATGCTAGTTTAGTTATTATTTACCAATTTATTTGATGCGTAGCAATTTTTACTGTAGAATTTAGTTCAGTAAAATACACACGTTTATCGAAAACAATAACCTTCCTTTATTTTAACTTTAAAGAAATAAACAAATATACACACGTACACATTCGTTAATATTACACAAATGCAAATACAAAATACAAATACGTGAGGCGATCGCGTTGATCTGGGACGACTGATCCCCAAAACTAGGCTACTCCAGTTTATATAACCACTGTTTGAATGGCAGGAGCCCCGTCCATTCTTCCGGATACGATGGCACTCTTCGCTCTATTGTGACAGACAAGTTTGGGATGCTACTTCCGATAATAAAATTGCATGGGCTTCTTTCATATTCAAGAATTTATGACTCTATTGTGACCAAAGGTTCTTCATTGCCTGGAATTTGGGTCAGAAGGATATTTATGTAACCCTTCCTTTTGTTACTGGGTGCTCCTACGCTTGTGACATCCTTCCTGCTGTTTTCCAAATTTATACTTTGACGTTTTTGACGAGTTAGTCCGCATTGTTTAATGGAGACACAAATCACCTTTGGGTTCTAACACTTTTTGTTCACATATGTCGCACTGACTTTTACAGATCATTCGTCACTCACGTTTTAGATAGCACTGACGTTTACAAATTTGGAACTGCGCTTAATGTCAAGTTTCAGTTGATTTAGAATTGCACTTAGTGTCAAGTTTGGGTAGATTTATGACCATCCCTTGCACGACAGGCGTTTTTAAGTCAATTACCTCGGTACGCTACACTAGTATAAAAAATATTTTGTTGCACTAGCATGAACACATAACAATCATGGGGTTCTAATGCCCCAAATCAATATTCAAAGGCAGAATTAAATAATAACTGAACTGTTCTAAATAACACCCACAAATTATTTAAAAAAAGATTTTTTAGCGTTTTTAATGATTTTAATGCCTTGAATTAACATACCTACATACATTACACTTTACTTCAATTTTTAATCACGAAAACAACTCCAAAATTGTTCCAAGTATCATCATTTTACTGCACATCTTTCCATATTGCCACATTTCATACTGCTGAGGCCGAAACATTTTCAACGGTTTTCCTTTATCAAGCAGCCGAGTTTTCTAAAATTTACATATGAGCGCTATTACCTTTCTGTCATTTTTAACATTCTGGCAGAGAGTCAGTGCAGTGGCGTCTCAGGTCGTTATTCGTTTAACAGGACGTGACAACATTTTAAGGTAACCACCTGATACTATTCCGATCACAAATGAGAAAAAACACCGTTGAAAAGTTTTCGGACCCAATAATATTTCCTTGCATTTTTTAAGCTTCCGTGAATGTTTGTACGTATGGCAATACGGTAAAAAATCTCATATAAAAAGCATTGTCCCATGCTCCCCGGAAAGAAATCGCAAACAAAGAATTAGTTAACATTGTTTCTAGAAATACATGAAACACGAACATTAACTTCGTGCAGTATTAAAGTATGGCAACGGCCTCATATATGACTTCACTAACAACTCTGCAGAGCTGTACCTTTCGCAAGTTGCAAAATATGTGGGTGGCAAGCGGATCAATTTTGCACAAAGAGTATCTTCTAAGCCTCGATGCGAAGCAGCATTCACTGCAGATAATAATATCGGCCCACATCACGAATTTGTTCACAATGCTGCCAACAAGACGCCAGGAAAATATACATCCTTATTTTGCGAAAAACAAAAACCGAAAGTTCGCTTACGAAGAGAAAAATGAAAACCAACCTACAGGTTAAAATTAAGTGCTGCTGAAACCGATACTGATTACGGTCCAAAAGCTCCACAACCAGTAAACGATGTGTCGGATGATAATATTTAAGCTGATAAAGAACCATATTTGCTAGCACCTGAAATTGGAAGGAATTATACCCCAATAGGATAGTCTAAAAATAATACTTGGAATCAGAAACGTCGTAAGAGATTCTCAGCTTCTAGATTTTGCAGAATTTGCAAATTACGAAATTCAACTTTACGTGTCAATCTTGTAGAAAGTATTCTGTTTTACGTAATTTACGAGAAACACTACTACTCGACAGGGAATTAAAAATGAACTTAAAGCAGTTGAACAGTTCGAAAGTGAACCAAAATTAAAGATAGGTATAAGAACAAGGTATGTTATTAATTTTTATAAGACGTTTTTCTATGACAATACGTACAATAAATAACTTATTGATACAGTAGCTCAACTAAAAATGATAAAACTAGTCATTCGACAAAAAAAATCTGACCAGATATTTGTAAATACATAATTTTTCTTGGGAAATGTTGAGATTGTATTTTGTAATTAGGTTTTAAAAAATTTGCTGAAGTACACTGTTGCCTTGTTTTTCTATCACCTTTTCAATCGCAGAGATGACAACGGTATTGCACTTTCGTTCTAGATGCTGTTGTACTCATAGTGGATTGGTTACTTTGTACTCTTGGCACAAATTTTACAATGTATTCTTTTAGTTGGTGTTGCATATATTTGTTGCAACGACAAACGATGATTTCTTTTACTAGGTGTTTTCCCAACTGGAGCATAAATTTTCTTCGTGCATCATTATCATTCCCTTCCCAATCGGAATTGGCGAACATCCACACCTTGAATGCATTGATGGCAGCGATATCCAGCATATGAAAATATAGCCATGAACCATCTGTTGACTTTCCTTTGTCTTGAATATTGTTCAGCAAGCTGATCACCTTTATCAACAGCTCCTTTATTGTATGACAATATAATTTCAGCCTTGTAGTCTTCATTTTTTTCTCCGACCTTATCATCATTGTGTTGGCTGGATAGCAATATTACTGATCTATTTTCTTTTGGGCACGTATGATACCGGAGTAAGATTGTTTCGGAACTCAAATATTATACTGTATAGGTTTACATGCCTAGGAAAAAAAAATCTTTGGATATAAACGTTTAATTTTACTAAGAGTACCAAAAAGGGGTCATTCCCTTCAGCCAAAGTTTATCAGATAATCGTAGACTTGTGAAAAAATTATCATGCTTGCTGGTAAGTGGTTTACTAAGTCTAGTACGACTCTATCTCTTTGGTTCCTTACTAGTCGGTTATCCTTTTTTCCTAAAAAAATATGCACACAATTCATACTCAGACAATGTTACCTAATGGCATTCAAAGCCATACGCTTGCATATTTATTATGTATGCAGAATCGCAGTCTGCTACGGTCCAAATCTTGATCCCGTATTTGGCAGGTTTGCTCTTCATACTAAAGGGAACAAGTTGTTCATCCGCGCATATATGAGCACCTGGTTTGCAGCTCATTATACATTTTGCAACAAATATATGAAGTATCTCTCTAAGCGGAGCCAATTTGTAATTTTTTTTCTTTCTTGCTTGGTTTCGAAATTATCAAAAGGAAGAAATCGCGTGAGTTTGTTGTAGCGATTGCGAGACATAGTAGCTAGAATAATAGCCCTACAGTAGGCAGGGTCGCTACACCATAACGTCTCGGTAGATTCCTTACTACTTTTGAGATAACCAATTGCAAGTAGAAGTGCATTATAGGCCAATATTTCAGTATTACTTGTTGGAACAAATGGTCTTGGTTTCGGAGGGTTGGCAGCATTCCATTGTTCATAGAAGTCAGTAGCCTTACAGTTTGTCTCAGTTACAATAATATCTATGATTTGGGGGGTAATATTCAACAAAAATGCATCTCTGATTCCAGAACTGTAGGCCGTTAGACTAGGAGTAACATTCAATATATTTGTTCGAGATCTCTTAACTCTTCATATTTTTTTGATGTTTTGACCACTCAGGGCCATCTTTGACTACACACGTAGGTAATCCTTTCGCGGGGTCATCACTTTCATCTTAACTATCACCAGAAAATTCATCATTCTCGTCTTCATCAGCTGACACATGATCACTTTCCTCGTCGATTTCTTCTTCTTGCAGAAAATAGTCGAATTCTGGATCTTCATAATCCAGTAGCCTCAGCATATCCTCTTCGGTAAGGTTCTTTGGATCACGTAATTTTGGAACAGCACTAATGACTTTCAACACAACTCCCTACGAAGCACACAGCACAAGTAAGGCAGCTAAACTGAACTAAATACGTGGTGAAGTAGAATTTCAGAAATTCCTAAGAAAGGGTATTAGCCGGAAATAAGCTGGAAATCCCATAAAAATGTGATTACAGTTTCATAATATCAGGGAACTGCCCAAAATCGCACATACACGCTCACGTAACATACAAAATTTTAATAGCAGTTAACTACCAACTACCAACAAATATGAAATATTGAGGGTAATAATACACGGTAAAATAAAAGGAAAAAGAAGTGTGGGGAGAAGAAGGATTTCATGGTTGAGGAATCTGAGGGAATGGTTCGGTTGCACCTCAATAGAACTATTTAGAGCAGCATGAAATAAAATAAAAATAGCAATGATGATATCCAACCTCCGCTAGGAGACGGTACACAAAGAGCAAGAAGAACTGCCAACTGAGGTGTACGTGCACCCCACTTTATAAAAATAAACTTTTATTGTAAAGCTGATGCTTTAAGGATATTTGCAAGGACATTTAACCTAAAAATCCATTAAATGCAGCTACTCAAAATCTCAGGCTTAAAAAAATCTAAAATACTAAAAATCTCGTTTGGTGTACACGTGCATCCCGGTTGGTAGTATATGGCCTTGAACTGGAAAGCGCACAAACAACATTATTTCAAAAAAATATTTAAACGAAGAACCCCTAAAGAATGGGAGAGCATAACGACACAGATTTTTAAGAAATGAAATAAGAACAAACCCCAAAACTATAGAGTGATAAGGATAACTCGATTAAACGCGACAGGTAAATTACTAACAAAAATCATAACCAGAAAAATAATAAATAAAATTTAAAGAAGTGAGGAAAACTAAAGTTTTAGACAAAATAGATCGACAATAGATGCAATATTTATCCTAAGACAGATCATGGAAAGGTCATTAAAATGTAATAAAGTTGACCTCACAAATACCTTTCGACAGAGTACAACTACCTGACGTACTATCAATACTTCAAGAGATTGAACAAAGTTTCATCAAAGTCATAGAATATATCAATAAATATATTAAGGCCCGTATAAAGACACGGCAGCGATTAACTGAAGATGTAACTATAATGAGGAGAATCCGTCAAGGAGATAGATTGGGTCCAACCCTTTTCAATATAATAATGGAAAAAATTATATACAGTGCCCACGAAGTTGATGGGGGATATAGAATCGGACAAAAAATGATAAAAATGCCATACTACGCTGATGACGCGATATTGATGGCAGAAAACGAGAATGGTTTGCAGCAACAACTATATCGATTCCAAAAAAATAGCAGAAAAGTTTAACAGGCTACTACCAGCAGAGAATACCGAATCAATGGTTATATCCAGAGATCCTAGCAGACAGGCGATGTAATTATCTGGGAATTCAAATATAGAGCTGTAAAAATCTACACCAAGAGCTTCGAACCCAGGCAAATAAAGCCTGAAGAATATTGGGCTACCTGAAGGATCTCATCGGGAGGAATAAGTATATGTCCATAGAAAGCAAAGTCTGCATCTACGTGAGACCAGTTCTAACGTACGTAGCGCAGAACCGAACAGATATCTCAAAATCAAAGAACACACAGAGGAATAAACATGAAAACGTTAAGGACTATAAAGGGAGCAAGTTTAACGGATCAAGTGAAAAGCTTATCAACACGAGAGGCACTCAAAGCACAATATGTGGTAAGGTTTTTAAGAGAGAGACGTCGACATTGGAAGGATAGTGTTGATAGAATGGGAAAATGTCGTTGGGCAAAATGGGCAAAAGATGAAAGACCAAACAGTAGGATATACACTGGTCGACCATCTAAACGATGGCACGAACGTTGGACCTCCGCATCTCAAGAGGCTTAGCAAAATAGAAAAAACAGGATAGTCTTAAATCAATGAAGAAGAAGAAAAACGTTTCACCGAACTAAAAATAGTTTAAATGTTAATGAAATTAAGTTAAAGAATAATTCAAATGTATAAAATTATAAATGAACACCAATGAATGTATAACTACAGCTAGACTTCTAAGATTATTAAGTTTGAAACAAATATCTTCTATAATTAAATCACCACTCTAGCTAGCTACCAATCAAATTGCTATAAAAATCGGGGGACTAAATTTATTTTTCAATAGTAAAAACCTTCAAAATGTAATAGATTTCAACAAAAGCATTAAATTGTACTGAAATCCTCTAACCGAATGCTAACCGCAATAATTAGCAAAATACTCTTTGTAACTTGGGTTGCCTAAATGATTCATTAAGCTAATATGCTTAAGAAATAATCGTATTTTTTCAGTTTCATATAAAATTAATCAAAATAGTACTATACGGGTGAAGTACGAAAAATTGCTGATGAAAGGTGTTGGTCGTGGAGTGCAAAAAATCAGTAAATGGTGAAATACAGCGTCTACGTATGATGCCATCCGCATACCTTAAATTTATGTATATCAGACAGCTATGATAATTTACAAGCCAAACATTATTTGGATTACTAAATAGCCTAGCGACATTTTTCGGTTAATCTTATAAGCGGATGAATACATATTTGGTGTGATACGCAGTAGCTCAAGTTTCCATGGCAAAATAAAAAACACTTGAAAAAATTGACAAATCCGGTGGTGGGCTCGAGAAAAATCTTTTAAATGGGTTTTTCAAGGTGGTAATTGTCAATATCCTAGTAAATTTGATGAAAAAACAAGTTCTGAAGCTGAATCTACGTGACAAATTGCGCGATTACAAACCCATTTTAACAGCACATGTAGTTTTGACCATTTTTAAAGAACTTTGCTTACGTACATGAAAGTATTTGCAAGCAGAAAATTTGGATTTGGTTCTGAGTTGGTTTATGGTGGAGCAAATAAAAAAAGTTCAAAATTGACAATGGACAGCATTGTGATTGCTGCTCAGAGCTTAATAGAATCTATTGATTCCAAACTAGAAGCTGTAATTATGGATATTTTCCATAAGAGGAACTGTCAACAAGCACACGCGTCGCCCGGAAAACAAACATGTAAGTTAACGGTGCAGCAACGAAAGACCTAAGGACCCAATAGATTACGAGTTTTCACTGTTATTAAATACTAGTGAATCACCCAATCTACGCTTCGGTCCACAAATTTAAGAGAGATTCATTAATATAAATTTAAAAAAGGATGTATTGACCGGGAACCGAACCCGGGCCGCCTGGGTGGCAGGCGAGCATTCTACCACTGACCCACGATGCTGGGTTGAATAAAACGCTGCTATAATGGTATATGAACATTAAGGGTTCGCTAATTACACGATTTAATTAAAACTTTACTTTTTCGTACTTTTTTTAAAATAAAAACTGCCCTACGATCTAAGTCTAAAAATTAGCAACATTTTAAGCTATCATACAATTTAATTGGTCCAGTATGTTCGGAGGAAATAGCGAACAGACATGCAAAGAGACCAACGATTTTATGGTATAGATGCTATCAGGGTTGCTCTAGAATAATAGTCTAGATGAAAGATTTTCCAAAAATAAAGAATTGGTTGCATGTTTGCGTCGATCCATGACATTTTTCTAAAAATTGGGAAGAAAGACCCCCTACAGAAAAATCTTACAAAACTGTCGACCTTAGCTAGAGTAAACGTGTTCCTCCTAGGAAACGAATTACTGCAGTTTGGTAAATTGTTTCCTAGGTATAATCCATGCACAATATTTCTTCCTCTCAGTGGGCTGATATTTGTTTTTATTAGGTTGTATGCACGAATTGTGATTGTAGTCAAACTATGACA
The DNA here is from genome assembly GCA_940337035.1 of Agriotes lineatus. Classification (NCBI taxonomy): domain Eukaryota; kingdom Metazoa; phylum Arthropoda; class Insecta; order Coleoptera; family Elateridae; genus Agriotes; species Agriotes lineatus. The sequence goes on from OW679202.1 coordinate 36,652,553, forward strand.
TTTGTTACAACTGCTTTAGTGACATTGTTGCTATTTTAATGTCGAACATTTTACGGAGACAAAAATGTAACTGGAATTATAAACACAAATTGAAAACAACATAACCCAATTTTGTCAATTCTAGTGATTTCACATGCATACCAACAAAAATGTCATCCTGGTAGGAGGAGAAAACGTGAATGAATTATACCTTGTCAAACTATTTGACGGCAAAAAGTGATACCCTTATTGACTCGCAGAGGAGGTAGAGCAACCTGAAGAAAAGCTTGAAGAAAATGCAAGGAGCAAACGAAATTTCATAACTGGCATATTGCTACGTTTCTTATATTCGTAGACTATAATATGCAGTCTGCAGCATTTACAAATTTATTTTTAACGTACGAATATAAAGTATGATCACAAATTATTTTCATATGGTATGGCGATGAAATAGTTCCTAATACATTTTAAATGCAACTACTTTTATACTTAATTGTGAATCTTGACCTTTGACTTTTAAGCGAGTTATTGGTTCATTTGTAAATTAGGAAATAATTCATAGCCATACTAGATGAAAATAATTTTTGATCATACTATATATATATATTAACGCTTAGCCGCACCCAGGTTTCTTGTGAAAGAGCGCTCAATAAATTAAAAATAATTAAATCTCGGTTACGGGCGGGTCTTTCTCAAGACTTATTAGAAGACTTTATGATTAAACTAGAACGCGAGTGGCTAGCCTACGTCTGGCCCTGCCAGCGTAAAGAAACGGTTAACAATAACAATGCTTGCTTAAGCTGGTAGCCAGCCTACGTCCGGCCCTGCCAGCGTAAAAAAACGAAATGCTTGCTGTTGACGGTCTCGCCACTTGTGCTTACGCTCGGCATGTGCGCGCGCCAGTGTTTATGGTCTGGACGGCCGGCGGCATCAGCTCTTATAATATAAGATGCTTGTTGACAAAGATGTCCTAAAGAATGTCTCAATTTTTACGTTTTGGAGAAAATTTAAAAATAATGTGTACTTTTCGCCAATAGTCTAACCTACTAACGTTGTATTGAAATGACAAAACACATTCTTAATACTATACTTCAGAATTTTACCATTAACTATAGGTAAGTATCTAGGTTTTTACAAACGAGCACGGGCCTTTCATCTGCCAGTCCGCCCCTGCCACTGTATGCACGTTCTTTCCAGAATAATACAATTTTACCAGTTACACTGTTTCATACAGGGTCACTAAAAAGTATGGATACAGCTAATATTTTTAGAGCAATTTAGCAGAGTTCGTTGAAATTTGCCACACAGAAGTGTTTAAATTCTTTTTGAAGATACAAGGCCAACTTTAATATTTTTGAAGAGTATTTTTTTCTGAATCCAGTAATATAACACATGCCCAACTTCATTTTTATTAAAAGGTAAAAAAAAATCAAAGTTAGCTTTGAAAATGCTGTTATTAGCAATCTGTCACTTGCATATAGCCAAAAATTAAACTTTTGTGCAATAATTAGTTTAGCAATAGTACATTTAAGTGAAACTGAGCTAATACGCTGCAAAGAACTAACAATAGATAGAAATGTTGTCTCCAAGGCTAACTAAATTTTATATTTTTTCAAATTTTATTTCGATTAAAATAAAATATGCATGGTTACATCACTGAATTCAGAAAATAATAATATTTTCAAAAATATGAAATTTGACCACCGAGTCATTTAAAAAAAAATAAAGTTTTAAAAATATTTAGCTGTATCCATACTTTTTAGCGACCCAGTATATAGAATGCATGTACCAAAGTAATCGAAATGTCGTGGATGTGTGACACGTTTAAATTGAGAGATCAACCACAATTGTCTTTGTTTCACGAAATGCAAGACATTGTTAATTATTGTCAAAATGGCAGTTCAAGTTTTCCCGACTTTTCGTCTCTTATAAAAAATTAAATTACAAGCAATAGCCTGAATTGGGGAGCAGTATTTTTTTCTATAAAACACTTATTTATAGTGTATCTCTTAAATAATTAGCATTAAGGGTGTGGTGACAAACATGTCTACATTTTCTGTTTAATTGAAAATCAGCCACGCTTTGAATTAGCGATTTTGTTATTGTTTCTCGCAATTTGACACTGTATCTTAACTTAAAGCTTACATTCATGTTATTTACTTATTATAAATAATGGAAAATCAAAATGAAAACGAACGGCGGTAAGTAATTGCCAAATGTTATCTACAATATCAAAATTTGAAAAGGCTAGCTTTTGAGTCCACTACATAGGTGGTCTTTAATATAGTGTCCACAAGTACAAAATGAATAAAAATATCCTAATGCTGCTACTAATACTCAAATAGCAAAAGAAAACGCTTAGCAATGCGAATTATTTTAATTCGTAATGAAAAAAAATGCAACCGGTGGGATTCGAACCTGGGGAAATCATTTATTAGTCACATGCTGTAACCACTCGCCTAGAAAGGCGTACACATCATGCTTGTTTGTCGCTGCCGTATAAAGGACACGCGACGCGACGGCCGATCATGGACGAAGTGCGCCCGATCGTTGCCGATAAAAAGGGCACGCAGACACGCAGGCACAACACATGTTTTTATATTTGAAAATATGATTTTCCTACTCGTATATATGAAAGTGGCTATTTTAGCGGTAGTGTGCCACGTGTAAAAGTTCAACTTTTGTCTCTAGAGATGAAAGTGCTCGTTGCTAGGGCTGGGCGAAAATAACGATATATCGATAATATTATCGATATATCGATATATCGTTTATCGATATACCCTTCTTTAAATATCGATGTATCGATATATCGATATTAAATTTAGTATTTCCAGGTTTTGCACATATCGATAAATATGGATAGTTACTTATTGATATTTATCGATATCTATCGATAAATATTGATAGTTATCGATATCGATAGTTATCGATATTCATCGATATTTGATGCTGAGTTACATTTGCTTTAGTAGTCACTCAGAAATTACTACTTAAGATTTGCTATGCGGCATTTTGAACTCGTCTTTATTCCTGCTAGGTTTATGTTATTGAAGTATTTGCTTGTTTAATTTGTATCGTATTTAGGGTTTGTGTTCGGGTTATTAGCGCAATACCCGGTTGGGGCATTTTTGCCGAGTAGACTTTTGGTGAACATTAAAACATTTTCATATTATGCCTAGTTTTTGGCGGTCACTGTATATCTACTTACAAAATATAATATATACATGTGTACATGTATTGATAATTATCGATATAGTAGCTGTATTTAACGATATTCATCGATTGTCCCGAAATATCGATATTTATTGATAAAATCGATGCTTATGGAAAAATATCGATAGTTATCGATATACTATATCGATATTTCGATATGTATCGATATTTCCATATATCGATATGTATCGATATTGCTCAGTTATCGATAATCGATATCAGAATTTCAATATCACACAGCCCTACTCGTTGCTATAGAAATGACTGAACAACCGCTTGTTACAACAAAATGAAGTATGCCATGAACTGTCAAATTCTAAATTAATTCGTAATATTTGCATTATGTAATGTAATTTTAATTTTTGTATATTGGTAAAACATAGCAAAAACGGTACTTTCATCGCTTGTTGTTATATATATCGAGTGTTCAAAAGAAAAAAAACTATCGAGTGTTCCAAAAAAAAAAAACTATCGAGTGTTCCAAAAAAAAACTCATTTAGTGCAAGCCTTGGACAGAAAGATAACAAATCTAGTCATGTCTTAACTTATTCTGTGAATGTCAGATTGCATTTTGTTTTTGAAAACATTTGTCACTGTGACAGGCAAAAGTTGACACTGTCTGAAGTTTACTTGTATCAAGCAAAAAGGAAAATAAGATGGCATTTACACAACAACAACGAGTGTATTAATCATAACAGTCAATAAAAATTGTTTTTATTAAGTGTTTTATATATTTTTTGGAAAATAGTTCAAGATCAAGATGTAATTTAGTTCTCTAAGACTTATGGTAGTTCATTTGCTTCAATGGGAATGTATCAAGTTATGGCAAATTTCAATTTGATCATGGCATTCTGCGAATGAGTTTTTTTTTAAAACACACGATACTATTACTGTTAGAATGGGGATTGCCAACAAAACTACCTACAAAACTTGTAAGCGTGGAGAATCAGGGTTCTCGATAGCGAAGAAAGTGCCAAAAAAAAAAGAGAAAAGCTCTGGTTAATGCCATGGTAAACTAGAGGCCAGTTTAGGGAAATGAGGAAGAAAATATATTCCTAGCACATATGTAAGTAACATTTTAAGAGACAGAAGTAGTACAAATTGTTAATAAAAATGAAGTCAAATATATTAAATTTTCATCAAAAGATTTGTACGGATTTTTTGTACTCACACCCTTAATTAAACATCAAGATGGTTCTTCCCTGACCGCCGCGCGGAAAGGTCACATTTGTGCAGAGTGCAATTGTTGATATTTTGGAAGTGCTTTATAGTGCGAGTGTTAAACTTAACTAATACGATACGAGTTAAATTTTAATACATAAAAATGAGTGATCCGCCTCCCGGGACTTCTGATTACAGGGGTCCCGGAGATAACCTCAACAACAATGAACATCCTCCAAAACAAACCACATTTTCCTCTATCGTACAAACACAGAATCCCGACCTATTCCCTAAAAAGGAGCAAGCTATAATAATCGACACGCTTGACAGTCTCGTACAAAAAGACTATCTAAAAGCTCTTGGAGCAATCATTAACCCCAGTCACATTAGATTCGCGTCCAAAATTTCTAACAATCGTTTCTGTGTATACTTATCTAGTGAACATATAGCACAAGAAATTACAAACCAGCATAGTTACTTATACATAAATAACACGCGATTGCCACTCCGTCGACTAGTTACTCCAGCTAAACGGGTCATACTATCTGATGTGTCCCCTACAATCCCTCATAAAGTAATCGCAAATGATCTACAAAACAAAGGAATAAAACTGGTGTCACCTATAAGCTTCCTACGTGCTGGAGTATCCGAGGAGGGATACGCTCACATTCTAAGTTTCAGAAGACAAGTTTATGTAACCCAAACAGCGCAGATATACCTGAATCACTACTAATTTATCACGACGAGACAGCCTATCGTATATTTCTCACAACCGATTCCATGCTATGCTACAACTGCAAACAATTAGGGCACATTGCTAGTAAATGCCAACTTGCCCAAAAAATCTCACCTACTGAAACTCCTGAGAGTATCATTACCAGCAACGCAAAAGAAAACGATGAAGAATTTACAAGCAAAGGACTCAAGCGTCCGTTATCATCAAACTTAAGCGTATCTAGTGACTCACCCGATAATTCAGCCAATACACTATCAGAACCAAATTCTGCAGAACCAAAACAGCCCACAGAAGAACCAATATTCATAAAGCCACAGCAAGCTAAAGCAAAGAAAGCCAAAAATTGTAAACTTCCAGAAAAAAAAGAAGCCTCAAACCTTACAATATCCGAATTGCTCGCCCCGACAAAAACAGTCATAACAGAACATGGTGACTCTTTTGTACTGACTTATGACTTACTCGTAGACTTCTTAGAAAATGTACAAGGATCACCTGACCCCTTAAACATTGCTTACTCATACACCACAGATATTAAAGCATTAACTCTTATGATGGAAAGCGTATATCCACATTTAACTCAACGCTCCATCAAGAATAGGTTTACAAGAATTATAAATAAACTACGAGTAACAAACACAAACGAAGATAGCATGATCGAAACTCAAAGTGACTGCTCCGCCACATCTGATATCGACACCGAATCAAACTTTTATTAAATGGCTAATATAATACAGTGGAACTTAAACGGACTCACTGCACGCTTACCTGAACTATCGCAACTTATATCTAAATACTCACCTACTGTTCTATGTCTTCAAGAAACAAATTTTAAGGAAAACTATCATCACAACATTCGGGGATACACAATCTTCTATAAAAACAGAGTTAATCAAAACATAGCTAGCGGAGGTGTTGCAATATATGTAGCTAACAAGTATCATTGTAAGGAAATACTACTGACCACAAACCTTGAGGCAACAGCGGTGACACTGATGACCCCACAAAAACTAACTATATGTAACATCTACTTACCAAACAGTAAAAAACTCGATAAAGAAGATCTTGAAGATATAATTCCACAACTATCTTCTCCTTTTATAATTGTAGGCGACATGAACGCACATCATTTCCTCTGGGGATCCAAAAAAACTGATACCAGGGGCCATATCGTTGAGAAATTACTACAAAACACTAATCTAATCCTACTCAATGACAAACAACCAACCCATTTCAGCTCAGCTACTGGAGAGTTTTCAGCTATTGACTTGAGTATATGTTCAGCAACTATCGCTACCCATACAAGGTGGAAAGTTATTACTGATCTACATGATAGTGATCACTTTCCAATTCTAATAAACACGGGAACCATAAACGAATACACAAAAACTAATCCAAAATGGAAACTTAATAGTGCTGACTGGAAGAAATACTCGAAATATATTAAACAACATCTTCCACCTTTTGACGATACAAAACAGATTGAAAATATAGTCTCCGACTTTACTCAACTAATAATAGCCGCTGCCTCAACTTCTATACGAAAAACTGACGGCACGATAAAAATCAAACCCGTACCATGGTGGAACAGCGAATGTAGGGAAGCAGTAGCGAAAAGGAAAAAGGCCCTTAACTTGTACAAAAAACGTCAAACAATCGAAAATCTTATCCATTTTAAAAGATGTAGAGCAAACGCGAGAAGAATTATTAGAGCAAGCAAAAAGAAATCATGGGAAACCTACGTGTCAACTATGACATCATCAACTCCTCCTTCTGAAGTCTGGAACAAAATCAATAAAATCAAGGGCACTTCATATTCTACAGAAATTACAGCACTCATCAAAGATGGTAACATCACGACATCAACAACCGAAATAACTCAACTACTCTGTGATAATTTTGCTCATAATTCCAGTGATGATAACCTTGAAGCAGAATTTGCTCAACATAAAGCTTATGCTGAAAACCAATACTATAGCAATAATCTAGAGAACGAAGAATGTATCAACAATCCCATAAATGAAGATGAACTAGCAGCAGCGCTTAAACTCACCAAAAGTACCAGTCCAGGACCCGACGAAATTCCGTACAGCTTCATTACTAACCTACCAGAAGTTGGAAAAACGTACTTACTAAAAATTTACAACAAAATTTGGTATAACCATACTTTTCCCAACAACTGGCGAAAAGCAATAGTGATTCCGATATGCAAACCCGGAAAAGACAAGTTGAATCCGTCAAGCTATCGCCCAATAGCGTTGACATGCACGATGTGCAAGATTCTTGAAAAAATTGTTAATTCAAGGCTTACTTGGTTTCTAGAAGCCAACAATTTATTAACATGTATTCAAAATGGCTTCAGAAAAAATAAATCAACTACTGATCATCTTATACGTCTGGAAACCGAAATACAAGAAGCATTCAAAAACAAACAACACGTGCTGGCGATAAGCTTCGATATAGAAAAAGCTTTCGAAATGACCTGGAAGCACAGAATCCTAGTATCGTTATCTCAATGGGGAATTCAAGGAAGAATACTGTCGTTTATTAAGAACTTTCTAGAAAACAGAGTGTTTAGAGTTAGAGTCAACGGCAATCTTTCGAATGACACGAGCTTAGATAACGGTGTTCCCCAAGGGTCCGTACTGAGTGTTTCCCTATTCCTAGTTGCTATCAACAAAATAGCAAACTGTATTAGTAGACCCGTTAAAGCCTGTTTGTTTGCAGACGACCTTACAGTCTTCTGTAGGGGAATCAACCTAAACTCGACTCAGCGCCACCTTCAAGACACTATAACAAAACTAATAGAATGGAGTAACATATCAGGTATGCACTTTTCGCCAAGTAAAAGCAAGTGCATTCTCTTCACAAAGAAGCGGAATTTCTACAATCCCAAATTATACATGAAAAACCTCGAAATAGAATACGTGACTCAAATGAAAATTCTGGGAGTTATATTCGACCAACGTTTGACATGGGTAGCTCATCTAAAGCATCTAAAACAGCAATGCATGCAACGACTTAATATCATGAAGGCTCTTACAAAGCACAACTGGGGAACGGACATACTTGCTCTGCTACGAATATACTACTCGCTAATTCGATCTAAACTTGATTACGGGTCAATAGTTTATTGTTCTGCTACTCCTTCAGCCTTAGCAATTCTCGAACCCATTCAAAACACTGCAATCAGAATAGCTACTGGAGCACACCGCACCAGCCCCATAACCAACATGTTACGAGAAGTTGCGGAATTACCACTACAGTCGAGAAGAAATCAACTTTCCTTGACATACGCTGCTAAAGTTTCGACAAACGAATCGAACCCAGCACACAAATGTACATTTTCAAGATGTCGTAATACATCACACCAAAATGCTCCTAAAACTAAAATTCCTCTCTACGAGCGCATACATAAATTACAAAATGAAATAGGTATAACAGTAAAAAATAAGACCATAAAACCTTCCACTAATATCCCACCTTGAACCCTGGCTTTTCCTAAAATAATTCTAGACCTAAACCAATACTCTAAAACGGAAATCAATCCAAATCTTATCAAGTGCGAATTCCACTGCATCATCAACAATTTTCCCAACGCAAGAAAAATTTTCACTGACGCCTCCAAAAGCAAATCTGGTTGTGGAGCAGCTGTAATAACCCCGGAAGGCCCACTTATGTTTAAAACACCAAGCAACAGTTCAGTCATCACAGGGGAAATGGTCGCCATCTACAAAGCTCTCGAATACATAACAGGGGCGACTGAAAAGGAGTGGTTAATAATAAGTGACTCATTAAGTGCCATTCTAGCCATAAAAAACAAAAATACTCGTTGTGAGATTACTGTTCTGATCTACAACACACTACACATGATATCAAACCAACGAAAATCTGTAACTATTATATGGGTACCATCACACATTGGTATTTTGGGCAATGAAGAGGCGGATACAGCTGCTAAAGCCGCTATATTCTCCGATGACACGGTTGAATGTATGACAACATCAGACTTGCGAATTACGATTAAAAAACTTATCCGACAATAATATCACCCCAACGAACAAACTGACAATGAAAACGGACAACAGAGACGATTAGCCAACGATATCAAGTACTTCCCAGCGACAAATTCTCGGTCAAGAAAGAATCAAACCGTCCTAACTAGGTTAAGAATCGGACACACAAGGTTGACTCACGACTACATACTCAACGCAACCGAACCACCTACGTGCGATGTCTGCAATACATCTGTCACCGTAAGCCATCTTCTGCTCGAATGTGCGAAATACAAAAGTTGCCGTGATAAATACTTTTCCGTCAATAATATTAGTGACATTTTGTGCCAAAACCAAGCAGCCGAAGACAAACTACTACAGTTCCTAAAAGACTCTAAGCTATTCAATAAGATATAGATAAATGGTGTAAATATTGTACCCGGTGCTAATGACCCAGTAGTCGATGCACCGTAAATATATTAAAAGAAAAAAAAAAAGAAAAAAAAAAAACAAAACAAAACATCAAGAATTTACGACTGAAAGCTGTAATAAATAAGATCACCAATTATAAGTAGTAATGGCAATTACTGTTACAACAAAAAATTATTTATTAATCAAATCTGGCAAAACACAAGGACCTTTACATACAAAAGCGGAAGTGCAAGGGCACCTCGTTATATAAAAATATTTTTATTGTAATTGTAATTTTTTTGTAGATATAAGAATTAGCAATTTGTTAAACGTCTTGAAACATGATGTTTCAGTAAGAAATATGTAAAATGCAGTAGAGACAAAACGGATTGTAGGGTACACTTGCCTCCCCCATCCCTTGTTACTATAGAGATTAAAAGTAAAATTACGCGAATCCATATACATACAGATAATATCTGAAGAAATTAAAATCATCTCGCTCCGGCTTCTACGATGTTTTAATTCCTAGGTTAAAATATTAATACTCTCCGACAGTATTTAATTTTTCCATTAAAATGTTACCTACTACAAGGATTTTTATCGTCGATCAGAAAGTGCGATTGATTATTCGAGGAATTTCAAAAAATATCTCCAGGTTCTAATTAATTTAATTCCTAACATAATGAAAAACAATTTTGACTAGTCCTTCAACCTGAAAAATAATTTTGTCAGATTTCAAATCGATTAAACTTTGTAAAAAGTACCTTGAAAAAGCCTCTTAGAAGACCTTGTTAAAAGTGGCTGTCCGCACACAGAGTACACGCTTTGATTAATTTTATATATTAGAGACTGAGCTTGTACATTCAGAAACCTGAAGAGAGCTTGTATGGGTTTTAGTCAATTTTCAAAACGATTTAGCTTCTTGTGCCACTTTACCAATTGTTTTTCAAGAATACAAAATAAAATAAGCTTTTATATTAAAAAATTAAACACGAATAAAAGTCGCTTGCAAAGAACCTGGCAGCTTTTAGAATGTTTTCTGTGGGTGTGTACAACGTTGTATAAAGCTCGGGCAAGCTCTGAAATAACATATGACTTCGAAATTACTTTCCAGCAGATCACGACGCAGTAAGAGAACCTCTTTGAAACAAAGCTAAATGGCGGAAACTTTTCAACCTGGAGTTCTGATGGAAATTTTATGTTTTCGCAGGAATCGATTTTAAAGAATTATATCTTATGAAAAATTTCTGTAATTCTAGCCGGCGCGGCGCTCTTGCCAGTTTGCTCATGCACGAGCTGGGTTGCTTTCGATTGCCTAATCTGCCATAATTTAGCCTTTCCCGAGTAATTTTGTTTTGTGCGAGAAGGCCTTGAGGTGAAAATCCTTTTCAAAGACTGCAAACGCAAAGCGCCCTGGCCGAGCTGCTTATATAAACACGTAATTTAACAACCGTTTTATTGTGAGAACCGAAAAAGTTAGAACTGCGGCTGATTGAATTTAAGCACCGCAGTCAGAGATTAAATCGGATTTCGCAGCAAATAATACGGTTTAGACAAGGAACAGTCATAAATACGGAAGGAATCTGGAGAGGAGTTTTGCTTCTCCCAGGGAGTACATCCGATAAATTTACTACTAATGAAATACGTTTAAACGCTTTTAATACAGCGCTCGCTGTTGTTTAAAAAAACTCCTAAAAAAGCTGTTAAATGAGTAATTACAGGCATTAAAAGCCCCATCAAAACAAAACTGGGCACCTATAGCATGCTAAAGACTTTTTCCGTGTTAGAACAGTACTAAATTAAAACTAAAGATGCGTCAGAAAAAAGCAGTAAAAACCCAAACTGAATAAATGTTTTTAAGTGAGAATTTTCCTTATAGAAACGATGCCTACCACTTTTAGCACTTTTAGAATAAACAGTACCGAAAACTACCAAGAAGCTGTATTTTCCGTTATCTATAAAACAAAAGCTCAGCTTTATATATAGTGGATGTCATAATAATGCACATTTTGGTTTCGACGTGTTTTTATTCCACCAAATAGACATTCATGACTACTAAGGGACTTTTGGCCTCCATAAATCGCGACAAATTGGTTGCAGCTATAAACTAAGCTTTCAATGCGGGTATAGCAGTGCTGTATATCCTTCATAGCAGAATTTTATGGAATTGGGAGTCATTTCTCAGATCAACCAAAGGTCGTTCAGAGAACATATTAAAACTGACCGCTGCGAAAATGTTAAGTAATTTCCAATGTAATGCCTGGCTCTACGAAGCTGTACAGTGAAGTAAGTAGGAATAAAAACGATTATACATTATCGGTAATCTTCGAAATAATTATTGTCGACAAGACGAAAATGCAATTATTCGGAGCAATAATGAAAACTGCCTAGTTCGGCAACTGTATGAGTACGAAAAACAATTTCGTTGGTGTGTCATCCAATTTTTTTCAAATCGTTTGCACGGAATTCTATATTTCCGTTTAGTTAACAATAACGGGCGTATATTCGAATGGATATGTATGACGTGTGGTCAATTACTACTAAACTGATTAAAACGTTGAATGAAAGTGAACATCCAATATGTATACAACCGAATCATCCTGGCACATTTCAAAGTTGCACTAATTATACGTTCTCTACAAGTGGTGAAGCGAATTAAAAACTGAAATAAAATAAAACTGTATTCTTTTTTACCACACGAAAAATATTAGTCACCTAGCAACGGCAACAAAAATTAATACGCTGCTAAGAAGGTTATATTTAGTTCAAGTATTCTGATTCTGATTGACACAATCGAATAAAACTTAAATAAATTCAATTATAGCTTGAACAATAACATGAAAACCAAGTTGACAAAATTAATTTCAATCAAATATAAGACGCGTAAAAAAGTAAACGGCATTCCAACTAGAATTTCGCGAGAAGCGAGAGCAAATCGAAAGCGAGAGCAAGAGATAATGCGATCGAGACCCAGAATGTTGTCCTAACTCACGGTCTTGCTCTTGTAGCAACAGCCTTGCATTAGCTTACTGTCATTGTAATACCTCGAATAATCCGGGACTCTAGGGCCTTTCAAAACAGCCCAATTTCTCGCAGAATGTCAACATCCGTGACTGCTTCTTGTCTGGGAAGTCCGGGAAACTAATCAGTTAAGAGCTTTCCAAACTGCGATGTAATAGATAATGAGCAGTACTGTATAAAAAATGTGCCAAATTGAGTTATCTTATTAAGGTCATATGGCCAGGCTACCACGACAAAAAATTGCACATGCTATTTATAACACGAAGACGCTATCAACGGACTGTAAAATTGAAGAACTGGAAGACGAACTTCGTCACATACAATAGAATATAGTGTATCATAGTGAGGTAAGAAGAAAAGAGCAGCAGATTACTATAAAACCAGGACACTTGCTGTACTGCAAGAGAGAAAACGATACATATGTAGGTAGTGTTGGCGTTATCATTAATAAAACCCAAACGAAAAATGTACAAATTAACGAACAGTATAGCACAAAGTCCGTCCAAGTATATTCCGCTACTTCTAGTCACACTACGATATTTTACTTCTACTTCTTCTGATGGTGCTAATTGCTAGCTGCACTGAGACCTATTTGTCCATTGTGCTTCCCACCTAAATTGCTATACGCCTCGTTCGAAGAGGCCGAATTCCAACGCGAAGGTAAGAATCCTACACAAAGGAACGTCCCTTATTGCCTGGGATTCCACCAGGCCGGCTCCAAGATGTTTATGTCTCAGTGTTAGAAGAGCTACACATTGACATAGAACATGAATTGAGGTTTCTTCCCTAATTGGAACAGGTGGTAACTCAGTTAGTTAGTAGGTCAGTCACGATCCTGATATTTTTCTTGCTCATTGATAGGAGAGTGGAGGTGTTACCAGGAGACATTTCCCCAATAAGGAGTTTTGCCTGACACAGCCTTGGTATCAAAGCCCAGTTGGCACTGGATTGGTTATTTAGCCAGTACTCAACCTGTCTTTTTACAGTGGCAAGGGTAATTCATAAAGCTGGCTCAGGGCCGATAAGTGGTCCTTGAGAACCCCTTCTGGCTAGAGCATCAGGTTCTTCGTTACCCTCTATTTCACTATGCCTGGTACCCATAGTAATTTGACCCAGTGTTTTGTACCGAGTGTATGAAGTGTCTGGCGACATTCCAGAACCATCCTACAGTTGATCCTGGGCGAATACAGTGCTCTTAGTGCTACCAGACTGTGTGTGGAAATATAGATATGCTGATTGGAGTATCCTCTTTGAACGTTCTCCTGGGCACAAGCAAATATCTCCGCCTGGAATACGGTGGCGTATTTGCCAAGAGCAATGGTGAGCATGACCCTTGCCCTATAGCTTAAATGCTAACTCCAGATTCTGCCACCATCGTGGAGCCGTCTGTGTACCAGACAAGCCCTTCTAGAGTGAGAAGATGCTGTTGCTGACACCAGTCGTTCCTATCAGCGATGAGTACGTGAAATGCTTTATGGAACACAGAGAGCGGAGCCATGACATCGCTTCTTATAAGAAGTTCTGGGATCTTCCCAAAGTGTTGAATTATTCCTGCATGTCCTACTTGCCCCCCTTTCATGGCCAACATCTGTCCCTGGCTAAGTCTGTAGGCTGACTTCTTCAATCGCTAAGTAAAATGGCGGAAGTCTCAAAAAGCACCTCCAGAGCTCGTGGGAGCAGTGCGCATTGCTCCTATTATGCCTGAATAGGCCAATCCCTGTAATCTATTGAGGCTATTTCTGATTGTTGCCTTGCTAGTTGCCGGCCACCAAACCAGAGCATCATATGTTATTATTGATCTTGTAACCACAGTTTATAACTACATGGTAACACCAGGCTTCAGACCCCAGCTGTTTCCAAAGGTCCGTTTCGATTCCCACAGGTGGTAATGGCCCTTTGAATTCATCTCTCTACATGAGCCATCCAATTCAGCTTCGAATCCAAGATGACTCCAAGATATCTAACCGATTTAGGAGGCTGAAGAGCTTTGCCAAAAAGTGAAGACTGTCTAAAATCCTCAATTCCCCTTTTGGTAAAAAATACAAGTTCTGCTTTAATAGGATTAATCCTGAGCCCTTGCCTTATGGACCAGTTTTGTGCAGTAGTGGGGGCTTCTTGCATGATCTCACTTATTGTGCCAATGAACTTTCCAAGTGTTAATATTGCAAGGTCATCAGCATAACCTAGCACAACGGGGCATTTTGCAAAGACCTCCCTGAGTAGCCCGTCCACGATCAGTCACTATAACAGCGGGGAAAAAACTCCTCCTTGAGGACAGCCCTTGATGATAGACGCTCTACTCGAGAGCTCGTCTATTGAGACAATTACCTGTCGGCCCAACAGCATGGAACCGATCCACCTTAGTAACGAGAGTTCGACCGCGTGCTCCTCAGCCGCTGCACGGATAGATTCAAAGGGTACCTATGTTAACAAATGCCCCTTCTATGTCTAGAAATTCCCAAACGAGACCTCTTTATGGTGCAGGGCTTTCTCTATCTTGGAGACGATCGCATGGAGTGCCGTCTCAACTGACTTTCTGTGTTGGTAGGCGTGTTGCGATGAGTGCAGTGAAAAATCAACCAATGCTGCATCTTTAATGTACCTTTCGCCCAATCTTTCCTGCACTTTTAGCAGGAATGAAGGCAGACTAATAGGTATAAAGTCCTTCACGGTATCATGCATTGCACGTCCCACATTGGGTAGAAAAATTACTTTCACCGTCCTCCAGGACACAGTACGGAAAATGTGATAAAGGGGCCGTAAAAGACCCCCATTCCATGCTGTAGCAGAGCCAGAAAGATTACATCAGCACCAGTATTCCTATATGGTTCAAAGGTGAACAGTGGCCACTTCAAACGATCTAGGCTAACTACTTTTGATGCCGTCCAGCAGTCCATCGCAGTGTATGCGACGCGTGGAGACCCCTTAGTTATGAATTCTTGTACAAAACTGGAGCCGGGGAAGTGGACATTAACGAAAAACTTGAGTGTCTTTTCCCTGGTATCCGTGAAGGTATCCGATGGAAGCCTCAGCATCCCCAGCCTGGAACCTGGCGTTTTAGAACACGATCTCTGCAGTCTAGCTGCTTCTGGTAGGCCTTCAATACTTTCGGAGAAAGCCCGCCAGGTTTCCGCTTTCCTTCTGCATATGCAGCTTTTATATGACCGTAAGGACAATTTGTAGTTGTCCCAATCTAATTGAGAATTTGTAAGTATGGCTCTCTTGAAGAGCCTGGGCCTTTCTTTGCGACTGGAGTTCAGGATTCGATCATAGAGTCCTTTTACCTTCCCTGCATCGCTTGACAAAACAATTGATCTCATATGACTCTACACTAGCGCGCTTTACGAGAGCAACATTCTCTTCTAGCTTGTCAGAATCCTTTGGGATTATCCAGACTAATTCCAAGCGATTTCGGAGGTCCTGTTTATAGCCCTCCCAACTAGTTGCTCTTGGGTTTCTAAATATATTCGACGCTGGCGGCCGCTTTAGAGTTAGATTGAGAGTGACATGACGGTGATCCGAAAGAGAAGGTTCCATCGATACCTGTTAATCTTTAACAAAATGAGGGACTGAGGCGGTGCCCCCTGACAAAGATAAGTGTAGTACCACGGTTTAGTAACTCCAACGTAGTGTACAGATACTTAAGTAGGCATCTACCTTGGGGGTCCGTGCTGTCCCAGATAGGCAGCCGGCTGCCGTCTATGAGACTAATTTTGACTGCCACTAAATGCCCGAAACAGAAATTGGGCGGTATATTTATATCGGTTAGTCCCGAAGAGTATATGCAAACGCTTGGCATAACCGCAGTTGTGCAATAATACAGAGAACCATTATTAGGGCATAGCCCCTGGACAGACCCATGTCGCACCCAGGGTTCCTGAATAAGTGTCAGGTTGATATTATCAGTTATAAGCTTCCTTTGCAAAGCATAGGAAACTGCTATTCTGTGTTGTAGGTTGGCTTGTAAGAGATGGATGTTATTCTTATATATACTTTATTGGTACTGCTTGACTTACTTTATTGGTACTGCTTGACTTTTCCAAGGCCTTCGACACCATTGATCATGATATATTGTTGGTAATTTTGCATTATATAGGTCTTGAGAACAGCGCTGTGAAATTCTTTGAGAACTATTTGTGTGACAGATTTCAGAGGGTAACGGTAACAGATTGTAAGTCTACGTTTTTAAGCGTTGAGAGTGGAGTACCCCAAGGATCGATACTAGGCCCAATTTTATTTATTATTTATACTTCGACTTTCTTTCAATGTGTAAAATATTGTAACTATCACTCATATGCTGACGATACAAAAATATACATTTCTTTTCATTCTAGTGACCATGTTAACGCATATTCCTTCTTGAACCAAGATTTAGATAAATTATATCAGATATCTAAACAGCATTGCCTGCAACTTAATCCCAAAAAATCTAACGCTATTTTGTTCGGTAATAAAAACGAACGATTAAAAATCGTTTCTGATTTCAAGGTATCGATTAATGGAGTATCTCTGGAATATAAAGAATCTGTGGGCAATGTAGGCCTTCAGATAGATGATAAATTACGTTTTAAAGACCATATTAGCAATTGCCTTCAAAAAGCTTACTGTAAAATTAAGACGTTGTTTAACAACAGAGATACATTGAGCACTAAGATGAAGATATGCTTATGCAACGCACTTGTACTTTCGTAGTTTGACTTCTGTGATACAGTATACGGTCCTTGTATAGATTACGTTGACACTAAGCGAATTCAGAAACTGCAAAATTCATGTTTGCGTATGATTTATGGCATACGCAAGTATGAAAGAATTTCGCATAAGCTACAGAGTGCTCAATGGCTCAATGTGAAGAACCGGAGGTACTTACACGCTGCTTGCTTTTATCGTAAAATAATATTAACTGCATCCCCACCATATTTACATAGAAAGTTAGCCTATCGTACGGAAATACACAATCTGAACTTGCGCCACCGAGGTCTTCTGACAGTGCCATTTCATTATAAACATATTTTTACCCGTTCTTTTTCGTATTGCATAGTAAAATGTTTTAATAGACACTACATGCAAATGATGAAACCTGTAAGCTCAACTGTATTTAAAAATAAATTAAAAACGATCCTGCTCAATGAACAACACGCAATGAATACAATCAAGTAGGAATTCCAATGTGTATTTATTTCCCAATCACATCTGACAGGCGTATGTACCGGAATCATATATAGGTTTATATATTGTATATTGTATCATGTTTATAAAGTTAAGTTGTAGGTTAAGTGGAAGAGCAGCCAGCATATCATTGCAACCAGGCTGAACTTCGCCTGCATTATTTAATTTTTTTTTCTTTGTTATAACCTCGAATTATTACTATAATAAAAGACACTCTATTATTATTATTATTACTATTATTATTCACTAAGGGAAAAACGTCTACCCCTACTCCTTCTCCACCACGTTTTCTGCCCCCTCAGCAGAGTCAGACACTTCCATATCTTCTAACTCCGCTACGGGTGGCTTTTCTTTTGCATGTTTAGGATCCCCGAAGCAGATCCTTATAATGCCCGCATAGACCTTCATGCCGATTTTTTTTCAGAACCGACACGGAGAGCCCGTCCACGCCAAGATCAAGCCTGAGTCTTTTGGACTCGACCCGTTCGGCATGACGAATCCCCCAGAGATCGGTTCGAGAACCCAGATTCTGGCGCTTCAACCTCTTTAGGATCCCCAGGTGCTCCTTGTATGCAGACCACCATCTTGGTCAATCTGGCGTCGCCCTCTAGGAAAGCGAGTTTAACTCCTGTTTCCAAACCGATTTTTCGGACGGCTTCTCTTGATCAGTTCTTAGAGAAGACAACGGGGCTTGTGACGGAAATTATCCCTAGCTCCAACCTTCTGTAGTCGTCATATTTAGGGAAAGGCCCCTAATCTGGGAGGCTATCCATGTGCTAGCCGAGGATGAGATGATTGGCATGCCCAACAGTGATTTGCGGGAAATTTTCTCGAGCAATCGCAACCCTGAGATCTTTGTTAGGCACTTGACTGTATGAGAAACCGGGTTGGACCCTCTTAACGGCCTTCTGTGCGCTAGGAGAGGTCTCCTTCTCTGGGCGTCCTCGCTTGGAGCCCCCAGTAGGGAGTGAAACCTCCGTGGCACTGGGATAGTATCTGACAGTAGTGTCTGTAGTAAGAAGCTCCTGTTGTGTACGAGAGACTATAGACGGGCCTGGTTGGTCGCTAGCAGCCAACCTAGCCTTCAACCTCTAACACCGTCTTCTTTCTGTGCTTTTTGTAATGCAGCATCGATTACTGAGGAGGGTCCCGAAACGGCTCTCTCATTATTGCTTGATTTTAGAGACGCTCCAGTAGGAGAGCACCCTCCTGGTATGGCCAGAGTAGGGCCTGCAGCAGATCCCTCCTCTAAAAGAGTGTTTGGGTTATTAACAATGTTTTCCATGATTAATCCCACGACTAAACAGGAAAGAAGGTCCGCTCCTGCAGATCCCGTTGCAGAAGTAAGGCTAAAGAACCATGGAAGGGCGCCCGGTATTCCATGAACATTGTTCAAGACACTGTAACCATGTGTCATTCAACTCTCGGGACGATAGCTTCCACGGTAGCTTGGAGTTAGTTTATCGACTATCCAGTCCAGATCCGAAGGGTTTAGTTTAAACAGGGCCACCGCGGGAAGGATACATTCACTGATCACATAGTCTTCAACTACCCAACGATCTTGGAAGTCCGGAAGCGTAGCGTGCAATACTTCCAGAGCAGATTTTTTTTGTAATATCCTCTTTTTCAAGTTGTTACATGATGTTGTGCTTCTCGTTATCTTAGAACACTTGTTCCGAATGCCGTCCGTTAAGCTGTGCCTCGTGCATTGGGAAACAAAGGCCACAGCTCTTGATGGACTAGCAATCGTCATAGCTTGATTGCAATTCATACGGTATTTAAAGGTCAGGAGCTATTAATATTTACCTTTTGGAAACACGGAGCGTGGTTGCCACCATAGTGTTTTCTGCTGCGTTCGAAAACCGCATTGCAGGTTACCATGAAAAAGCTATGGCGGTTCGTGAGTAAACACCTAGCATCGAAAGTGGGTTAAAATTTTGATATAACTAATGAACTAAGTGAAGCTAAACTGTAAATTGTTGATAACTACTTAACGCAAGTGTTTGTCCTGTGTTGTGCGCATTATTCTTCTTGACTTGAGTATTACGTGTTAGACATAATTAATTGTTGAAATGGTTTTCACTCAGACCCAAATTAAAGATATACAAGCCGTTGTCTATCGCACTGTGAAGACCCCGGCCAGTGACAAAAACTATCTAGCAGGTATTGAAGCTAATGTGACTAAGATTGTGGAAGCGAATCTTTAAAAAACATTTGATAATATCACTAGATAGGTACAGAGATTGCAAACAGAATGTGCGATGTTTGAGATACAAAATGAATAATTTGTTAAGAATAATGATTTAAAAACTGCTGTAGAACAGTATAAAGTTAAAAAACAGCGGTATTACCATCGCCGAAGATTTAATTAAATCTAGGCTACAACTACTGAAATTATCGCAATCAAAACTTAGTATCAAAAATGTTTGGACGATCGATGGAAGAATATTTGGATCAAGAAGGGAGACAAGAAGTATACCGTTTGGAATGACGATGATGTAAAGAAAAGACAATTGCCGGTTTCGATATTGTATATATCTCCCGGGAAGGTAGATAACCAGTGTGCGTTTACTTGTTTTAAGAATATGTCTAATTTCGAATATTATCCTGTATTTAATATTTTAATTTGTTTTTTGCTGATTTTTTGTGTTTTTACATTTCATACTATTGTATTTTGCTTTGTTTTTCATGAATCAATTGAATATCTCACATATTGCTGCAATCATTAACAGGCGATTTTTATATTTTTACTATTGTATTTTTATTTTTCATGAATCAATTAATTATCTCACATATTAATGCACATCATGTGGTACACTTCAACTATGACGTAATTGCGGTTACTGAAACTTTTCTTATTGCCAACGTGGTTAACGATGTAGTTGAAATTCTTAATTACAAAATGTTTTCTAAATATCGTCTTACTTTTGGGAAAGGTATCGTTTTATTTGAAAAATAACTAAATTGTTGACCAGGTTGTAGTACCTGGTTCGAGAGAATTTGAACAATTACGGATTACTGTTAATAATGGAAAAAAGAACACTTCTTATAGGTTCTATATATGTACCTCATAAAAATAGGTATCGTTCGTTTTTGAATACATTTGAAGAAACTGTCGTTTGTTACAGTCTTTCCACCGTTTTTGAGGGACTACAGGTCAAGTAAGTTCATTATATAATTTCTTCTACGTTATCGTTCTTTGCAATAGCGAAAGTTCTAATATGATGTAGTAAATTTTATTGAATAGTATGTTAAACGCCACGATTGCAAGAACTATGATCGCATAGTATTATTGCTCACATCACATCTAAGAACATGGTTTAAATTGTCTGAAATATTTATAAATTGTGGTCATAAGCTCTCATTCACTACTGAATAGTTTTCACTGTTCAACTTGTTCTGCATTGTAATAAAGTAATTTTAGGGATTCTTCCAAATAAAGTTAGTTTTACAATGTCATGGATGCTGTTCCGTCTGGTTTTGATCCCCAAAACGGTTTTATATAATGCACATTCAAATTGTCTTCATCGTATTCACTGATCTTTTCTTCTATTATGTTTTTCTACCATTGTAGTATATCTTGTGCAACAAGATGTAATATGTATGCGAAGTACCTAAAACTCTGATTTTCTCAATTCTATTTCAGCTAATTAATCGGAACATTCAGTTTCACCATGAAAGTACTGTTCGATGATACGTTATACACCGGAGTCCCTAACACTCTATCCATTATCTCGAATGACTTTATACTTTCCATAAAAGCTTGCTGTGTGTTTACCCTTTGCAGGTACAAAATCCAGAGTAAAATGATGTAAATTGAAATTGTTGTCTATGACATGTGTCATAGTTCAACTTCCGAAAATTGAAGTCCAGTTGCGAAGAAAACTTTGGAAACAATTATTTCAAAATTCCTCCCAATTTTTGTGTATTCCTCAAACACTTTTCATTACGTCCTTTGTCAGCATAGATGTATTATTCAAAACTTTCAACAATGTGAAAAAATCTTTAGTAGCACTATCGACGAATAAATTAAAGAGCAAATTCTTGATTGCTAACCACTTTACCATTGCTTGCTTAAGCTTTACTTGGCACTTGATGGTTTATTTGTAATAAGACATTACTAAGTACTAACAGAATAAAACTTGAAGACCCATTGGACGCAAACGCTACTAGTTGTAATATACCGAGCGCAATCTACTCAAGAACCTGAAAAAAAGTAACTTACCCTCGAGGGTCTCTTAATTATCTTAATCTTAAGAACACCATAGAGATAGGTTCGAATAAAATAATACACCATATAGCATAAGTTCAAGTATAAATGCATGAATACAAAAAAATCATTAGTAAACAGAGGTTTGCGTACATACGGACATAAATTTCCTACAAAATTAGTGTAGTAACCCAAACTGCACAAATATAAGGCACAAATGGTATTTGTGAACAACAATGTGGATTCCAATGCTTTAACAAAATAAACAATCACAAATAGAGATTCGCAAATGTACTAATATAAATTTGAAACAATAATTGTGTTTCAATCCAAAAACATATTAATTACAGTTAAATACGACACGATTAAGTAAATAATCATGGGGGTTTAACTAAATAAATTCAAAATTATGGAGAATATACGAGTATACATGACACTAATTTTATATATGCAAAACAAGTTTGGTATTCAATTCAAAAGTTTAGCAATGTATTATTGTAATTTAAACAACACAAATCCATCCGATACAAGACAAATCCTGAATTCAAATTACTATTATACAGGGTGCCTCAACGGTGTGTGGACGGAGGATAGCTCTTCACTCACGCAATATGTTAAGATTACGTTGTGGCCAGACAATAGGTACACCTTCTGTTCACATTTTTGTTATTATTACTACTATAATAAATAATGTTTATATATTATTTACTTTACCCCATACAAATATGTTATCATAAGAAATCTTACAAAATTGTGGATCCGCAAAGATTAAGATATTACTGATTTTAAAGTTTCGTAAAAGTTAAAAATCCTCTATATTAACAAATAGACAGCAATTTTATCACGCATGTATGGAATTTGTTATAAAAAAACTTTTTTTCTGTGAAAACCCGATATCAATATCTGAGGTCACAGTTGGCCAGCACAAGTGTCTGAAATGGGCCACTTTTTGCAATTATCGATACAATTTGATATCAATTTGGCAAGAACTGTAGTGACTTTATAAAAATGCCGTAATATACTGGGTATTCCATTAAAAACACATATTTAGTACCAAACTCTGTATGTGAACACCCTGTATAAAGGAAAATAATTTTACAATGTGCTTATAGGGTGTATCTATTGCCTCGCCAAAATAGAATGGCTTACTTGATCATTCCTCTTTTTACGGCTGCGGCCTTATGAAGAAAATGGCGTCATACTAAGAATTAACAGGCTTTCCAATTTTTCAAAAAAATAATATAAATAGTATTTCATTTAAAAAAATAATTCTAGAAATCATTGCTCTTCTGTTTTACAAGTGGCAGCGTTCTATTGTAAACAGTTAAAGAGCGCAAAAAACTATTTAAAATCAGTTTTTCAATTTTGCAAATAGCTTGAGTGCGACGAAATTAATGAGTGTGTAAAACCCACCTACAATGTATACCGGGTGTCAACGAGACACCTTCCCTGCCGCTACTATTTTATTTTTGTCTGATGGTAATAAAACTTAGTATGGGATATATGCTACCAAAATGATACCTTTTGACGTATCTGTAAACCCCAACTCCTGAATTTTAAACGGGACACCCTTATCTCTGGCAATTTTGAAATCTAGAGATTGTGCTATGTATGAACATGGTTTTATTATTCTTTTGGCTAATGTAAAAATGGTAAACCAATTTTTAATTTTTAATCTAGAGCAGGGGTCGGCAACCTTTTTCGGACGGCGGGCCATTTTCAAAATATTTTTTTTTATGCGGGCCGCACATTCAAATGTAACTTAAATAGTGCTTTTATATCATATACGAGTATAAATATTATTAAAAATAAATATAGAAAAAATTTATTTTTTATTGACATGCTATAATAACAATAATGTTAGAGAACAAAAATTTTTCAATTCTTAAAAGGAAAAAAAAAGAAAATACAATTCCAATTAAATATGTATAAATATGTAAATATAAAATATAAAAATATAAAAAATATAAAATATTGTAGTGAAACGTCATACGGCTGTCAACATGAACGCACATATGAACATACAGTAGCAAACTGGCGAAATGAAAGAATTAGTGATGGGCCTATCCGGAATGAATAATCGTAAAGTTTCCGATTGTTCAAAAAATCGGAAGGTTCCTATTATTTCGGAACTTTTCGGAATTCGATTATTTTACTGTTCGGTGCACAAAATTCGGAACTTTCGGAATTCGATTACTTTACTATTCGGTACACAAAATGAGAAAACGAAATGCCAATTTGAACTGAACGGAATACGGAATGTTGTATTGACTCACTTGACTGCTATATGCTGGTTGGCGAATGTCGACGGGTCGCGCCGTGTGCGCACGTGTATGATACGTGAATGGCACTAATGGCAGTGGTATTTCGTAGATTAATTATTAGATAGTACACCTACAGACTTCAAATTCAAGTATTGTTTTATACTATCTATTATGTACTTTATGTGCTATTAAACTTTAAAATATCACTACCATTTTCCGAAAGTCTATTAACGTAACTACTGTAATAATTTGAAAAAATACTTTATTTCTTCATATCCCACTGTGCGACTCAAACTCATAAATTGTTTTTTAGGATACTGCATTGCTAACTAGCGTCTACATAGTTACAAACGAGTCCGGTAGATAAAATTTACCGGCCTAGACCAGTAGTAATAGAACTACTACTGGTCTAGGCCGGTAAATTTTATCTACCGGACTCGTTTGTAACAATGTAAACGCTAGTTACCAATGCAGTATTCTAAAAAATCTTATACGATACACGACCGGTAGAATTCTTATGGCCTTGCCAAACATACAGGTCTCGCCCTACGGTTCGACCTGTAAAGTATTGGCGCGGCCATAAAAATGTTGCTACCGGTCTAATAACGTAAATAGCTATTACTGACCGTCCTACAAACCCAAACAATAGATGCCAACGCAGATAAGGGCTTACGGCTCGACGGCGAGTGCTCTCATCGTAAATTTGCACGCACTTCATCTTCCTTCCGCTTGTTGTTATTTCGCTCGTTTTCCCTTGCTTGCATTTACGGAATGTAAAATAATCGGATGATATTCCGATTTTATAAACATTCCGAAATGGAACATTCCGATTATTGAAATCATCCGATTATGCCCATCACTAGAAAGAATGCTACACTTGCTAAGCGAGACGTCGTATTCGCTGGGGAGTGGGGATTAAACTTGCGCAGTGAAATAGGTTTCCCACTATGCTTCTGTTTGTCGCGCATTTTTGTCACCGGCCACATTTCGGCACGCTTACGCTCTAAGTTTGTTGATTTTTCCTTAAAGTTATATTGGTGCTTTGGCGGGCCGCGCAAAAAGTTGCAAAGGGCCGCATGCGGCCCGCGGGCCACAGGTTGCCGACCCCTGATCTAGAGTATCGTACCTCACTTAAAACCACAAAAATTGTAATTATCAAAATTGAAAGTTCTGCCAGTCATTATTCATTTATTTGCCATGGTATATTGGATACATTGTATGAAAGAGTAATGTATAAACAAATATGGATGATTTTGATGTTGTAATACAGCCTAGCTTTGTTTTAAAAAGCTACATACAACTATACTATGAAAATAAGATATTTTCACTTGAAGTTTTTCAGTAATTGTCAAAGAATCTGATGTAGTCATCTTTGAAAACTCCAGTAGGACAAACTGCCACCGAAAAACATACGCACGTATTTTTCGAAAATTGTTTACGCCCGTAAGAACGGTTTTAAATGAAGCACGGCACAAAAAATTAAAAATGGGTTCAACATGGATGATGATAAAACGAGACCCGACTTGAGACAGCGCTGAAACTCAAAAGGCGAGATTTCACTAAACGTCCTGTTTAACCAATGTACACAGCATTAGAAGAGCAAGAGACTCTATAAACACATTTAGATGGCATGGTGTTTAATTTATCTTTAGATGAAGTAAGAACCTGTGAGATTTTGATCGGGGGGTTTGAATAATGTTTTAATGGTTTTTTTACGAAGAAACTTTCGTACGCGACTTGGTGGATATAGAGAAGAAAGACTATTGCTGTGGAAGGATCGGTTTTTGGAGATTTCGGTGGCCGTGGATGATAGCGATTAATAGCAGAATGTATATCCCTAGTAACCGATGTTTCTAAGAACTTTCCGAATATGATTTAATTCAGCGTGGACAAGATCGGGTGATTGGGATATGGAAACAGCCCGGTGTACAAGCAAATTGATAACGGAAAGTTTTTATGTAGGATGATGGTGGGAATCGGCATGTAGATAGCGATCAGTGTGAGTGGGATTGCAATATACAGAATGATCAAGTTTACCACTGGGTTGCCGAGAAACCTGTACATGTACATCTAACAAAGGAAAGGAGCCGTTACTTACTATCTCCATGGTAAAATTAATGTATGGATGTTGACTACTGAGATGGTTTAAGAAGACGGGCCAAATAAGAAAGGTATCGTCAACGTATCGGATCCAAACCTTGGGTTTCAATTCTGAAGATTTCAAAGCTACGGTTTCAAAACTTCCATAAAGATATTGCCAGGTGAAAAAGAACCCATGGCCGCACCAGAGATTTGTTTAAAAAACTGACCTTGAAGTAGAAAATAAGTGGAAGCTAATGTGTAAAAAAATAATGTTTCTATGTCTCCCCCCCCCGCGCTTTGAGTCCCCATTGCAATATTTGAAATATAATTACTTTAATTGTAAGCAGCACTTGTGCCTAATCAGCAGCATGACTGGACAAAAAATAATGAATATCATTGTTATGTTAGATAACTAAAACAAACTGTACCCAATCTATACGACGCTGCACAGTGTCCGGAAACATGCTGACTGGATATGGCGATACAATTTTTTTAACGTGTTTAATATTTTCGTCAACTAATTCTTGTTCAGCTGTTTCTCGACCAACGAGAGCGAGGGTACAGCAAGAGACAGAGAAACGGAGAAGCCAAATCTCGGCCTTGGTCTTAGTTAATAGCGAGATCGAGAGATTTTTTTTTCAAAAATATAAGTACATTCCACTAAGTACCTTACAAAAAACACTAGAAAAGATGTTTTATGTATTATTATTGTATCGCATGTATTTTTGCATTTTACATTTAGTGCTTTTAAATGTATGCACGTGTTGTGATTTTTATAAATAACTATTTTGTAACAACATAAATTCCATAATTAATATCTGAAGCGTTTGTAATATTACACCTTTAGTTTTATAACTGACTTAAGTATTTTTGAGTATTTCACTTCCAAACCCTACAATCCTAAAGTTCGTAAAAATTACGACTGTTAGGATCACATTTTCACATAATTTTTTCTACCATTTGGTCGTATAGTTTACGATTCCTTAGTACTACCGTGGGGTTTCTAAGAACGACGTAAATATTTATTTTCTGCATGTCGATCTAATTTTAGTTGCTTTATCAGTGGGTTGTGTTAGCAAAATATCGTCCAAATGGGAAAGAAAACAGTCCCTGACTAAAACTGGATTAGAAAAACTTACCTATATGTAGAGGACGATGCTGACACAGATTCTAGCAGAACTATCGATTCCGAGATGAATGACTTATCACTTATCAGGTGAAGCCACAGGCGGAACTAAAATGTAAAATTTGGGGATGCTGAAGCTCCACTATTATAATTATTTCGTTCTACTCGGACAAGTGGAAACTTCTCTATTTCAGACCTCAGAGATTTAAAATTTCGTAAAAAAGTAATAAATAGGACCGCTTAACTAAACGTGAATCAAAACCCATCATCGCAACATAACTCAGTTTCAGTAATATCAACATCAAATTTTACAATTCGTACGTTGAGCAAGTATAAGTAATGCGAAAAGATATCCAGGAATCCCGGACTAGATTGTAGTAGCGATCATAAGCTGGAAAAGTATAATGTCACTGAAACCACAGCATTTGGATTAAACAAACAAACTCTAGACACCAACATTCAAAACACTCCAGAAGAAAGCATGGAAACAAATATTGAAAAATTGTAGCAAACCATCAAAACTGTTATGCCGGATACCAAAGGACAAGTAATAAAAAATAAGGCTAACAATTACAAAAGAACAAACCAACTCTCATAGTCTTCTTTTGTCATAAAACGCCACTACTTTTATCCAATTACAACAATAATGCTATCATCAAAAACTAAAGCAAATAGATGGTCGGCTTTTTCTGCATCTGAGTGTGTCCATGCGAAATTGCAGTAATTAACAAACCATTGCCCTCATTTCTCATACTTGCAAAATAATGCTTATAATAATTCTACTATAACGACTTAAATACTGTGACAAATAACCCAATCACAAACTGGATTTAGAATTGGAAAGGAAACTAGGGAATAAAATCTAAATGCCCGAGAAGTAAAAAAAGAAAGTTTCAAGTACCTGCATACATATGTTTTCTATACTACAGCAAAGCGTTCGATTGTGTGGATTGGTTAAAACTCTGTATAGTGTTAGCTTAAATGAAAACTCAAGAACATTTTATCCTACTTCTAAAGCAACTGTATGAAGGCGGTTCAGCAACAGTAAGACTTGAAGGCAAATATTTCACACACTTCAAAGTATAAAAATGTGTTCGACAAGGCTGCACACTCTCCTCCATACTAATTAACATTTATGAGAAGTATGTATATCACACGAAAAGCTATCGACAAATGACAAGGTGCAATTATTATTGGCGGGAAGAAAATGAATAACTTGCATGTTACCGATAACAACACACTCTTTGCCATCCATGAAGCTGAAATAACTGAATTGCTTGAAAACCTTGAAACCGAAAGTGTAACCTGTGGATTAAAGTAAACTACCTGTCCTGTCCGGTTCATATAAGTTCAATACCCAGCTTCTTCCCGAGAAGTCGATCTGCCTGAGTCACCCTTAAACCTGACCTGAAACCTCCCTCGCTTGGATTAGGCTAACTGCCTTGAAGCGATCCTATATGCCTAAAACCTACCCGGTCCTGTTAATCTTCGAGCGCAACGAAACAACATCTTTTAGCTCAGATTAACCCCAAACCTACCATGTCCTTTTAATCTTCAAACCCAACGGAACAACATCTTGCGGTTCAGATTAACCCCAAACCTACCCTGCCCGGGCAAATCTTCGAGCGCAACGAAACTACATCTTGCCCCCCAAATTTGTCTATCTTTCCGCTCCAGTAGCCCGTGAAACCACCCTGCTAATAAACAATTTCTCCCGACAGCTCGCCGCCAACGCTCACCAGCCGGAGGTTCACGTGGAAATCAGGAGCGGCCGAAATCCAGTTCAGATCCGAGAGCAGCTAGTTCTCTTAAAATTTGAATTGCATATTGAGGGCGCACCGGGATCGCTTCAATTTTAGCAGGCGATACTTAACGAAACACCGGACGCGAAGGCCGTTCTCGGACTCTGAAATGTTTCAATTAATTTTGCTAGTATGGCAAACGTTGTAGTTTCCCCGGCCTAGAGTGGTTGTAAGCTGCCCCAAAATAATGTAGGCTCTTGTCTAATCAATCCTATAATCTGGAAAAATCCGGGACTGACGAGCTGAAATTAGATTATTTAATTGTGGTCTGTTTCTAGCCATTCGAACTCCAGGTTGCAGGGAAGAGAGAAGACCTTTTGTATCCGCCACTAGCGAACGCCGCCCTGCTCGGAACGAAGAAATGCAAAACCAATGTTACTTGATTCTGTTAAAAAAAGTAAGTTTAACTCGTTACATTTTTTGAGTCACCCCGTATAATCAAAAATAGTTTATTTACTTATTTACATCACCTTCGTATCTGCAACTTGTATGCAACTCTCATGCTTCCACCCTCGCATCGTTGCCTAACCTCCATATTAAGAATAATCCGTTGAAAAGTCTATTTAAACGAATAAACTAAAATTTAGTTGTGTTAATATTACAGCTGTTTAATTAAATTATTTCATATGTAGAAAAACTCTTGGCACAATGAATATTGTAAAAATATATTTCGACTTTACGTCTTCTTCAGTAAAAGTATCATGAAAAAAATAACGTGTGAAAGCATTGATAATAATCCTGATAGGATAGGTACTGCTATTTTTGGAAATAATAAGAATTAAAAAAAAACAAGGATAAATTTAGAACTGGAACTATTGACTAAAAAGGTATGTATTGCATGTTTGAGGTTTTTGAACTTCTTTAACTCACCTACTGTCATATATTGTGATTTTAGCACTTAATTTGTGTATTTTAACTTACAGAATTAAAAAAAAACTGTAGACTGAAGAAGACGTAAAGTCGAAATATATTTTTACAATATTCATTGTTTCATATTAAATGTAAACGATTAGCTGCCAAGAGTTTTTCTACATATGAAATAAACTAAAATGTTTTATTTTCTTATATCTCTTGTCTTTTCCAATTTACGACATACGATGATGTCCAACTCTGCATCTTTAAAAATTCTAAAAAAAGTTAATAAAAGTAAAGTAAGTATATTTAAATTAACACTAAACTACCTCAATATAAATATTTTCGCTTTCTGAAGTAAAGGTCATCTCACTGAGGTGAAATATAACATTCCACTCAAAGCTCCTAATTAGCATTACCGTACGAACTTGCATTAAATTATCGAATTTATATATTTTTAGTAACTGTGGTAGACAAACATCTAGTATAAAATGTGTATGGTGTTAATAGGTGTGATGACAAAAAAATCCAATTTAATATTTGGAGATTATTTCCTGTTTGACTTGAAGCTAATTTTAAGTATATCTTCGACTTCTTTAGAGCTTGGTGAAGTGGCCTTCGTGGTAGATAAAAAGCATGTTGTATTCTGTAAAATACATTTTGTGTTCTAAATACAACAAAATATAAAATTATGGCCCTTTCGAAAATTTGGGTACTTTGAGAAAACAGCTATTTTTCAGAATAATTAATGTAACTAAAAACTAGCTGTTTAGTCTTTATGAAAATAAGAGAGATAAACCGAAATAAGAACAACTTTGACTCTTGACGATCACCAATTCTATAATTTAAGTAAGCAATCATAGAACGACTGCGTAACAGTTCTCTATCGTCACTAACTGATATCAGCAATTTCTTGGAAGCAGCCATTATTTATAATTGCCACGCGAAGTCGGCGTTTGAAAGAATGTGATGTTTATATTCGACAACACCTGGCAAAGGAAGTGTGTAAATATTGAATGGCAGTAGTAAAAACAATCAACATTCCTAACGTAAAAACTAATCCCACGCTAGTACTAAAAATGAGAGAGCTAGGGAATTTTCTGTTGATATTTAAAGATTTTTCAATATTTTACCATATTGTGGTAAATTATTCTCAAAAAGAGAACAATGTTATAGGTTGCTCCAAGACAAGTCTATGTATGGGTCTATCACAACTTGTTTAAGCTTAGATTGACTTGACGCAGATATGGATTGGCTAAGAGTAAACGGATTTTTTACGCTTAGTTGCCTATCATAAATTTTTGAAGATCAGTCAGGGCTAGGGTGACCACCTTTAAATTTATACAAACCCTGAGATCCTTCGCCAGTAAAAAAAGGTTTTCATCAATGAGAATAGCAAGCAAATAAAAACAATGTTTTTATTCCTTACTATTAATGGTTAGCGAACATAATACAGGGTGTAACCAAATACTTGCCCATATCGTACGTCACAGATTGGCCACCAAATTTCGTACTCGTATAAGCATAGTTTCAATTCTCAACCTTTATGGAGATACTATTGGAGGAAAGGGGGGTTAAAATGAGGTTTATATAATTTCACTGTAAATTGGGAAAGGATATTCAAATGAAAATTTGGCAAATGTTTTCTACCAGTAGAAAGCTTATTTATGAAATGGTTTTTAATTTTTACGTACGGCTTTAAGAGATTAAAATTAGCAACTCGTATAAATGTTTTTAAAAAAATTCGTAAAAAACAAAAATTTGGGTAAAAAATGTATTGGAAAACCTTTTTTACTTGAAAATGTTTTAGGTCGTTTTAATTTTTTCTTAAAACCAATAGTTTTTTATAAAACAAATACATTATGGGTTGCCAATTTCAACACCATAAAGCCATATATAAGCCGTTCACGATCTTTTTGGGTCAGGTGAGGCTATGACCATCTAGTAATTTTGTTGGCAGAACCTCTGTTGCAACAAAACTCCCTCATGAAAATTTACACTTTTTGTGTTAGGTTAGGTTGTTTTCAGTTTAAGGTTATATTTTCTGAATAGGTACATCGTTGCCGGATATTCTCTAGTCTCCACATCGACTCGCGTCCTTTAAATTTGGTCTGTCCTTTTTAAATTGGAAGTAGCATAGTTTAATGGAAATTTTTTGTTGTAACAAAATTATTTTGGGCATTCTGACTTTTCTTTGATGAAAATTAAAATTATTTGTACACATTTGATAAATCATTTATTTTCTTACGAATATTAAAATAATAAATCTGGCAATGTGGTAGCAAGAAAATGTCGAACAGACATTGACAGAAAAAAAAAGTTGCATCCGCTACATCATCGAATCAGTTCGTCCAACCTGAAAAGAAAAAATCATAGCCAACTCTGTCCCAAAAAGATCGTGAACGGCATATACATTTTGTTCAATCATATGTAAGTCTTATATTGGTAGAAAATATCTCCCTGACAAGTGTCTCATTAAATTTAGTACCAGTATCCATATATTTTCTAAATTGATTTACCAAAAAATATATACACTCTTAATTTAAACAATTGTTAGTTTGAGGTAGAGTTCCTAAATATTGTAAGAGTTGAGACAAGTCGGGAATAGATGCTGATTGGTTGTGATCCACTGCGCATGCGCAGTTTTTTCTGAAATTGCGCCAGATTTAAGTCCTATAGTTACCTACTGTAGAAACCAGTTCTGAGAATGTCACATTTGACAAATTTTTATTTGACTTTAGGTCTAACACTGATTGATGCAAATGTATTAATATGTGTTCCATTTATACCTGACAATAGTTCTTTAAATAGCATATCTTGCAGAGTTGTAAGTATGTACTTATATGGAATTTACTTAAAAATTATTTACCTAAACAGTACAGTTTTTGAAATACGGGTTGTTGCATTTTTCGCTTCAAAAGTAGATTCGAACGGGGCTTTATATCCATTGACACAAATTCCCAAAAACGAGAAGCAAAGAGCTGAATAGTTCAAAAATATAAACTGAACACTCACAAGTAGAACCAGACTCGGTGGGAAAAAGTGCGTCTGAGTGGCAAACGAAAACTAAAATACAATGCTGTACCTATTTCGTTTACGTTGTCCCAACTCTTTCTTAAAGATTACTTATGCAGGATCCGTAGTAGATAACCTACCAGTGTAGTTTTCATAAACGCTTTAAATTAACCTTTTTTTGACATTGTCAAAGTGACAAGTAATCAAATTCATAGGTGACACATACTAAGAAAGACAACTCTGGTCTTGTATGCTATCATTTGTTTTTGGAACAGTAATGGCGGCTGACATTTGCGCTGTCTCAACTCCTGTACTATATAGGAACTCTAGTTTGAGGTATAGATTTATCTATTTTATAAATATTATTCTGTTTTAGTAGTATAAATAAAAAATAGTATAGACATGCTTTGTATTTCTTCGTCATTTTTGTAAAATGCTCCCTCAATCATCAATGACTTTTTATTTTGTAATAATAAAACTGAGACATAGAGTAACAAGATCAACACATCACCATGACACACGCCTCACACAATGATTGCTGGGCAAGCACAAAAGGCGCGCTCCAACTTTGTATCCGAAATCCCAGGCAAGTTGAGCATTGTACCGCCAGATGTAAGCGCATAAAGCATCAGCCTCTACACCGCAAGGTAAAAGAGGTTATCGATAATACATACATACATCCATACAATAATAAAGCTTATGCTAATATTATGCGTACAATAGTTAAGTATTCAGGGGTACTTGAGAAACAACTAATATGCTAAAGGATCCGTCAATACAGATTGTTGAGAACCGCTGTTCTAAAGTTAACGGTTTTGGAGATTATAACGATTTTATTCAAAAAAGACTCAAAGTTACCTAAAAATTATCATTTTTGTGAATTACTTTACGAGTGAGAAATGGCAATTTAAACACTTGAATGCGAACACAATAAACAACGAGGTTTGAAAAGAAACATGTAACCGTTATTGATCCAAGAGATAAGAATCACGAAAGAACGAAAAATTACCTCTAGAATCAAATGAAATTAGATTAAAAACAAAACAAATGCTCAAAGATTCTGAACCTAATTACCTATATGAAATTTCTAATGGTTGCTGAATACGATTGAACCGAGAAAGAATCTAAAGTAGCAGTTTTGCTTTTTAACTATTAAAGGGTTGAATTCGAACTATATTCCTATTATTTAAGAAAAAGGCAAATAGCAAGATACGTGATATGCACGCGCAAAGTTTGCGACTATTATATAAAACGTATTTAATTTTCATTGATATAATTGAGGGCTAAGTTATATTTAGAGATTATTATAAAGTCAGTGCAACCCGGAGAAATTATTACAAAACCCGGAGCCCGGAGACGCGGTGTAGAAAACCTGAGACTCCGGGTGAAACCCTGAGAGGTGGTCACCCTAGTCAGGGGCGGACTGTGAAGGTTACAATAGGTCATAAAATCAAATGCCACAGTGGACGAGCAGGAGTACCATCTCGTCTGTCTTGTTCCCACACCTAAACGCCATCGATTTCTATCTTGAGCATCTTCTTCTTGTACATCTCGATCATCCATAAATTTCCTGATGCCCGTGCGGGGATTTGTCAGTTACAGCGTCGGACTGGCAAAATTTGGCCTACCGGGCAAAGGATGCATGTGGCCTCCACATGTAAAAATAAGAGGAAGGGGGGGGGGGCTCAGCCCCCCGGCTAAAGGGGAGTCCGGAGGAAAAGCACTGCTGCAGGCGACATTTTTATGATTCTAGGGAGCTCGAAGACCCAAAATGCACCCCTCTTACCAGTAATGGCAAGTGAAAGTACAACAAAATCAATAACTACGATAAAGAAAACGATGGAGGAATGGAAATAGTATATTACTTTACAAGGAATGTAAGTAAGAGTTACACTACCGAGGACCATTTGATGCCTGAGTGAGCGAAGCGAACGAGGGTAGCAAGGTTCGAGGTAGTGTAAATCTTCCTACATCCTGTGTAAAGTACATAATTTTTTTCACTACCAATATTTCTTTTTGTAAAATAAATGGTAGGTAATAACCTGGCTTAAAATTACGACATTTGCTAAATTATAGTAGCCTTATAGAGCTGTGGCCTTTTTTTTGACAGTTATAAATGCACTGTGAAAAATTCTTGGAAAAAATGCGCGAATACGATTGAAAATGCTGTTTTGTGAGCTTTGTGCTTGTATTCTGATTAAAAATGGATGATAGTACGAACGACAATGGTTTTGTTCGTGTTAACCAAGTGGCAGACATAGCATCTTATCAGTTGTAATACATGCGGGATGTAAGTAATTCACTTCACTAGGGAAGTAAGTACATTGTTATGGAAACTGTAACATTTTTTGTAAATGTAGCCTACATCCCTCAAACTTGACAGTGTAAGGATCACTTACAAAGAAGGTAGTGAAAAAAAATATTTATTCTAATAATTTTAAAATTTAAACATGAAACAAGGTAACAAAAAAATAAAATAGGTAGGAGGTAGGTAATTATTCTATTCTTATAAACTGATATTCAAACAAATAACAAAAAAATTTCTTTATCTAGTATGGTTTATAAACTTTGAGTTTGGAACAATTATAAAGAAAAATATAAATAATAATGATAACAAGCTTTGGCCTTATCGGAATTTTTACACTCTATTCCATTATAATAATTATACTTAACAATATGAATCACATCATTAATTTTGATTTTAAAGAGGCTGATCTATTTGGCAACTTGTCAATGATTTTGTCGAAATTCAAGCTTTGGAGTAGATCACACTGCACATTCTAACCTTTCTTGTGATAAAGATTTGATTATTTTCACTTTAGAAAATACGCCTTTACAGGTTACTTGGGTACATGATAATGTCAATAAGTATTTGTAGGCTAAGTACAAATTTCTATATGTAAAAGCGTGCAAATTATATTTGTATAAAATTTTAAAGCAACAATTCATACAACCCACACAATCACCCTCTGTCCCCTCACCAAAGCAAATATTTAAATGAAAATTTGGATCTTCTTCGGTGTCATTTTCGTTGTCATCACTATTAGTGTCGTGATTAGGGGGTTGTGATTGGTTGAGTTACAGTCACCATAAGCTGGGATTGTTCTTTTTGTAAAGTGAAAAAAAATTGAAAAATTAATCAATTCTTGTTTAATGATGTCTTGTAGGAGGTTTTTTTAGCTTTGAAATTACGACAAAAGCGAAATCAGGAATATTTTCTCCATTTAGTTGAGCAGTACGTTGAAAAGTACTCGGATCAAAGAAACTGAAAGTTCACTAATCTCCTAATTTTTAGTGAATCGGTCTTCCATGCTTTGCATTAATTGATTAACAATCACTTTATAAGTTTCCATTTCAATTTTTTTCAAAACTCTTTCTTTCGTAGGATCCCCGACAGTTTCTCTTTGCATTTTTTCATTCTCCTATATCTCAATACTGGAAATTCAGTCTCAATTGTTATGTCATTTTCATTTAAAGTTCTCTGTAATTGAATCAAGGAATTATTTGACTGACGCTGCGGGAACCTCACACACACAATCATCTTCATTCCACGACTACTAAGAAATAATAGATGCATGATGCATACATGCACAAATAAAACTGGGAAAATACTTTGACACAAAGTTTAGAATTTTTTTTGTTTTTACTATTTGAAAAATAAAATTATGTGGAAATGTTGGCCTCCAAACTGGATTGGCCTACCGGGCATTTGCCCGGTTGCCCGGTGGGCCAGTCCGACACTGGTCAGTTACCTCCATCGGGTGCGTCGCCATTGGAATTGGGGGAAACTCATTGACAATGAATACAGAGTCAGCCTCATTTTTATTTTCATAGAAAGAAAAAGAACATACATATTTGGGGGGGGGGGGGGCATAGTTGGCTACTTACAGAAGGTTCGCACAGCGTTGTTACTGATATTACAATTGCAATAGATCTATTACAATTCTACGAAATCTATTACTTCATTACATTTGTATTAAAATATTACACTTTTTTTTCATTATAAAAGCTAAAATAGCAGATAAACGACTTGGCAAATTACCAGATCAGACGCAGATAAGCGAGCACTACATAGAACTACCAAACAATTAACGAAACTCTTGTTAGACATAAAAACCAAAGCATAAAGCATTATGTATAAAACCTTACAGCCGTTGGAGTTTTATACAGTTGCCAGATTAATAAAGTTACATAAACATTAGTATCAAAATTCAGCAAAAATGTATGTGTTTGTAAAATGCTAACGCAAGCATTCTAGATCACTGTTTTCAAGTCAGTCAATAAGCAGAGAGCGGAGCAACAACTCTTAGTCTCAATAAAGTAATGAATAAAGAATAATCTGTTTGATTTCTCCCTTAACCCTTCAACGACAGCTACAAAACAAACAAACAACTCGCTATGGAAAGCGGTTCGGAAAATAAAGAGACCTACGATTTACATACAACCTATTAAAAAACAAGATGGCAAATGGGTCCGAAGCCACAAAAACAAAACAGTCGCTATTGCCGAACATCTAACCAAGGTCTATAAACCATTTCCTTGCCAGTGTCTAGAAGAAGATAAGAAAATACAATATTTTCTATAATCACTATTTCAACTAAGTTTACCACTCCAGCCTATAACAACCAAGGAAGTAATTGCAAAAAAGATCAACATCATTACTGGGACAATTATCAAGCAGCTACCTAGAAAAGTAATACCAGCCCTTACACAAATATATAATGCTATATTTACGACAAGACACTTACCAAGCGTATGGAAAACAGCAGATATAATCATGATACCGCAACCAGGCAAGCCACAGGGAGAGTTAACATCGTATAGACCAGGGGTGTCAAACTCGCGGCCAGCGGGCCGCATGCGGCCCGCAACCAACATTTTTGCGGCCCGGCCAATGTATCGGCACACAATAATATATAATAAAATAACAAACCGACGCAGATTAAAGATAAGATAGGTAGAATTCGCTAAACCTTTTTTAATTATACTCTTTTTTGCTATAATTAAACAAAATCCGTACATTTATTTTGAATATACCACAATTAGATAAATACGGTATTTAAGCATAAATAATATCTAAAATAATATGTCACCGCACTTCCCGACGTGCAACTTGAACAAATCAAGTTTAGATGATACTGCTTCGTATCAAAAATACGCAAAAAAAAATCAAATCTTAGAACTGAATTTGAAACAAGATTTAAAGATTTTAATTCTTTGGAAGAAATTTTTTTTTGTTTTCTTAGATTTTCTCAATAAATATAGACTCAGTACCCAGCCCTATGCAAATGGAAGTGATCGAGATTCAGTGCGATTCAAATTTGATGGCAAAATTAATTGAAGTGGGTGTGCCTGAATTTTACAAATATTTACCACCAGGTTTGAAAATACTCGAAATTTCGTATATGAAATTATTTCCATGTTTGGAAGTACTTATCGGTGCGAGCAGTTATGAAAGGAAATAAGTCTCCAGTTAGAAACAGTATTAATGACGCTCACCTTGGGTCAGTTTTGAAAGTAATCACCGCGAACAAAATTTCTCCCGAAATAGGAAAGATAGTCAGCAGAGAAGAGATGTCAAGTGTCAGGACGTAAACATAAAATGTTTCTTGTTCTTTTATATATGTTTATTATAATGTATTATTCGAAATAAACCTACGTTTCTATGAATATTGATTTTTTTGCGGCCCACCTAAAGTTAAACCTTGTTTCTTTGGCCCAAGTTAGCCTTTGAGTTTGACACCCTTGGTATAGACCCATAAGTCTGCTACCAATGCTATCAAAAATGTTCGAAAAACAGCTTTTGAAAAGAATAAAACCAATCCCAGATGATCAAAACTTACAAACCACCAATTCGGTTTTCGAAATCAACGCTGAACAATCGAACAAATACACCGAGGATACTTGAAGGAAGTCGATATTGTTCTGCTACATCTTTAGATTAGTCCCATGCCTTCGACAAGGTGTGGCACCCGGGATTATGGTACAAACTAAAAAACTGCTTACCTTAAGTATATGAATCATGAAGTCTTACCTGACAGAGAGGCACTTTTTCTTAGAATTTCAAGAAGAAATTACAAATATTCAACCTATACTTTCAGGAGGCCCTTAAGGTAGTCCGTTAGGACCTATATTATATTTATTATACACAGCCGACCGACCAACGTCAAGACTAACCACAACAACAACCTTTGCAGATGATACGGCTATTCTAGGTTCCCACGTAAAACCCGAAACTGCATCTAGATACTTGCAAGATCACCTGAACAATATACAACGATGGCTTAAGATATGAAGAATTCAATTGAACGAAACTAAATCTCAGCATGTTACGTACACAATGAAAAGAGGAAACTGTCCACCGGTGACCTAAATTGTCAACAACTAAAAGATACATAATCTGCTAACTACCACTACACCTGCACAGAAGACTGACCTGAAGAACGCATATCTTTAACAAACACAAACAACTCGGATACAACTTTTAAAAAATAGTCTGTCGAGTATCTCTTGTACAAACCAAATCGCATAACTTCTCAAATGCACGAAAGCGCTTAACGTTCGCAATTTAACATGCACTCGAGATATTACTATAGAAAACAGGCAGATATATTCCACCCATACCAGATTTATTAATGAAATATTTTTAAAATTTTACGTATGCCTTTAAGGGGTTGTAATTTAGAGACCCTTATAAATTCTTGCATTGGAAGTGTTTAACGAAAAAGGATTTAATTATAGAAAATATGATGTAAAAGGCCTGTTTATTTAAAAAGCTTTTAGCCTTTTTAAAGTTTTTCGGGAAACTATAGTCTTTGTGTAAAAAATTAAAAACATTATGATGTTAGGCATTTTGCATTATGCTGTGCATCATAATGCAGTTAATTTTTTTACAGAAAAAATACAAGTTTTACGAAAAAACTAAAAGGACTAAAAAATAAATGGGCTTTCTAGTATACAGGGTGTTATGGAAATGAGTGCAAATATTTTAACCAGTGATAGAGCTCACCAAAATAAACAACTTTTCTATTTATCGTTTTTAATTTAATCGCATATTTTTTCAATAATTTATCTCCCCTAAATTTGACCAGCCGCTTGGTCAGCAAATCTAAGTTAAAGGTGAACGACACAAGGTATATTAAAACTGCAAAGTTCTTGCACAAAAAACATGCGGTCAATAACTTACCTACCTCAGTTGAAAAGGAACGTTGGTGACCAGATGTGAACTATAGGTTTTATCAGTGTGCGTTTAAATTAAAATATTCCATAGGCGGGTATGCATTTTTAAAGTAAAACTGTTTTGAATTTTAACTCAGTTTTGGGGGCGTTTTCGAAAAAATGATAAATGGAGAAGCTGTTCAGTTTAGCGAGTTCTATTACGGGTTAAACTTTTTGCACTAATTTCCATAACACCCTGTATATTGTGGTGCTCTAACTTAGGGTTTAATAAATAATTGACTCAATCTCAATAGGGTTTTGTAAAATGCCCGGCTAATAATTTAATTTCAAATTTTTATAATTAATTATGACTCTATCTACAGGCGTGTTGTATGAAAATAAAAATGAACAAGACAGACAAGATGCTACTCCCCTGCACGGTGACATTTGATTTCCTGGCCTATTGTAACCTTCACAGTCCGCCCCTGACTGATGGTGTATCTTCAAAAATTTACCGTAGGCTACTAAGCTTAAAAATGTACAGAAGTTGCAATTTACCAACCTTCTCTAATGCATTGAAAATGAATGTTTAATTTTCAAGACTGGCATAAAATTGGCAACAATGAAAAATTTACAAGGGATAGAAATAAAAGTTTTAAAATTGTTCACCTCTGTATTATTATTCTTTATTAGTGATGGGCTTATTCGAATGAAAAATAACCGGTTATCCGGTTATTGAAATAACCTATGTAACTCGGTTTTCGTTCCAAGTATTCAAATGAAAAATAACCTCATGCTGATACGTACTACGCTTTGAATATAAAACCTTTATTCAAAGGTACTACGTGCCATATATCAGCGACCTACGCAGTGCTCAAAATTCTGTAAATATAAATACGTCATAACTTATAAACAAATCAAGTTGTAATGAAAACACCATTTGGTTATCGCTGGGGACCTGAAACCTGAACGCCTAAAAACTGCAAACGCATCAAGCTATAAAACAATTTTTTATTTGCTTACATCTCCAAAGGCCTTTAACCCGCCCGATCGTTTTACAACTGTTTTTATTGCGATTAGCAAGCAATCCCGCACATTTCTTTCTTTCTACACTTCTTAATAAATACCTCTTAATTTCCAATACATACAATATAATGTACGGCCGGCGCCTTAGAAATCAGGCACTACACACTATTATGATATATTTTGCATGTATTTTTTAAGTGTATAAACTGGGTTTTTACAGTTATTATGGTTTTAATTGTTACGTCAGATTGTTTATTGTTTGTCAATTATGAAATGCCATCTCACATTAATGAAGTAACCGGAGCAAGAATACTCCAAAGACTAGAAGAACATATTACGTGTCTCGATTTCTAAGGCGCCGACCGTACATATTATGTTTTGGTTCCTCTGCTATCTGCAAGTTACGATGTCGATGCAGATGACAGTGAACCGATGCCGATGCAGATGACGGTGAACCGATGTCGATGCAGATGACGGTGAACCGCCAACAGGCAAACCGGCTGACTTAATCGAAACGAATCGAGAGCCAACATTTATTCGAATGATTATTCAAATAATCATTCGGTTATTAATATCATTCGAATGCAAATAATTCGGTTATGAAAATTGTCCGGTTATGCCCATCACTATTCATTATTACAGCCACGCGCAATATTACTGGGAAGTTCTACTGCATAGCAGATCACTAATAAATAGTACGCACTAGTACGCAGAGTCTTGAACCTTTTCAGCATCTTGTACACTTTAATGTGTTGTGAAATCAGAGTTGAGTCAGGGGTTCCTCGAGGTCGTGACAACAACATAGGCGCAGATTATGATTAACGGGGAGAGAGGGAATTTGCGGGCTCGGATAATGGTGGTGGCACAACAATGCAAACGAGAAGAATGAATATAGTTCTACCGTTTCTCTGTAGCTGACGCATTTTTGTTGCTTATTTTACTGATTAATACATCTATGTTACAAAGCTACCTTTTGTATTACTAAGTTCACATCAGAAGTGGGATTATACGCTAGTGGGTTTCTGTAAATTGTTCAAAATGCCCAAAGATAGTCACATCGCCACAAAAGAGGAAGCGAGCAGCCATCCAGGGATCGGCAACGAGTCAGGACAGAAGCCAGGTCTGCTGACGCCGTTGCTTCCCGTTCGTGCGGGACGCCACCATCTCCCCAGGGAAATTTGGTAGTTCTGCGAGGGGGGCGTACGTCAACTCCCCCAGTACATTCTTCGTCGACACTGGGTTCTGTTGGAGCGCGCTTGGGTAGTGAGTCTGATATTTCCATATTAAGTCAAACATTTTTAGAAAGTGTCAGATACAGAATATTTTATTGAAAATTAAGTACATAAAATAACAAAAGACAAGTGGAACATGTATACACATATCTTGCACGTGTTGTGTTCCTCCGCATACTGCCAAGCAACGCGTGTGCACTCAGGCCAGAGCCGAAGATCTTACATGCGGCTATCCTGCGTAGGGGCTGCCGTCAGTCCCAACGATCATTTATCTGAAATTATACAAAGCAACGAAAATCAACATGAACCAAATTCTTATGGACAGCAACTCTCATTCTGTTTACATCTTAAAATCATTCGTACATTCGGCCTAGTAAACTGAAACCTCATAAATTTGATCTTTATTGCCTTTCTTATTAGTCATACGCATAAGCAGGCGGAACAGCCTCGAAAAC
Organism: Agriotes lineatus; assembly: GCA_940337035.1. Lineage (NCBI taxonomy): Eukaryota > Metazoa > Arthropoda > Insecta > Coleoptera > Elateridae > Agriotes > Agriotes lineatus. Next base: position 36,695,454 of record OW679202.1, read on the forward strand.
TATTTTCATTGTGTCATCGTCTCATGACCTTCAAGCTTAGATCCAACCCCAATCGTAAATAAGCCACACTGATCTTCCTCACCATCTCAACCACAACATTTGCTCTGCAGTCCTTTCCAATCCCGTGTATCGTTGTACCAGAGATTTACCTACTCTGAACATCTTTGCATTTCAAAGATTTACTTACTCTACTTGCCTTTGCATTTCAGAGATTTACTTACTCTACATGCCTACGTACAACTCCAATAGTAAACAGGACCAGCCTCGGATACTATAATCCACATTGTCACGTCTCGTGGCCTTAACTATGCCTACGTACAACTCTTAATAGTAGACATACATAATCTGCCTCGAACTACTATTGTCATCGTCACGTCCCGTGGCCTTAACTATGCCTACGTACAACTCTAATAGTAGACAGACATCATCTACCTCGAACTACTATTGTCATCATTGTCACGAGGCAATTAAGATAAACCAACCCCCAGTTCGTATAAATAAAGTGTGGGAACAGGCTTGAGTCAGTATTCATTTTGTACTCGCGTTATGTCAATGTATCAGGAGTGAACTTAGATTGTTTGTACATCTATTGTGAAACTGTTACTTGCATAATAAATAATTAGTTCAACTACTTGTATTATTGAATTCGGCTGGTTACAGTACTCGTTAATGCGTGATTCAATTCATTAATCCAGTTGTGAATTAACGTCAAGTGTTAGTTGTGTGCACGGGTAGCTAGCCTACAGCCTTCCGACCGAAGGTTCTGCTCAACTTCCACGAAGACAACTCCAGGAGTACGGAGCCTCCCTTTAAAAGCTCCCCTGGTGTCAAAAAGTTCCTGTAACCCCCGTGTTGGTTGTGAGTTCCTGGGTATCCAACATAAATTGGTGTCAGAAGTGGGATAGCGCAGCCGCCTACGTAAAGGAAGCAACGTTCAACCCCAGAGGTCGACGCTCTGCTTCAGGTCCCGATCGGTCCCAACGAGATGAGCCGTATCAACGCTTAACTGACAGAACTTCAACGTCTTGTACCTGCCAATCAACCCTTGCAAGCCAAGCGGAGACATTGGTCACTCCCCAGAGGAGCCAGAGTTCCAAGCGAACATTTTAGTGTAAGTACCGTTCTATTTTTCCTCACAATGTCCTTACTGTATCCTAATTTATCTAACGTCCATGAGGAGGACCAAAATCATGATAATACTAGCAACGCTAGCGATTCTAATCCCGACATTCAAAAGTCTGATGCAAAAGCTAATGTCGAAAACTTTAATAACATGACTTCTAATTTCCTTGAAAATAAAGACAATGTAAACCTTATTGGAGAAAACTTGTCACTCTCCCTCTTATTCAAATTTATTAAGCCCTTTAACGGAGATAGGAGAGAATTAACAACTTTCATTCAAAACTGTAACAGTGCATATCAAATAGCTCATCCAAGCCAACGAGCTCACTTATTTCTATTTATCGCTTCTCAATTGTCAAGCGAAGTAGTTAACGAGATCAGTCTCGAAGAAATTACAGATTGGAAAAAGTTAAAAGAAACATTAAAAGCCTATTATAGTAGGGTACGCGACTTAACTCAGCTTCACGAGCAACTTGAAACTATTCGACAAAGTCCTAATGAATTCATTACTGATTTCTTTAAGCGTTTAGAAAAATTTAAAAATGAATGTGTCACTGCTGAAATTAGTCAGTGTAACAATATTACTGATTTAAATAGTATCAAAAAATCCATTCAACGAACCGCACTTAGAAGGTTCACATTGCATTATAAGCCCGAAATATCACAAATGTTAAGAGCTAGAGATATTCAAAAACTCAACGATGCGTTTTCGATAGCCCTTCAAGAAGAAGAAATTTTAAATTATACTAAAACGCAAAGTAGGCCTCAGACGAGCCAATATTGTTTATATTGTAGACATCACACACACTCCACACAAAATTGTAAAAAGAAACCAAAACTCAACTTTACAAGGTTTCAAAATTCTCCAAATATAAATCCACCTTTCGATTCCTCCAAGTTCTGCAATTATTGCAAGAACAAAGGTCACATTATATCAGAATGTAGGAAACGCCAATATAACGAAAAACAGATATCAAATCAACAACAATCTACTACATCACCAAATCCGAGAATTAACCATTTCAGTGGACAACGAAATTCAAGCGGCATTCGACACAGAATAACTACCTTTATTAATAATTGTAAAACACAAGATAACATTAATCAACAAACGCTTACGTTTAGCTCACAAAATTCAAATAAGCAACTAACTTTTTTTATCGACACAGGCGCGACGGTTTCTCTCATTAAGCACGACTCATTAGTGCCAAACAAAACCGCCTTGAACAAAACTGATATTATTTCGATAACAGGTATCAATCCTGATATGCCTATCACAACATTAGGGTCGACAAAACTAAATCTTTCCTTAGATACTTTAGAAATCAACCCTCGAATACATGTGATTAACTCACACAAAATCGCCACACCTTTTGATGGTATTTTAGGCGATGACTTTTTTCGAAATCAAAATGCAGAAATTAATTATAAAACAAAGTCTATCAAAATTCTCAACCACACTATTCATTTTAATAACAAAATCGAAGATAATCCAACACTCACGTTACCAGCTCGTAGCGAGTCAGTAATTCAAATCAAAGTCACCAATGATTTAAAAGAAGGATTAATTAAATCCGTTGAAATTTTAGAAAATGTTTTTACACCAAACGCATTAATTTCTACAAATTCCTCTTAAATTGCTAATTGCGCTATTTTAAATTTAAATGAACACGAAATAAAAATTAATCGCCCACAGGTTCAGTTAGAACCTGTGGACTTACAATTATAATCAAAATCTCAAACGGTCAACCAAACGACCATTTCTGATAATTCTCTTTCAAATATTAATTATTCGAGCTGCAAGGAAGATCGTTTAAAATTACTTAAAGAAAATATTAGATGTGAACACTTAAATCAAGAAGAAAATCAAAGTATATCGAAAGTATTATCGAAAGCTCAACGAAGTCACTGTAGGAGACGCATATCCATTGCCTAACATTGAAGAAATCCTTGACCAATTGGGCCAATCTAAATATTTCACAACCCTGGACCTTGCTTCAGGATTTCACCAAATTCAGATGAAGTCAAGTGACAGACAAAAAACAGCTTTTTCAACCCCACACGGTCAGTATAAGTACTTTAGGATGCCCTTTGGCCTTCGAAATGCTTTTGCTAGCTTTCAACGCCTAATGAATAATGTCCTTTCGGGACTGAGAGGTATCAAAACATTCGTATATTTAGACGACATCGTAATTTACGGAAATTCTTTAAAAACTCACAATAATAATCTACGAGAAGTATTTTCTAAATTAAGAGAACATGATCTCAAATTACAACCGGAGAAGTGTGAATTCCTTAGAAAGGAAGTAGCCTATCTCGAACACGTTATCACGGAAAAAGGACTACAACCTAATCCGGACAAAATCAAAGCTATAAGTACTTGACATTAAACATCCTAAGAATCCGAAAGACATCAAGTCATTCCTAGGTTTAGTAGGATACTATAGAAGATTTATTCCAAATTTCTCTCGTATTGCAAAACCTTTAACTAATTTACTAAAAAATGACACGAAATTCCAATGGTCTGAGAAATGTGAAAGCTCATTTCAAGAATTAAAAACTTGCTTAATCTCAGAACCAATTCTTCAATACCCCGATTTTAATAAAACCTTTATTTTAACCACAGACGCTTCCAATGAAGCTGTAGGTTCCGTACTTTCACAAGGTGAAATCAACAAAGATTTGCCCATTCCTTATTATTTTAGAACCTTAAATAAAGCAGAAAAAAATACTCAACTTCCGAACTTGAACTAATGGCTATAGTAGACTCAGTTAAACATTTTAGACCTTACTTATTTGGTCAGAAATGTATTATAGTTACTGATCATAAGCCACTAACATGGCTCATGAACTGTAAAGATCCATCCCCAAGATTAGTATGATGGCGATTAAAACTTCTTGAGTACGACTGTGAAATAAAATATAAGCCAGGTAGAATCAATTCAAATGCAGACGCACTTAGTCGTCCTATTTTACAACTAAATGATATCCTTCACGACCTCACTAACGATATTCTAACTTTTGAGGATTTTAAAATATACCATCAGCAAAATCTCGAAATTAAAGAACCTGAAATTGATAAATCCGTGATTAACAAAGTCAAAGTATTAGTCATCCTAATAGCTTGCGACGCGTTAGATTCGAATTTACACATAGATTACATTAAGAAAAATTTTCAAAACATTACACTAACTGACCGCAAACCAGGTGATGTAATGAGACTCGTTTTACCGCATTAATCTATCTTTATTGTCTATGTGAAATAATTTACTATGGATTCCGCTAATTATGCAGATTTGTTTGAGTCATTTAAAAACTTGAGGTCAATGTTAGATTATAACGAAACGAGAGCATTCGCAATGACGAATCCTCTTATTCAAAATTCTAAAATCAAACAAGAAAATTTTTACAGCTTACTTCAATACTTATTCTCTGATCGAAATTACAATATATTTCATCCCGAACGAATTCTAATCGAAAATGAATCGGACAGAAAGAAAATATTAAAAGAAAATCATGACTGCGTATTAGCCGGTCACCAAGGCTTCCAAAGGACGTATGAAGCCATAAAAAATTTATATGATTGGGAAGGCATGAAAGATAATATACTGGACTATATAAGAAATTCGACACATTTCAAAAATCAAAAGTAAACTTTAAACCTACCCAGAGCCCAATGATAATTACCACCACATCTTCAAAATTTGGCGACCAAATCGCAATGGACATCGTAGGTCCACTTCCAGAAACCGAGAGTGGAAACATCTTTATTTTAACACTACAAGACGACTTAACGAAATTTATACAAGCTTTTGCTCTTCCTGAACACAATGCAAAACTTGTAGCGATTCACTTTTTAAAATTTTGTACACACTTCGGTTTCCCAGGCTCTATTTTATCGGATCAGGGTAGAGAATTTACATCAGCCACCTTTAAGGGAATCAACAAACGTATAGGTGTTAAACACAAATTAACAACTCCCTATCATCCACAAACAATGGATCCCTAGATAGGACCCATCTAACTATAAAAGACTATTTCAAATGTTACGTTTCCAAAGACGGAACTGACTGGGACGAGTATCTAAATTTTGCCATTTACTCGTGTAACAGTCACGTGCATAAATCGACTTCGAAAACACCATATGAATTAGTATTTGGTCAAGCACCAAAAATTCCAAATTTCCTGACGAACCCTAAACAAAAACCAAATTATTCTGACCTAGCACAAGAAATCACTTCAAAATTACAAAAAGTTAGGGAACTCGCAAGAGAAAATCAACTTAAATCCAAAAATAAAAGTAAACAAAATTATGATAAGACCCATCAAAGGCAATATGATTTTAAAGCGAACCAATTAGTCTTCCTTTACAATTCACCAGCAAAAACTACCAGCAAACAGCTGAATACAAAGGTCCTTATAAAGTTATACATATTCATGAGAATAACACGGCAACAATTCAAATTCGAAAAAATAAACTTCGAACATACCATTTTAACTTACTGAAACCTTATGTTTCAGGATCCCAAGACAATACTGATAAGGAGGATAGCAAACATGAAGATACTAATATTAATTAACCTTCTCTTTCTCCCCTACTTTATATCCTCATATAAAATTACCCCCATTAATTCATCGAACGGACTCTTATATGAACACCTCGGAATTACTAAATTAAGCACGCAAAACTTTGTTTTTCTAAATTATTTCAATCTTACTCATGTGAGAAATCAAATATTAAGTGCCCAATCGTTCTATTATAAAACACTTGTGCTGTGTACCCATTTTCATAACAATCGTATCGGAACTTCACTGCATGAATCAATTAAAATATCTAGGAAACAAATTAAAATTAATCAAAGACGATTATGCGACACTCGCACACACACACCTATGTGCAAAACGAAAGAAAAGTGGCGTACTAAATAGTATAGGCGACGGACTTAAATGGCTTTTTGGCACACCTGATGCCGAAGATGCACAATATTACACAGACTCTATTAATGCATTAATTTCTAAGCAAAAGCAAACCCACATCCTAATGCAACAACAAGTCAGAGTTATATCATCCGCTATCACTAATTTTAACAATTCTTTAAGCGAATTAAATAAGAATGATCAAACTATGAACAGCAACTTAAACGAATTTACTAAATTCATAAGCAAAACAAATGCTAACGAAGAGATATTAAGTCTCGAGGTCAATGTGACTACACATATCTTAACATTGGTCGAAATTACGGACGAAATCTACATCATTATAAAGGAATATTTAAACGCTTTAACTCTAATCAGACATGGAATCATAGGCTTAGAAATATTACGACCACAAGATATTTTAAAGGAACTTGAAGTCATGGCGACAAAACATGCTTTACCTTTAGAACCAACATTGGAAAATCATGAAGATCTCATTTATAAGAAAAAACCTTTTTGTCATTTCATTCGAAATACCCATTGTAGAGTCCTAACTTTTGGCTTATACAAGGTTCATTCCTTACCAGCTCCTCATCGTAATGATATTCACTTATATTCCTATATTGAACCTTCCAAACCGCATCTCCTAATCTCCATCACGAGAACGGTATTTTCTATGCTAAACAGATTAGATCAATGCACGGCATACATACCTGCCCAATGGCTTTGCAAAAATATTTCCGAAAACCTGCGATATCAAGACCATCTACGCCAATATGGAAATTTGGCATCAAATGGAAAAGAACCAATGGCTCTACGTACTATCTCAACCGACCACGTTAAATATCCTCTGTCAAGGATCAATTAGATGATATTCTCCAGCAACAAATCAATAAACCTTTCATTGTCAAACACACAAGCTGGTTCACCTCACTCCTAGCTTTCATTGGAGGGCTTGTAAGTTTACTTATTTTCTATAACCTGTCCAAATGGCTTGGGTTATTCCAAATTTTAAGAAGATATCTTTGCTGCACCAAGGAACCAAGGGATCCAAACTCGAAACTAAAAGCTGTTTGTTTTTCTTGCATAAACATTTATAATCAATCCCATAAGGTGAATACGTCACCCACAACGCCGGTCCCGTTCGAAGCAGAATTGGAACCTCTTAGATGCACCATCACGTCACCGCAATCTTCTAGTCAACTTTCTGGGCGCCGCGTTGCAAGTTCCATGGATAGGAATCCCCTGGAACCAACGATCAAGGTCATGCAAAATTGACCAAGTCTATTAAACTCACGTTGTGAAAAGACAATACAACTAACCTTTACAAAATCTAGTTAAGTTAATTAAATTCAAATATTAGTAAGTTAAACTAAATTTTAATGTCTCAAATATCACTAAGTTAATTAAATTCGAATATCTTAAGTGAATTAAGTTCAAATAGCTTAAATCCAGCTAATCTTAAATTTAAATATTCTACGTTACTCTAATGACTACAATATTTCATATTTACTTAAATTTCAAGCTTCTATCCAAATTTCTCAAGCTATTAAAAACAGTTTGAAATTTTTCTCACCCCAGAAGTGTTGCATAGCCATTAATATGCCCGTATGATAATAAATCTATCAATAATCTCGTAAATGAGGCTATTAAGATAAACCAACCCCCAGTTCGTATAAATAAAGTGTGGGAACAGGCTTGAGTCAGTATTCATTTTGTACTCGCGTTATGTCAATGTATCAGGAGTGATCTTAGATTGTACATCTATTGTGAAACTGTTACTTACATAATAAATAATTAGTTCAACTACTTGTATTATTGAATTCGGGTAGTTAGCCTACAGTCCTCATTAGTGAGTGATTCAATTCATTAATCCAGTTGTGAATTAACGTCAAGTGATAGTTGTGTGCACGGTTAGCTGGCCTACAGCCTTCCGACCGAAGGTTCTGCTCAACTTCCACGAAGACAACCCCAGGAGCCCTGGTGTCAGAAAGTTCCTGTAACCCCCGTGTTGGTTAGTCAGTTCCTGGGTATCCTACACTATTAAGCATTTCACTCTTTTATCATTTAGCACTACTGTCTTTTCGAAAGGGTTTTTATTTCGTTCAGTGGTTTTATATTGATTTACGTCACGTTTAAGCTTTTTGTGCACGCAAGTCCTTCTTAAACGGGCATTTAGTTTGTACGTCCCCCAAACGCCTACAGTGGAAACATTCTACTTTTGGTTTTGGGCACTCTCTAACACGATGAGGGCCCCTGCAATTGTAACATTGCATGCCTTTCGGAGTGTCATCCTGTGTGGTAGAAATAGAAGGTTGTGCTGAATTTTTAACTGTCAAACATGGAATTTTTCTGCTAGTTTCCGGCAGACACCCCAGTATGCTGAGATATGCGTATAGTTCAGCTGTGTCAGTAAATCGTGAGGATCATGCTGATCGGGCAACATTTTCATCTGAGATACATCCGATGACTGCATCTATTCAATAAGCCTCTGGTATTTCTACGTTCAACATCTTCAGTTTCTCCAACTTCGTAAAAAAATACTCGCTTAAATCTTGCCCTGCCTGGGCCTCATATAAAGCGGCATCTTTTAACAACTTTGCGAACGGCAGCGGCTTGTGAAACTGCCTCACTAGTAGGGATTTTATTTCACACCAGTTTGTGTCCAACTAATTCTGCGTGTCATGCCACTAATTTTACGACGCAGTTGTCGTTCCACTTATAGCACTTTGCTAGTTCATCAACTCTACCAACCCACACATCGATTGACTGATGCGACTGCGGATCAAATATCGGAATAACATTTTGATCGGTACTATGGTCAGTAAACTGTCCTTTGTTTTCAATGAGCTGCAGACGCTTTTCCACCGTTCTCAACCTCTTCAATTCTCTTCTTGCGACTTCTTCTTCGCTCGATAAGCTGGAATCGGATGAAGTAGAACTCGAAGACCATGACTGACCTTTGTCTTTACGACGCACTGGTCGCTCCCTGTCATGGCGTCCTTTACGCTTCGACTTCTTTGTTCTTGGATTGCCCATTTTCTTCAAAATGTACACACTTAGTCACTTTTTGTTGTTCTTGACACTTGCGGAGTATTATCCCACTTCTGATATGTAAGATACAGAATATTTTATTGAAAATTAAGTACATAAAACAATAACAACATAACAAATGACAAGTGGAACATGTATACACATATCTTGCACGTGTCGTGTTCCTCCGCATACTGCCAAGCAACGCGCGTGCGCACTCAGGCCACAGCCAAAGATCTTACGAAAGCATTCATAAAATAGTCCAAGCAGTTCAACCGCAAAATGATTCGAAATTGTTGGGCCTTACTATTCATTCTAACATTATAAGTGAATTTAATCCAACTGATCACATTGAAGACTGGCTGATTGAAGACTGGCTGCACTCTGTCAACGAGTATGCAAGTTTCTATAAATGGCCAGATATTATTATTTGTCATTTGGCGTTGGGTAAATTGAGGGGCCCAGCAGAAACGTGGTATAGCGGCTTACCTACTCGACTGTTTACCTGGCATGAATGGCAGGGATTACTAAAGGAAAACGTTGAGCCTAAGCGAGACTTACATACATTAATGTACTCAATGTTTGCTTGTGTATCTCGGCCCGGCCAAAGTTTGTATGAGTATGCTTACAAGAAATTGTCCCTGATTAACAAAATGAAGCTGCCTATCCAAGACGCAGATATGGTGAATCTGATAATGGGGGGCATACAGGATGAGCAGGTTCGATTTTCGGTCGAAGTTGCTGGTATAAAACATCCAGCTACTTTGGTAAAACATTTAAAATCAGTGTGTGAGCCCCGTTCTTAGTTGCTGACCCGACCCCGTGCTGCCTCATTAACCGCCGGGAATTTGGGGACCGTCTCGGTCGCAGGAATCGGAGCCAAGACCCAATAACCAAACACATATAAAAAACACTACGATAGGGGTGTTAGAATAAAACGCTGTATGGCGAAGGCATTCTTAGTTTTGCTTTCGAAAGAGTTCGTTATTGGAGCTGTATCTATTTAAATAAATGTGTATAAATGTTTTTGGCGTTATTACTGAGTTATATAAATTATTTTAGTCGCTCAAATCAGAAGTGGGATAACTACGCACCACCCTAAGCGTAAATAAGAAACTTTTTGTGAGAGTGCGAGTTTTAAAAATTTTGTGATGAGTTCTCGCAGGGAGCGATCATGCAGCGTCAGTACGGGCGCCGATGAAATTGAACCGCGAGCGGCTCGTTCGTCCCGGAAGCGTGCCCGGCGGTGGCGTAAAGCACGCCGGCAGCGGCGATCCAATTCCTCTGGGGCGACCCCACCAGTGAATTCGCCAGCATCTCCGGAAGCCCGGCGGCGGCGGTGCGTTTCTCCTGGCGTTGTGAGTTCTCCAGGTGCTCTCCCTCCAGCAGATTCACCAGCTTCTGCCGAGGGCCCTCAAGCTCTACAGAACTTAGCAGCCGAAGAATTTCGCTGGCGCTGGAAATAGTTTGATGGTTGGAATCCGGAACTAAGAGATTGGGATACGTTTAAAGCTAAGTACTTAAGTTGAGAAATGCTTGGATTGCTTTTACTGTAAAAGTATTAATCGAACTTGTAGCCGGGATGCTCTGGTAACAGTGGCATGTTTTATAAGTCCTGTTAAATGTTGGTATGAGGAACGGAACCCTTCCGATCATAAATGGGAAAATTTATCTACAAATTGCGTTTCCTCGAAAACGTAATGCTGGTCTTAAGTTACCTGAGGTTAGTAATTTTAACAGTGATTTGTGTAGCCAATTGGCCCGAGTCGGTTTTAGTGAAAATGATTATTTTTGGTATTTATGATCGTTATTAGAGTCTAATCTATAAACTAAAATTGTCATATTATACTCGAGTTAATAACTGTGCTTTTATCATGTCACTTTATAAACGCCGGCTTGGTGGGCCTCGTGCTGACTAGTTTGTAAAATGGCGCTTTGAAAAGCCCAGTGTTTGAAATTATAATAATGAAAAACGCAAATGTCCCCGCTGCCATGAATGTGGTAATTTGAAATTTCAGTGTCCCTTAGGACCTCTTGGCCCTGGAACTGACCCAAGGGAAAAACTAGAAAACAGAAAACACGCCTAGGACCTGTGTGGTTGCTGGTAAATATTTGTTAATATTTGAATTCTGGCAGTTCTGCTGTGTGGAATTATTATTTTTTGTTGTTGTTAAAGCTGTTAAGGGGGCGAAGCATTTTTTAGGATAACGGCGAAAATTGCTAACTGGGCCCATTGACTGCCGAACTTGTTTTAAGTTTTCGGAGCGGGATAATTAAGTAAAGCTTTATTTTTTTTAAATCAAATATAATGAAAGCAGAGCGGAACAAAAATGATAGAACCCATCACCTTAGTAATGCACTAAGAGTTGGAACCTTAGCTACAAGCAGTAGCTATTGTTACGTTCTTAACGTTCGGGCTATTTAAAATTATACGACAAACATGGGTTCAAATATTTATTTACACTATTGGATTAATTATTGTTATTTACAAGCACATGCGAGAATTATCAAGCAGATTACAAATTACTTTTAAACTACGGCACTATTTCTAATAACTATTATTATTTATATCACTCTTAAACACTAACGATTATATATTTATTTATTTATATGTACACGCGTTTTTATTTATATGGGGGCTTCTAACAAGCCTCGACGTGAGTTCGAACTGCCGCAGAATTATTTCAGAACTGAACTGCGGGTCCGACGGCCGGGTATTTATATGGCCAATAATTTCCCTCCAGAAGCTTCCAGACAGTCCCGACACTCACTAGAAACTCCAGATAAAAGCATGACGCATCTGACCTCGGCCGCGCGTGAGTCACGCACTGCACCTGGCTCCAGATTTATCCGAAAGTCTGGAACTCTGTGACACATCACACCTGCTCCTGCCGGCAGCCTCTGAATCACCCGCGCACATCTGCTCTCAAGGCCGTTCTTGCGTTCGTTACACTGCCCCCGCCTTAGATCGTTCTGTCCCAGAACGAGTTGCGTCGGGTGCCTGTCTTCTCGCTCTTGTGGGGGTCCGATGGCGGTACTTGCAGGCGGTGCCCTTCTTGCACATGGACTGGCTGAGGAAGCAGCAGCCCACCGTGGTCTCCAGGCTTCGCAACAGCACACCTCGATCTGGACGCCGGTTGTCTCTTGTACTGCCGATCGGTAGGCCATCAGGAACAGGTGCATGTACTGGCCCCAGTCACGCGGATGCTCGGAAACGCCCTTGGACAGATGCTTCTCCATGGTTCCGTTCATCCTTTCCACCATGCCGTCCGATTGAGTACGGAGGGCAGCGGTCCGGGTCTTGCGTATCCCCAGTAGCTTGCAGACGTTCCGGAACGGTCCAAACTCGAAATTCCGGCCCTGGTCGGAATGTAACTCCAGGGGGACTCCAAAACGGCTGAAGCACTCCTTCACCAGAACATCAGCGACAGTACCGGTCTCTTTCTTCGGAACGGCGTACGCTTCGGGCCATTTGGTGAAGTGGCCCATGCACACCAAGATGTATTTATTTCCCGCTTCGGTTTCGGGGCATGGTCCGGCGATGTCAATGGCTATACCCTCGAACGGACCATCGACGTTGTACTGCCACCTCGGAGCTCTTCGTCTTCCAACAGGTCCGTTTCCCGTAGCGCATGCTTCGCACCTCCGGCACCACCCTCGGACGTCACCTTTGCAGCTCGCCCCGTAGAACCTTTCTTGGACCTTCTGCAACGTCTTCTTCAATCTGAAGTGTCCTCCAGAGGAGCAATCATGCAGGTAGCGCAGAACCTCGGCCACTCTACTCCTTGGAACCATCGATCGTGATCTCGTTGCCCCACTGTCCTCATCTTCCAAGATTCTAGTCAGGACGTTGTTGTCCAGCTGCAAGGAGTCCCATTGCGCCCAATAAGTCTTCATCGTTGCGTTGGTGGTGGAGACCTCCTGCCAGGTAGGTCGACGGCCATCTTGCTTCCAGGCTATAACTGTGCCTAAGTCAGGGTCGTTTTCCTGGCTGTTCTGCAACTCGTCTAGCTCCCACGAGTCGTCGACTACAGTGGTACGATTGATGGGTACCGCACGACTCTCCAGTCTCGAACAGTGGCTGCAGTCCGCAGGGCAAAGCCTCTTGGATAACGCATCGGCGTTGCGGTGGACTGTGCCAGGTCGATAATTTATTCCCAAGTCGAACTCTTCTAGGCGCTCGATCCACTCAGCCACCTGCCCTTCAGGGTTCTTGCACTGCAGCAGCCATCTCAGAGCAGGATGGTCGGTCCTCAGCAAGACTCTTTTGCCAAACCCAACTGATTTCTGTTTTCCTACATCAGTACGGCCGCTGGGATGATCTCCGCACTCGACGATGTCTTGGTACCGGGCCACCAAATCTTCTATCTTCTTCCGTTTTCGTTGGCTCATGCCCCCTCCCAGTATTGGGTTCCTCTTGACGGTTGCCAGTTCCCTGCTGACGTTCATCATCCTTACTGGGACCCCAAGCCCAGTCTTCATCAACGTCTTCCCTACCAGGATACCATGAGTGAGCTTCTTGCCACCATCAGGCTCGACCACGCGCACCACGTTGCCCCGGAGATCGCCATCCAGGTATGCATCCACGACCCTCTCGGTTCGTCCCTGCAGAATAACATCTTCCGCCCATACCACTTGTGCCGCGATCTCTCCTCCTGGGTGTCGGGAAAGCTCCTATCCACCCACGTGCAACTCGCCGCGTCTCAGGTCCAACAACAGAGACCGAACTCTTCCATTTATTTTCCCATCAAGATTTTGGACTACTTCCTCTTCTGCGGTTTCCAGCTCTTCCTGCCCGACCTTCAGCTCTTCTCGTGCTTTCTGCCCGGCTTCCAGCTGTTCCCTAAGATCCTCTTGTGCTTTTTCTGCCTTCTTTCGACCGGATCGCAATTCTTCCTTAAGTTCATCCTTGAGGTTTTCTTGAGTGGCTTTCAATTTTTCCTCAAGTTTTTGGACTGCTTTCTCTTGCTCGGCCTTCAGCCATTCCTTAAGTGCTTTCGCGGCTTCCTCTGCCTTATCGTGTGCCTTCTTTTGGCCTGCTTTCAATTCTTCCTGGCCAACTTGGATCTCTTTCTTAAGTTCCTCCTGTGCTTTTTCCGCTTTCTCTTGCGCTTTTTCTGCCTTCTCCTGCCCAGCTTGGATCTCTTTCCTAAGATCCTCTTGTGCTTTTTCCGCCTTGTCCTGGCTAACTTGCATCAGTTGCAAAAGTTGGCTTAATTGGGCTTCCATTTTGCTGCTTTGAGATCGCGTCAAAGGCATGCACAATACTCACTTCAATTTATTTATCTGACCGTCGTTTTATCGGCACTTGTTAAATAATTTATTTATTTAATGTTTGTTCAATAATTCTCCTATAGCCCCCGGTACAAAACCTCACACCGACACCACTGTTACGTTCTTAACGTTCGGGCTATTTAAAATTATACGACAAACATGGGTTCAAATATTTATTTACACTATTGGATTAATTATTGTTATTTACAAGCACATGCGAGAATTATCAAGCAGATTACAAATTACTTTTAAACTACGGCACTATTTCTAATAACTATTATTATTTATATCACTCTTAAACACTAACGATTATATATTTATTTATTTATATGTACACGCGTTTTTATTTATATGGGGGCTTCTAACAAGCCTCGACGTGAGTTCGAACTGCCGCAGAATTATTTCAGAACTGAACTGCGGGTCCGACGGCCGGGTATTTATATGGCCAATAATTTCCCTCCAGAAGCTTCCAGACAGTCCCGACACTCACTAGAAACTCCAGATAAAAGCATGACGCATCTGACCTCGGCCGCGCGTGAGTCACGCACTGCACCTGGCTCCAGATTTATCCGAAAGTCTGGAACTCTGTGACACATCACACCTGCTCCTGCCGGCAGCCTCTGAATCACCCGCGCACATCTGCTCTCAAGGCCGTTCTTGCGTTCGTTACACTATTAAAGAACAAGTTGTTATATTTTATAGAAAAATGTGTTTTTGCGTTAAATGCGGACACGGCGTTACGTCCTGTTGGGCCAAAGAAAGGGTTACAAAGGGCACTAAGCCCAATGTAAATGTGTGTGAGGAATTTTACTACTCCTCATAGGCTTGTGTTAATTAAGAACATACTTGTGTATTGCTTAGTAGATTCCGGCGCGTATGGTTCCCTGATAACCGAAAAAAAAATAGCTAAACAGGTTGGAGCTCATTGGACTGCGTGTCATGTCGCATTGCAGGAATCAGGGTCAAGTAGTACTTTTACTTTGACGCGCACAATTTTGATTGTTTCTTGTGTGGATGTCACCCTAACTCGATTTTTATATCGCACCGAATGACGTTATATCTTACGACACGAATGGTCAAATTGAGCGGTATGTGCGAACCATGGTTGATTTGCTAAAGTAAGAAGTCAGAATGGACGAGCGTGTTGCAAAAGGTACAACTAACATTAAACACCACTGTCCGTTTTAGGGAGTGTTTGGTGAGCAGTTGTTTGAAAGTTTGATTGGTTACTATTGTTTGCTTGCATGTGTTTTTGATAGTGAGAGATCGCTGAACATTTCGGAGTGACAAGGTTGATGGCCTCTGAGTACCAAGTATGATGTTGGAGACGTGTATGCTTTGAACATATGTTGACAGGGTACATTAGGGAGTCTATGACTACGAATGTTTAATAGTTGCGAATACCGATAATTGTGATAACTGTGTCCTCTGAGCACTATGGTGACAAGACAAGTTAGTTGAACATGTATAAATGACATGTGCAATTGCTTCCACCACTCCAAATTCCTAATTTACGCAGACGATCTCAAAATTTTTCGCTCAGTAAAGAGTGTTCTTGAGGTCAAATTGATACAAGCAGATATTGATCGACTTTGCGAATATTGTGCAGTTAATAAATTAAACATAAATACCAAAAAATGTTTCCACATATCTTTTACTAGAAACAGATACAAGGTGCCTGCTTCTTTCTCCATTTCACGCGAAATAGTGTCGACCGCTGTGACCATCAAAGATCTTGGGGTCATCTTCGACAGCAAGTTAATTTTTGACCAG
Organism: Agriotes lineatus; assembly: GCA_940337035.1. Lineage (NCBI taxonomy): Eukaryota > Metazoa > Arthropoda > Insecta > Coleoptera > Elateridae > Agriotes > Agriotes lineatus. The sequence goes on from OW679202.1 coordinate 36,711,573, forward strand.
CACATAGATTCAGTAGTTCGCAAAGCCTATAAGATGCTTGGATTTATTAATAGAAATTGTAGAGATTTTCATAAAATTTCAACCTTAAAAGCCCTATACTTTGCATTTGTCCGCAGTCATCTTGAGTTTGCTAGCAACATATGGGCTCCACAATACCTAACGTATATCAACAGAATAGAGAGCGTACAAAATAAATTTCTAAGACTTGTTGCTTGGAAATTTCCGGGTAGCATATGTTTGCTTACTCCTCTCAGCCAGCGCCGTGAACTACTGCATCTATTCACACTACACAAACTGGTGAATAATAATATTGACTGTGCGGAACTCCTGAATCTACTTAGTATACGTATTCCCGTTCACTCAACAAGAAGCAATGATCTGTTTAGTTTAACATTTTGTAACACCAACTCTGCGGATAACTCTCCACTCATGCGTTTTGCAAAATATTACAATCTCTATAGTAATAAAAATCCAAATATAGATGTCTTTCAAAATTCATTTTTAAAATTTAAAAATCTTTGTCTTAGTTTGATTTAATTTCGCTACTTCGCTTAACCTCCCTTTATTCTTTAAGTTGGTTCTTACTTTGCGGTGTTTTTTTTTTTTTTTAGCTTAACTATATTCTGTAGGGTAACTGTAATTGGTCTTTTTGACTGTTGTTACCCCATTTAAATGCTAAATAAATAAATAAATAAACACCTGTAAATGTTAAGCTCCTAAGCACCCGACATGAGTTAGTAACGTGTGTGTATGACGAAGCATAAGCCGTACTATGTTATTTGTTTAGCAGATCTGGGTTTTTCGAGAGCGAAAAACACTTCAGGATTGGCCGTGTTAGATTCTGTCCGAGTTCGGTCCTTCGGTGGTGTCGATTTCTTGACCCCATGGGGTCGCCGGCGCTATTAATTACACCCCCATAAAACTGTCTGCGAGACGACTGCCCTTATGAAAACAGTATTGTGGTATAAATTCGAATGTGTGTGTGAGCAGGCACGTTCGACTCGGAGGCCGACCCGAGTGTTGGTGCAGAGAGTTGCATTCCTTATAATAGAGTGTAATTATTTTAGCTAATTTAGCTAATAAGGCTGGTGCGATGCTTTGTTTTGATGGACGCTTTTATTATTTGATTGCGTTCACATTTTTCTTGTCAGATGACCGAGCCGGTAATAAACATACGTTCGATATGTACGACCTCCGGCGTGGTAGAGTATACAAACGCACCGAGTTTTGTAATCGAGCGGTGGTTCCAAAGATATGTCGCTGGCAAGTGCTACGACTCCACCACGGTGATGTCGGTCACTTCTCTTACGATAAAACGTATGAACTGGTGGCTTCTAAATTCTGGTTCCCCAGAATGCGACATTTCGTTAAGAAATATGTGAAAAGTTGTCTAAACTGCCTGTATCATAAACAAGCTGCTGGTAAAAGTCCAGGATTCTTACACCCAATTGAAAAAGTGCCTCGTCCCTTTCACACTATATCTACATGTTGATCACCTGGGCCCTTTTGTCAAAAGCGCACACGGTCACACTCAGGTATTGGTGTGTGTCGATGCGTTTACTAAGTTTTGTTTTGTTTATGCCGTTTATGCTGTTGGAATGCCCCGAGGGAATGGTTAAGTTGAACGTTATAACCAGACTATTCTGCATTCCCTAGCGACAATGGGCGCAGATAAAGATGATGACGAATGGGACGAGAATATTTCTAGTATCCAATTGGGTTTGAACAATACCTGGAATAAAGCTCTTGGTGTGGCTCCCTCAGAAGCTCTGTTTGGTTATCGTTCCGGCCCTACTAACTTGGCATCGTGTGAAGATGTCACAAGGGTGCGGCAAGAGATAGTGGACAGGACGAAGGCTGCCCAAGCAGCACAAAAGGCTCGCTTTGACTCTTCTCGAGCAAGACCCAAAGTGATTACAGTTGGAGAGCTCGTCCTTGTTCAAATTTCTTCCATTGTGGGAGTGGGCACTAGTAGAAAACTACTGCCTAAATGGAAAGGTCCATTTAAAATTTCCAAAGTGTTGGGCGCAGACAGATATGAGGTGGCTGACATACCAGGATCAAATAGGTCAAAAATCCCGTACAAGGGTGTCTACGCTGTGGAACACCTCAAGCAGTTTGAAGTGCTTGGCTGAGTTTTTACTGTTCTGTGTTCCTAAGCGACATTTGAATTTGTATTGTAACCAATAGGTATAGTGTTTCTGTTTTGTATGTGTTTATGTTTCGCTCGTCCTATAGTTGTAGAGCGTAGTTTTTAGAGCTGTGTTTTGTACCCTTATGATAATAAATGCTGTGCACGCCATGTATGGCATAGCTTTACAAAGCTGTTTTTTTTTTATATGTGGACCCAGTATATGGTACTGTGATCAGCTGAATTGGTTTTATCAGTGACACTATATCAGTTTGGTCTTGGTTAGGTTAGGCACCAAGTTGGCCGGACTGACCTTTGGAGTGGTGCTGGCCACCAAGCTGTCACCTCATTTGCCACGTTGCCGCCCTAACAGCACCACGCTGACCGCGCTGTCACTTCTCTGAAGTGGCGTTGGTCACCACGTTGCTGGGATATTAGTCTCGCATATCGACGGCACCACGCTGACCGCGCTGTCACTCTTCTAAAGTGGCGTTGGTCACCACGTTACTGCGCTATGCTGAGTTGTGACAGCACCACGCTGACCGCGCTGTCACTTGTCTAAAGTGGCGTAGGTCATCACGTTGCTGGGATATTGGTCTCGCATATCGACGGCACCACGTTGCCGCGCTATGCTGAGTTCTGACAGCACCACGCTGACCGCGCTGTCACTTGTCTAAAGTGGCGTAGGTCACCACGTTGCTGGGATATTGGTCTCGCATATCGACGGCACCACGTTGCCGCGCTATGCTGAGTTGTGACAGCACCACGCTGACCGCGCTGTCACTTGTCTAAAGTGGCGTAGGTCACCACGTTGCTGGGATATTGGCCTCGCATATCGACGGCACCACGTTGCCGCGCTATGCTGAGTTGTGACAGCACCACGCTGACCGCGCTGTCACTTGTCTAAAGTGGCGTAGGTCACCACGTTGCTGGGATATTGGTCTCGCATATCGACGGCACCACGTTGTCGCGCTATGCTGAGTTGTGACAGCACCACGCTGACCGCGCTGTCACTTGTCTAAAGTGGCGTAGGTCACCACGTTGCTGGGATATTGGTCTCGCATATCGACGGCACCACGTTGCCGCGCTATGCTGAGTTGTGACAGCACCACGCTGACCGCGCTCTCACTTGTCTAAAGTGGCGTAGGTCACCACGTTGCTGGGATATTGTTCTCGCATATCGACGGCACCACGCTGACCGCGCTGTCACTCTTCTAAAGTGGCGTTGGTCACCACGTTGCTGCGCTATGCTGAGTTGTGACAGCACCACGCTGACCGCGCTGTCACTTGTCTAAAGTGGCGTAGGTCATCACGTTGCTGGGATATTGGTCTCGCATATCGACGGCACCACGTTGCCGCGCTATGCTGAGTTGTGACAGCACCACGCTGACCGCGCTATCACTTGATGAAAGTGGCGTTGGTCACCACGTTGCTGGGATGCGAGCACCACGTGGCCGCGCTGTCACTTCCCTGAAGTAGCGTTGGCCACCATGTTGCTTTTCATCTGCCAGGGCGCGCTGGACACCACGTTCTTGCTGCGCGCCCTTGGTCTAGGGTTGGGACACCACGTTGATCGCACGGTCACCTTACTTCAGGTGGTGTTGATCACCACGTTGTCTCATCCCAGGTAGTTTTTGTTGTTCTGTAGACTTATGTGTTTGTGTTTCCACAGGACACCTCGTTCTGCTCTGATGGTCCCTGCAGCTCCGCTGGGTCAGGAGGGCCGAGTGTAAGCCCCGTTCTTAGTTGCTGACCCGACCCCGTGCTGCCTCATTAACCGCCGGGAATTTGGGGACCGTCTCGGTCGCAGGAATCGGAGCCAAGACCCAATAACCAAACACATATAAAAAACACTACGATAGGGGTGTTAGAATAAAACGCTGTATGGCGAAGGCATTCTTAGTTTTGCTTTCGAAAGAGTTCGTTATTGGAGCTGTATCTATTTAAATAAAAGTGTATAAATGTTTTTGGTGTTATTACTGAGTTATATAAATTATTTTAGTCGCTCAAAAGTGGATGATAAAACGCTATTGCCAATCACTTTTCCGAGCATTCGACTGAAAAAAACGAAGCTCCGAATCGCACAGCCACCCTCAAGCCGTTAGATATAAAAATTTTCAGGTGTAAAGCAAAAGGACACGTAAAGTAATTGTCCTCAGCGCTATGAAAAAAATGATACCCAGGCCAGGCATCGTTTCTTATCGCCACGTAAACTTTGTAAGCAAGGTTGGTACGACCATGGAAAAGTTTATTAAAACAGTTTATGTAAATACCCGACTGGTGCAGGCGTTTATTGATTGGCAGTTTAAACGCGGTGTAGAAATCAAAACACTAACGGTGACCTTACTACTTAGATCTAAAGTTACTGTTGAGCTAAAAATAGATTACGTCCTAAAAACAGTTGATTTCTATATTATAGAGACGCAGATTATGAATTGTGACCTATTAATCGGTCAAAATTTCACTGAATGCCCTGACATCAAATATGTAAAATTGGGAAACAACTTAACATTTGCACTTACCGTGCCCCCTCTTATTACTGAACAAGAAGAATACCAAGAGTCAGAAATAAAAATTGGAACACACGAACGCTCGTAATTTTCTCGAAGTCGCCACGTGTAATGAGAAAATGCATATCCGATTACATTCTGCCAAAACTATTTCACACAAACCTCGACGATATCCAGATGTCGAACCTGGATACATTCGTCAACTAGTTGATGACTTGTTACGTCATAAAATAAAAGAGACTCACACTAGTCCAGTTGTGTTGATAAACAAAAAAACAGGTGATAGGCGATTGTGCATTGATTATCGAGCGCTTAATAGTATAACACCACCTGACCATTATCAATTACCAGTAATTGATGATGAAATTGAGCGGTTGTCGGGTTATAAATATCTTTGCAGTTTAGATGTAGCCTCAGGTTACTACCAGATTAAAATGGCTGAAGATTCAATTCAGAAAACTTCTTTTATAAGACAGGATGGCCAATATAAATTTTTGAAAATGCCATTTGGTCTAAGTACAGCGGGATCGGTGTTTCAAAGAATCATTAACAAAATCCTGGGACAATCGCGTTTTAACAAATAAATCGTATATTTGGACGATATTCTAATACCGGGAAAAACTATTGCAGAGAAGTTAGACTCATTACACGAGTTGCTTGAAATAATGCGTAAGCATGGTTTAACCTTTAGAATGTCTAAATGTTGCTTTTTACAAACCAAAATCAGATTCCTTGATTATGAAATATCAAATTCCACAATACGCCCTATCAACAATAGAATAGGAGCGGTAAAACATTTTCCCGCCCCAAGCAATGTTCACCAAATAAGACAATATTTGGGACTAACTGGCTATTTTCGGAAATTTATTCCTGAATACGCGGAAAAAGCAAAGCCATTGACATACTTGTTGTATAAAAATGTAGAATGGTAATGGAGTACATCGCAGCAAATGGCCTTTGATCAACTAAAACAGAGTTTGATTTCAAAACCTGTGTTGCGGTTGTTTGATAAGGATTTGGAATGCCGTTTATACACTGACGCTAGTCGGGTAGGACTTGCGGGTGTGTTGGTTCAAGTTACTGATGGGAAAGAACACGTGGTTGCATACTTCAGTAAGCAAACCTCCCCCGAAGAACAAAACTATCACTCATTTGACCTTGAAACGTTAGCAGTCGTCCACTCTGTAAAACGCTTTAAAAATTACTTGATGGGTAGGCCATTTACAATTTATACAGACTGTGCAGCAGTAACTAATACCTTCAAAAAGGGGGAGATTAATTCACGTGGGTGCTACAACTTAGTGAGTTTCAATATACACTTAAACATAGGCACTGCGGCATATAGATTGTTTAAGTAGAAATCCTGTAAGCTCGGAAACGAAATATGTTGGAAATGTAACAATTTCTGAAGGTGACTGGCTCCTCTCAGCCCAACAAAGTGATAAGGAGATACAAAACATTAAAAGGGTATTAGAGAGCGGTGATTATGACAATAATAAAGACACTTTCAATAAATATTAGTTAAAAGGTGGTAAGGTCTACCGACAGACAGAATACGGTTCTAAATGGGTAGTTCCCAAATATGCGCGATTTCAAATAATCAGATTAAATCATAATGACGTTGGTCAGTTTGGAATAACTAAGACATATGAGTTAGTTTCTAAATATTATTGGTTTCCACACATGCGTCATTTCATAAGTAAATATGTTTGAAATTGTCTCAATTGTTTGTATTTCAAATCGGCGGGAAACAGAAAGCCTGGATATCTGCATCCTATACCAAAGGTAGCTACGCCCTTCCATACTATTCACCTTGATCATGTAGGGCCCTTTATTACAACGAAAAAAAGGAACTCTCAGGTTCTGGTCCTAGTAGATGCATTTACTAAATTTGTCCTTCTTCATGCGGTACCGAACACAAAGACTAAATATGTTATAAAGGGCTCTTAATGAACTGATCAAAACTTTTGGATCGCCTCACAGAATAATTAGCGATAGAGGGCGATCATTCACTTCAAAATCATTCAAAAAGTATTGTCAAAAATACGGTATTACTCACTACCTAAAAGCGGTCGGATTGTCCAGGGGTAATGGCCAGGTCGAGAGGTACAATTGTACCGTACTAGACTCGTTGGTCACGATGGGGGCGCACTTAGACGATGACTGCTGGGATGAAAATCCAGCTCGGTATCAATGGAACTATCAACGCCCAGTGAGGTCCTTTTGGGTATCAGAGTATCGCATCAAGTAGCCCATATACCTTCAGAAACCGCGGAAGTAATAGACGCAACTTCAACTAAATTACGCACTCAAATTCAGAAAGCTAACAGTGCTTATCAAGCGGATCAAAAAACTAAATTCGATGAAACGCAGTCGACCAGTCACGTCTCAGACCGGTGATTTAGTTCTATTAAAAATCACCTCGTCCCCCGCCACTGGGAGCAGTCAAAAACTGATGCCAAAATGGAGAGGACCTTTCCGTGTTTGGGCATATCTCGGACAAGATCGCTATGAGATTAGGAACATTCCTGGCATGACTAGATCTCGAATCCCTTATTGTGGAGTAGCTGGTATTGAAAATATGAAGCCATGGATCCACTTCTTAAATGATCCACGACATAGTTAGGTAAGTGCGTTGGAGGTGGAGTTGAGCGGTCTGATATCAGGTAAATGTCAGAGCTCGGTACGCCGGTATTTAGGTGGTCTGGTTGCCGGTACTTAAGAGTGGGTTTTCCCCGAATTCTGACAAGTAGATGGTCCGGAGCATGCGCCTGGTACTCCGTTCTTTAGGCGGTCTGGTCGCCGGTACTTGAGAGTGGATTAACTCCGGACTCTGACAAGTAGGTGATCCAGAGCCTAAGGAGCCTCCATGGCGAGTGGAAAGATTCCTCTCGTGCGGGCCCATAGAAGCACATAAAATGATAACAAGATCCATTCCTCTTCTTTTTAATGATTCGTTGACCTATGTCTCCATTGGTACATAACTGATTTGTATTTCAGAATGACCTCGAAGGGCGGCAGCAAGGGCGCTACCATCCGTAGGATGGCCGAGTGTTGCGAAATCAGAGTTGAGTCAGGAGTTCCTCGAGGTCGTGACAACGACATAGGCGCAGATTATGGTTTTCGGGGAGAGAGGGAATTCGCGGACTCGGATGATGGTGGTGGCACAGCAATGCCAACGAGAAGAATGAATATAGTTCTACCGTTTCTCTGTAGCTGACGCATTTTTGTTGCTTATTTTACTGATTAATACATCTATGTTACAAAGCTACCTTTTGTATTACTAAGTTTAATTTTCAATTAGATAAAGGTGTTAAATTCGATATTACATTCAATTTTTTATATATAACTTTAGAAGATGTATTGCTTATATGCGTCATTCTTATTCTTACATTTATTAGCTGTTTTAAAGGAGTTCTGAGAATTACAGGCCATCCGATTGGCGCCTCCACATTATTATTCTTAGTTTATTTTGTTTGCTCATGAAACGTGCTTTAATACCAAATATAAGAACTGGAGCGAAGATTTTATTAAGAGGAACGGGGCAATGGAAAAAATGATTAAATGTAAATACCCTTTGAGTTGTTTAGTCGATATGTATCTTTAGTTTTGTGTTAATTGTTTAATAAATTTATTTTAAAAGGATTTGTTATTTGGATAGCTTTTACATTGTCTAAATTTTTCATTTTTCGTATATACAGGTTGTCCGAAATCCGTTTCGAACATAGGAAATTAATGAGTGCGACAAGGAAGACACAAATAAAATGAGTAGCAGGACAAAGATAGAATGTAATCATGGCTAGGTAAATTTTTAAACTACAATTAAGTCAATGAAATAAACAGACACTTCTGTCAAATATTTTATCTGCCATTAAGAGTATGTATAAAATGAGATTTAAATATACTATTGCTTATTATTCACATAATTATTTTAATTATTTAAACCTCACTTTATACTCTTAATGACAGATAAAATATTTGACAGAAGTGTTTGTTTCATTGACTTAATTTTACTTTAAAAGTTTACCTAGCCATAATTTTATTCTATCTTTGTCCTGCTACTCATTTTGTTTATGTCTTCCTTGTCGCACTCATTAATGTCCTATGTTCAAAACGGATTTCGAAAAATCTGTATACATAAGTACATGTATTTATATTTTTAAAGACCCCATCAATTTCGGTTCGAATCCCGCGGAGGTCGGACCATTCACAGTTGGGTACCAATTTAACTGTGCTCTACCCAGAACCACAGACCTAAAAGATAGACTAACAAGGTCAACACATCACCAAGACACACACCTTACATAATGGTTGCTGCGCAAGCACCAAAAGCGCGCTCCAACTCTGTATCCCGAATACGGGGCAAGTTGAGCATGGTACCGCCAGATGCCAGCGCATAAAGCGCCAGCCTCTACACGGCAAACTAAATGAGGTTGCAGATAATACATACAATCCCGCATTAAGTTTTAGCACAAACAGCTGACACTAACATCCAGCCCTGCCAGTGGCCACTACCATCCTCCGAACAATTGCAGCGCGGCAACGACCTTAACCCTTCGTATAATTATAACGTTTTCCCCATTTTGCATCACCCAAATCCAATTGAGCCGCAAAACTCCCAGATCCCTACTATCGATCCGTAGAAAGTCTCCAAACAGCGCATTTCACACAAATATTGATTTAAATTTTTTTCTGATAATTATAACGTTTTCCCCATTTTGCATCCCCCAAATCCAACTGGACCTCAAAACTCCCACATCCCGGATATTGATCCGTATAAAGTCTCCAAATAGCGAATTTCATACAAATATTGATTTTAAGGCTTTTCTGACAATTATAACGTCTTCACCATTTTGCAATCCCCAAATCACCTGGGCCGCAAAATTCCCACATCCCGAATATCGATCCGGAAAAAAGTCTTCAAACAGCGCTTTTCACACAACTATTGATTTTAATTTTTTTCTGATAATTATAACGTTTTCCCCATTTTACATCTCCCAAATCCAACTGGGCCGCAAAACTACCACATTCCGAATATGGATTCGTAGAAGGTCTCCAAACAGCGAATTTCACACAAATACTGATTTTAAGGTTTTTCTGACAATTACAACGTTTTCCCCAATTTTCAACCCCCAAATCCACCTGGGCCGCAAAATACCCACATCCCAAAAATCGATTCGTAGAAAGTCCCCAAACAGCACATTTCACACAAATATTGATTTTAAAATTTTTCTGATCATTATAACGTTTCCCCATTTTGCAACCCCCAAACCCAATTGGGCCGCAAAACTCCCACATCCCGAATATCGATCCGTAGAAAGTCTCCAAACAGCTCTTTTTCCACAAATATTGATTTTACATTTTTCTGATAATTATAACGTTTCCCCATTTTGCATCCCCCAAATCCAACTGAGCCGCAAAACTCCCACATCTCGAATATCGATCCGTAGAAGGTCTCCAAACAGCTCTTTTCCCACAAATATTGATTTTACATTTTTCTGATAATTATAACGTTTCCCCATTTTGCATCCCCCAAATCCAACTGAGCCGCAAAACTCCCACATCTCGAATATCGATCCGTAGAAAGCCTCCAAACAGCTCTTTTCCCACAAATATTGATTTTACATTTTTCTGATAATTATAACGTTTCCCCATTTTGCATCCCCCAAATCCAACTGAGCCGCAAAACTCCCACATCCCGAATATCGATCCGTAGAAAGTGTCCAAACAGCGAACTTCACACAAATATTGATTTTAAGGTTTTTCTGACAATTATAACGTTTTCCCCATTTTGCAACCTCCAAATCCACTTGGGCCGCAAAATTCCCAGATCCCAAATTCGCTTAAAAAATATAATCGACCCGTAGAAGGTCTTCAAACAGCGAATTTCACACAAATATTGATTTTAAGGTTTTTCTGGGAATTATAACGTTTTTCCCATTTGCAACCCCCAAATCCACTTGGACCGCAAAAGTCCTACATCCCAAATTCGCTTAAAAAAGATAATCGACCCGTATAAAGTCTCCAAACAGAGAATTTCACACAAATATTGATTTTAAGTTTTTTTTTTTTGATAATTATAACGGTTTCCTCATTTTGCAACCCCTACATCCACCTGAGCTGCAAAATTCTTAAAAATCCACAGATTCATCCATATACTGCTAAAAACAAAATTCTATATTTTTTTCTTTCTCCCTGTTTATGCGAACATTTAATTTGCTGCGAATGCACCTCAGCTTTCTACCCTTCTAACTTCGCCCCTGTGCATCGCAGACCCCAAAAACCAGCCAGTACGATGAGCGTTGGTTCATCCTCTTTCCAACTAGCCCCAAATTACATTTGAATCTTTCAAAAAGTATGCTATATAACAGCACCGAACGCTTTCGTGTGCAAAAAATTATTTTAACGCCCGTATTTTCGTCCCATAGAATCTCACATTTTCAAAACCTCTCCAGAAAGTTCGTCCTTGATGAGGTCTTCAAAATGACACCAACAACATTCACCTGCTATACATACAACTTACAAAAATTAGCAAAAACTGTGTATTTTCCAAGCGTCACACAAATCGCTAAAAGAGCACCGTACATGCGTCACGTCTCCAATTCGTTAAACATTTTCAATGTTAAAATCTGTTCACTCTTAGCCAATCCATATCTGCATCAAGTCAATTTAAACTTAAAACAAGTTGTGATAGACGTCACACGTTACAGTTCTGTAATAAATTCGTTTTTTGACTTCTTGTAGGTGGCACACACTTAGTTCAAGTCTTGCTCGCTAATTTCATTTTTACTTAAAACTGAACGCAATTATTGTAGCACTTTCACGTTATTTTCTTTACATTTTTCGGTTATGTCACTTACCAGAATGTCTATTAACAGGAAAGTACACGTTTTGTCTATAGAAGTCTGCAGCTGACTGATAATTTCCATCAACGTCGCCACCACCAAGTTTTTCAAGGATTTTTCTTTTTCTTGGAATCACTGGCATATCACACTCTTCCTTTTCCGCAGTTTCTTCTGTTTCTTTCCATATTTTATTAAAGTTTTCACTGCTTCGTAGTTGCTGAAGCGTTTGCTTCGGATCCACCAACAACGTCATCCTTTGATATTGATTCAAGGGTGTCTAGTATAACCGTGAAATTTATCAGAACTGAACGTATGGCCTCTAAACGATAGCTCCATTTTGTATCAGACAGAGACTTAATGGTTGCAGACTTACTTGCTTCAGTCTTTTGGATATTTTCAAAAACAGAGTGTCTTTTCGAAGATGCTGCAATAAAGGTGTGAAGCCTACTCCACACCCCATACATATTTCTCACAGTCATTACAGAACGGCTAACATCAACAGTACACAAGTTCAACACAACATGCGCATAACAATACACACAGACAGCTAGATTGTTTTCATCCCTCACTGTCTTAGCAACTCCCGAATATTGATCACGCATGGCAGCAGCCTCGTCGTAACATTGGCCTCTCAGATGTTCTAATTTCAAACCAAAAGAATCCAACACTTTCAATAAATTAAGAAGTGATTCACCATCAGTGTTTTCAGTTCTATAAAACCCGGAAAAGCTTTCATGGATATTTAAATCTTTCTCACAATATCTTAGGAGAATATAAACTTGTTCGTGACGTCTTGCGTTTAATTCTGTATAATTCTCCATTTTTCACATTTTCAACTATTTGGCTTATCACACTTATAGACATTAACTCCAAGAAATAGTTTTGATATTCGAGACTGACATACCCAAATGTCTTTTTTTGTAAATAATAACGAAAAACTACATTATTATCTTTAGACCTCAGGGAGGGAAGTTCTAACAAATTACCTTTATTGTTCGTTTTCCGTATAGCCGCGAAGAGAAATACTGGTTATAAGGGCTTCTAAATATTGACGATTTTCAGATATCACCTGCTTCCTATGCGTGTCTAATTTATTTTCAGTGGAACCTAATTTTAGAGAGTTACGAAGCCCGGTGGCCTTTGACGACTCAATTTATTAGCATTACTACTTTGGTGCCTTTTAAATTTCTTAATGCCTTTCTTCCAACTGTTATATGCGGATTCTGTAAACACGGCTTCTCCTTTAGAAAGATTTTCAGAGAACACTCGGCAGTAATAACGTTAAGCACAGTCTCTCACTACACTGTGCTCTAACCAGCGAAATTCATTATAGCACTCAGGTCTAAACTTTCTTCCTCTGCTTAAGGGATATTCGTTTAATTTTGGCTGATAGGGACCCACCCCAATGGATAAGAATGTTCTTGCTTTTGAACAACCTTTTGAAGGATCGCGGTCTTCCGATACGCCACTAGTATTTGTTATGTCTAAGCTAGACGGATGAATAGACGTGGAAGGTATGATCAATGGAGAAATATCAGTCACTGAACCTCTAGCTTCTTGACCTGGCTTCTTGAGGCTGTTATTAGATGATGATGACGACAAGGAGCGTCACTATCACTCAGAAATTCAGTTTTTCTTTATTTCTTTTTAAAGAAATTTAGCATGCATGTCACTCCTACGCGTTTTCAAATTCCATGCATTCGCATTTACAAGCCACCAACAAGACAATTACATATTAATAACCAGCAATTTAAACAACAGTGCCGGTATAAAAAATAAATATACCAAAAAGCTAAAAATGAATATTCAGAAGCACTTTTAACGGACTAGAACTGCCAGACCTCACTTGAATAAAATTTATAACCACCGCGCGAGAATGATATCTGATAAGCACCTGCTACAGCAGGGTAGAGGGCTGGAACCTGAAACCGTTGAATAAGTGCATCTTACATTGCATCTTACCAGTAACAGTGAATCATTCAACGTCAATAGTTCATACGGCAAACGCCAGCGTTCTGAAGTTGTGTCCTTGAGTACAAATCCAGTCTCTCTTTATGTTTCAAAAATAGTGGCGTTCAAAGAGGGATGACCAGACCAGTTACCATAATAATAATAATTCTATTACTAACTATTTTCGACACATACTACAAAATACTTTATATCTTAGTTCAATTGAAAAAGCATATTTAAAGCCAGAACTTATGGGAAATCAACCTCCCCCCCAAGTTACGCCTATGGAGTGGAATACTTTCATATAGTAGCTAAAGTATTTCTTTCTGAGAAATTTGGCGTGATTAGAATACGTTGATGTTCTGGTCGATTTGTTGTTTGGTCGTTGCTGAAAGCAGATCGTAGAAGCTCCTCAGCTCTCCGACAATTTATAGACTGCAGTGGGGGCAGAGCGGCAAAAAGTAGGTCAAACGATGAGATATTTTAACTTTCAATGGGAGCCGCCTCGCTTTAGGCTCAAGCAGTCTCAGCTGCCCCGGTCTGCGATAGAGCGTGTATCGAGTGTCCGGATACTGATTCATGCTGAGCACTTACAGCTATAGTCCATAAAAATGTAATATATATTTTTTTTTTTTTTTCATCGGTTCATAACGCTCTTCGACGTCTTCTCCATTCCTCTCTATTTTCCCATAACTCTTCTTCTATTCCTCTCTCTCATTTCTTTATCTATCCCTTCTCTCCAGCTCTTTCTCAGTCTCCCCCGTTTTCTTTTCCCAGGTGGTTTCCATTTTTACTTCCTTTTATAATAAAGGAAGTATTGGATTCACCCCAAAAATTCAAAATTGGGTTTTCAACAGATCTTCACGTTTTAAAGTCCCCTGATCCCAAAAAACATTTTTTTTTCATTGGTCTGTCTGTGTGTCTGTCTGTCTGTGTGTCTGTGCACAGAATATCTCAAAAACGGAAAGAGGTATGGCGTTGAAACTTCATATATAAGTTTTGTGTACTATGTAAATGCGACAGCAAGCTTTTGAAGAAAATCGCATAACCGAAAGTACCTGTTTATTCTTGTAATTTTTCAGTTTTTTTCGATTTTTTCAAAAACGGCTTCAACGATTTTTTTTAAATTTACATTTTTATTACATTTTTAAGGTGTATTGATGTCAGATAGGTGATTTTCCAGTTGAATACTTCTAAAATGGGTTTCTTTTGTTGTTTTTTTTTTCGATTTGCTTATTAACTCCTATTTTAAATAGAACACCCGGTATATTATTACATTTTTGGATTGAGCTTAACATTCTAGAGAAAATTTGTCTCTTGGACTAACACTCTATTTTGTACCGTTTTTGTAAATATGTAATTTTTGAAAATTTTTGACAAATGCTTAAAAATTTAAAATCAAATTTTTTCTAATTATAAGATCACTGTAAAAGGAAGTTGTGTGCGTGTATCACACCAGATTTTAAAATTTGTTTTGGAATACGTTGTTCTGGCATTCTTTGGACGTGGCCGTACCATTTCAACTGCTTCTTCTTTATGTCGTCTACAATTGTGTGCTTGACTTCTATCATTTCTTTCGTTGGTAAATCTTTCTAGTCTAGATGTTCTTGCCGCTCTTCTCCAATAATCCATTTCCGTTGCTTCTAAGGCTTTCTCAGATTTGATCTTTAACTGCCGCACCTCGTTTCCGTATGTGACTATGCCCTTTATAATAGTGTTATATATATATATATATATATTGTTTATTTTTTTTTATATTTGTGGATCCCATAATATACTATTTAGTAAAGCTATTGCTCTTCTGCCTTGAGCGTTCCTGTCTTTAATTGCTTCATCTAATGTCCCGTCTTGCGTAATTTTCATCCCTAGGTACTTATACTTCTGGCTATTCTTTATCGTGATATAGCGGCGACGCGAGTACCGTAAACACGGCTCCGTCACGCAGCGAGTGGAAACGAGAGATTTCAAGTGATACGCTACGTTTTTAAAGTGCTAAAGACTGCAGGCGCGTAGGAGCGTTTTCTAGACTGCGGGGGCCACTCTAATTTCAATAAAAGCTTATACTTCTAACTTGATCCACTAATACGAGCTATAATATTTCTGATTTCCTACCTTATCAATTTATAGTTTAATACTATAATAGTATATTTTAGTCATGGTTACTTAATAAGTACTATTTAAAAAAACACTGTACCACAAATAAATTAACAATGAACAACGTTTTGTTTATTATCAGATTTTCACATAACAAAGAATACACATGAATAAGGAAATTTAAATGAATATAGGAATATACAAACTAGTTTTCAAAAAATAAAAAGGGTTGTTATGGTATCAAATGATTCTAAAGATACTCTAAGGTGGGGGAGTGCCCCTTTGCTTCTACAAGTCCAGAAATTGTCACCACTTACCCTGGAAATCTTACAAAACAGGCTAAAGACCACGGCTTGATACGCTCAGGGAGATGGGCGTGTCCTAGAAACGGTACACCACAGGGCAAGCGTGACGGTATATATAGGGTGTTACAAAATAAATGGGCACCACGAGATTCAGACATAAAACCCACGCTTAACCGAACCTCGAAAGCTAAACGGGGTAGGATATTTGAGCACAATTCCAAGCTTATTTAATAAATTGCGAGTTTCCGTGCTATCTTCAAACTTGTTTAAAATAATTTGTTCCATTAGCATTAATTGTTGATATCCAGCATGATTCAACCGTTTTTTAATTTCATTTATTATAGTATCACAGGCTTCGAAGTATGTAACTAGACACATGTCTTTGGCTGTTTCAAAATTATATCCAGGAACAGATGCGGCGCTGTAATATATTTATTTAGGAATTGTTCTTTTTCTACTTTTATCCATATATCTTCGAAAGATTTCTCGTTTCTTATGCTCTCCAACTGATTCAAAACGAAATTAACTGCGCTCTAAAATCCAGAGAAAGTCATAGTTTTCTTTTGTAAAACTACACTTAATGGTTCGGTAGGTTCAAAAATTATTTTTTGTACTCATGACTTCAAAATTCGCATTTCCCGGTCATTCCCGATGAGCCGAAAGTTACTTTTCCAGCACTGCGGTGCTTTTTACTTTCCAACAAAAACTAGGGCAATTGTATGTTCTTTGTAAATTTTTATAATTGCCGTTCGTTGGTTTAATTGCGCTTCCAAACATCAGAGGCGCTGTAAATGTCGACAAAAGCTAACAGATGCCTAGAATACGTATAAAAGTTTAGTGATTTGTGCTGTCAACTCAGTAAAGTTGTAAAACACTATATAATATTTTTTTTATTTTTTAAAATATTTTCAGTTATTGGTTACCAATAACATTGTACCTAACTTTTTCGGGAAGAATTTTCCCGAATTCGCACTACATGCATCACTCCCTTCGGTCGTGCTGCAAACAAAGTGCTCATTCGGGAAAATTACCTTCCAGAACTTGTTAGGTAAATAACTATTACAAACTAACAGTACAAAGTAATTAATTGCCTTTTGAGTTTTTTCCAGTAAACCACTTGCTGTACCTGCTATTGGTTGTTTCGATTGTGAGAATAACTGAAACTCTTCTAACAAAAATGGGATATGTTTTATGGTATTACTTAGCCTATAGCTGGCAACTGCACAGACCATCTTGTAGGACAAAACGGGCGGGGTTTTCCAAATTCAATGTTTTTTCTTTGCAGAGTTCTGTAAAATCCGCCATTCTTTTTGGGGAGTCCCTTACCACCACTCCAACATCATTTAGCCATTGCATGGTATCTCTCAAAAATACCACCGTCCTTACTGCATATTGTAATGCTAGATTTAAACGATGGTTACTGGACGTATGAAGCCAGTGGTTGCAGTTAATCAGTCAACTTTGTTTAAATCTACAAAACCTGTAGTACCTTTTAGTTCTACGCCACTGGATTTTTCGATTTGGCAAGTGGAATAATGAAATTTAATATCGCTCTCAGCGGCGATAAAAAATAAGACCATTTAGAGACGGCGGGTTTTTCATTACAATTCAAGTTTATATTATGTTCGTGTTAGCGGTTATAAGAAATAGGTAAAATTATAAATTATGATGAAACTGGAAAAAAACATTTTTGAGGGGGCCAGGCCCTTCTGAAAATTATTTGAGGGGGCCATCGGCCCCCGTGGCCCCCGCGGCTCCTACGCGGCTGCTAAAGAGGATTAAGAGAAAGCAAAAGAAACGGCAGAGTGCGTGATACATCTAAATCGCAGTGATACGCCTAAAGACAATATAGTTTTTGGAGTGTTTAAGAACGTGTGATAACGCGAAACTGAGATTAACCTTGATCGGGCGCGAGCAGCTAGGTTGACGCTGCGCGAGCAAATCAGTGTCCGGCGTAGCGCGGCGATAATTTTGAGCGGTCCGCGTATTTGCACCAGTGGCGTAACATAGGGTGCCCAAAGGGAAAGCAAATGAACCACAAAATAGGAAGTGTGAAAACTAAAAGAAGTAAAGAGCAACCCCAAACCGAAATATTAGTACTTACTGTTTACTGTTACTAAAGATAACGCGAGACTGAATGCGGGCGAAAGTTAATAAAATACGCTTCAAGTACAAGGCCAAGTTCACCGGCAAATTGTACAAAACGCGCTAATTTCAAATTTTATTTGGAATCTATAGCTGAATTCAAATCTGAAAAAACGATTCCAGCTGAGTTTTAAGAAGCGATACGCGTGAAAATGTAAAGAGAGGGAAAAGAAATGGAGGAGATTACGAGATTAACGAAGGAGACACAATTGAACTGCAAAGAAGTATAAAAAGAAATGGAGAGGAGTATTACAGAGATAATGAAGTTAAGAACAGAATGTTTAGAAATAAGAACAGAATTAGAAAGAAAGGAAGCAAACATAAATAAAGAAAGGAAATATTTAGTCCAGGAGCTACAGAAACTAAAGAATAGGTTGCAGAAACAAGAATCTCGGAAACAGCAGAGAACTGGTAATAAAGGAAAGGATTTAAAGTACATTCCGGAAGAGCTCAAGCGGTTATCGGATATAGAAACAGGATGGGAAGAAAGAGTGAATTGGTTAGAAAGGATTGACAAGTTAGGTATTAGAACGAAAAGGAAGAGAAAGAAGCAAAGACCAGAAACACAAGCAAAAGATATTAAATTGAAGGAGGAGGAAATAAAAATAGGAACATGCAACGTACAAGGGACGAATGAAGCAGGGTCATTAAGGAAGCTAGTGGATGATATGAAGAAATATAAGTTGAAAGTGCTTGCGATCCAAGAAACTAAGCAGAAAGAAAGTGGCATAGTAAATATAGATAATTACATTATGTTTAACAGTGGATGTCAAAATAAAGTTTTCGGAACTGGTTTTTTGTTAAGTAGTGATTTAAAACATGTGGTAGCGGACTTTCAAAGAATCTCGGAAAGAATATGTTGGTTGAGATTACGGGGTAAGTACCGTAAAGTGACTTTAATAAACGTGCATGCTCCTACGGAGGATAAAGACCTAGAAGTTAAAACAGAATTTTATGAACAATTGGAGCAAGTGCTAGACAGCCTACCTGTCCCGAGTGGTGTAGCTTGAACAAGCGTCCACGTTCGATCAGCAGAGTTAAGCAACGCTGTCTCTGGTCAGAACTTGGATGGGAGTTCCACGGCTGCATCTCTCGGCGCCTCGTGGTACGGCTATCACGGAAAAAAGTTGGTCCCGGCGGTCATACAACATCATGACAGTCGTTAGTGGGGTTGGAAGTCCTCATAACTGCACAGCGACGCCTATAATTGGCCTAACGGCTGTTGGCTGAGTGCAAATTAAATAAATAAATAAATAAATAAATAAATAATACGATATAATACGATCTAAAGGTGGTTTTAGGAGACCTCAACGCAAAGATAGGGAAGGAAGAAATGTATAAGAAGATTACGGGAGGGAGAAGTATTCATGAAAGGTGTAACGAGAATGGGAAGAAATTAGTAGAATTCGCCGAGGAGTTGAATATGAAAATTGTTAGTACCGCTTTCGACCACAAGAGAATCTATAAGGCAACTTGGATATCGCCGGATGGCAGGACCCAAAATCAGATTGACCATGTTCTGATAGAAAAAAAGCATAGTGCATCAGTTAAAGATGTCAGATCTTATAGAGGCGCGGATACAAACTCTGACCACTTCTTAGTTATTATGAGAATAAGACAAGAATTGCCAAAAGCTCCAGAAAACAAGAATAAATACTTACAAAAATACAATGCAGAGCCATTAGAAGACAGTTATATTAGAGAACAGTTTGAAAATGAATTAACGTCGGAATTAAGGAAGACGGGAGAAAAAAAGAATATCGAGGAAGATTGGACAACAATCCAAGCGGCAATAGAGAATGTGTCAAAAAAATGGCTTTGCAAACAGAAGAGAAACCAGAAGAAAGACTGGTATGATGACGAATGTAGAGAGGCTTTAGAAAAAAGGAATGTAGCTAGGATGGAGATGCTTAAAGAAAGAACGGAAGAAAAAAGAGAAAGGTATGCGGAGTTGAGGAGAAAAGCTAAACAAATTTGCAGAAATAAAAAGCAGAACTATTGGGAGATCAAACTCAAAGGTATAGAAACCCACTTTATCAACACAGAAATCAGAAATTTCTATCAAGAAATTAAGAAAAGTAAGACAACACGCCATCCAGAGAGTGCATATTGTAAGAAAAAAGATGGTACATTAGTAGGAGATACTCAAGGAAGATTAGAAAGGTGGGCAGAACATTTCGAAGAACTTTTAAACGAAGAATTTGAAGATGATGGTAACATAAGCATAGAAAGGCAGGAATACGAGCACACGCCGGAGACGGACGATCAAAGAATAATATATGAACCATCAGAACAGGAGATAAAAGAGGCAATAATATATTCAAAAAATAACAAGAGTGGAGGAGAGAACGGAATTATAGCAGAAATTCTAAAACAAGGAGGTTCGGAGCTACAAAATAGAATTTGTAATCTAATTTTCAAAGTATGGGATCTGGAAAAGGCTCCAGAAGAATGGAAATCCGCAATGATATGCCCAATCCATAAGAAAGGCGAAAAATTATATGTAACAATTACAGAGGAATTGCGCTGCTGGATGTGACCTATAAAGTGATAGCATTAGTGATTAGAAACAGACTAAGTACTTACGCTGACAAGGAAGTAGGGGAATACCAAGGGGGCTTTGTAAAAGGAAGATCAACGATAGACCAGATTTTTACAGTCAAACAAATACAAGAAAAGAGCTTGGCCCAGAACCTCGAGCTCCACATGTTATTCCTAGATTACAAACAAGCATACGATTCGATAAGCAGAAATAAGATATATCAGACAATGCAAAAGTTACATATTCCAATGAAAATAATAAACCTCATAAAAATGGCCTTGGAAGGGACGGTAGGGAAAGTAAGAGTAGATGGATTGGTTTCCAGAGCTTTCAAGGTAAAAAAAGGGCTGAGACAAGGGGACCCGCTGTCTACACTACTATTTAACTTGGTCCTAGAAATAATAATGAGAGAAAGCGAAGTAAAAACAAGAAATTTAATTTATAACAGTAAACATCAAGTAATTGCTTATGCGGATGATGTGGTGTTAATGACAAGGTCAAAAGTAGAAATGGAGAAAATTTTCAAGCAAGTGGAAGCAAAATCGAAAGAATATGGACTGATAATAAATGAAGGTAAATCAAAGTATATGGAGATGAAGATCAAAATGGGAGCGGAAGAAAAGAATATCAAGTTGAGAGCAGGAAACGAGGAGTATTGTTTTGAAAAAGTAGACAATTTCGAGTACCTCGGAGTAACAATAACGAGCAACAACAGTGAAGACGCAGAGATAGATAAACGACTAGCAAAAGGAAGTAGAGCAGCGGGATCATTAGCAGGAATGTTAAAATCCAAATCAGTGTCTAAGAAAGCAAAAATCAGAGTGTACAGAACAGTGATTCGTGCTTCAGTTCTTTATGGTTGTGAGTTATGGGTAATGAACCAAAGCAACGTAAGAAAGCTAGAGATATGGGAAAGAAACATTTTAAGGAAAATACTAGGTGGAACTAAAGAAGCCGGACGATGGAGAAGAAGGTCAAATCAAGAGACAGAGGACCTGTACGGGTACCCAAAAATAACAAATGTAATTAGACTACAAAGAGCGGGATGGTTGGGCCATGTGATGCGTATGCCAGAACATAGAAATGCACGAAGGATATTTTTAGAAGGAGAGGGAGGCAAGAGGAAAAGGGGCAGACCTAGGAAAAAATGACAGGAAGCAGTAGTGAAAGACATAAAAAGTTTGGGTGTTGAAAATTGGAGAACAATGACTATGGATAGAGCAAAATGGAAACACAAAATTAAGAAACTCGAAGCCATGAGCCAATAGGGCTTGTAACGCTGAAATATATATATATATATATATTCTTTATCGTATGTCCATCGTTTAATATCAAGTCTTGATATATTCCGCCAATACACATATATTCTATTTTTTCCATGTTTACTTCCAACCCCCACTTCTTGTATTCTTCGATTAATTTCCGCGTCATGTATTCTAGGTCGTCGTACTTCTGGGCTATTATGACCTGGTCGTATACAAAACATAATGTGTTTAAGGAGGTGTTGGCTAATGGTATTCCCATATTTCCGCATTTTCTTTCCCACACCTTTAACGCTGGTTCTAGATATATTTTGAATAATGTTGGGGAAAGACAGCATCCCTGTTTTAGTCCTTTGTTAACATAAAATCCATTTACGGCTTTAATCAAGTTTGTGTTTATATTTGTTCTCTCTAGGGCTTCCCATAGCTTTCCATGTGGAACGCTATCATATGCTTTCCTTAGATCCACGTATAATAAGTGTACTTCTTGGTCGTATGCCATTTTCTTTTCTATTATTTGAGTCAGGCTGAATAGATGGTCCACCGTCGACCTCCCTATTCTAAAACCTGCTTGCTCTTCTGCTTCCATGTCGCTGTACTCTTTTTCCATTCGATTTTTTAGCAGTTTTCCATACACCTTACTAACTGAGCTTATTACCGCTATTCCTCGGTGGTTTTCACAATCATTCCTATTTCCTTTTTTATAAATTGTAGATATTATAGATGTTTTCCATTCACTCGGTGTTTCTGTTTTATCACTGCACTTTTGGAACAATTTAGTCAAATGTACATATTTCTCTGTTCCGTGTTTGAGAAGTTCCGGGGCCTGGTGCTTTTCGATTTTTAAGCGATTGACATATTTCTTTAACTTCTCTAGTTGTAATTCTAATAGGGGTCGCTGTGATCCTGATGTGAGTTTCGTTTTCTGCTTCTTGAAATTTAATCCTATTTTCTGTCGATAATTTTTGAAATGTTCTTCCCATTCTTGAAGCGTTATTGGTGATATGATGTCTCTATTCTTCTCTTGTCTCAAAGATTTTATTATTTTCCAGCTTTCAGTGCTTTTTCTTCCACCTAGGTATGTATTTACTCTACTGCAGGTCTTCTCCCATGCTTCGTTTTTTTTCTGTACTATCTTTCTCCTCACCTGGGCTTGCGCTTGTTTGTATGCAACCTTGTCATCATTTATTTTGGTGCAAAGAAATTTTTCATACTTCTTCTTTTCTTCTATTTCTGTTTCTATTTCCTCATCCCACCAATATGGTTGTTGTTTTTTTCGTGTTTCTTGGAATCCTAGCGCTTCTGCCGCTGCTTCATGTATAATTTTTTTTATTTATTCGTAATATTCCTCTAGTGTATTACACCATTAGTCTTCTAGTTAATCGTCTAATCTGTTTTTATACAGTAGTCTTACACTTTCTTGTTCCAAGCTACTTAGATTGAAACTGCATTCTTTTATCTTGGTTCCGTATTCTTCTTTTAGATCTCTTACTGTATCGTGTCTTATTGGGAACCTTAGTTTGGCTTTCAATAGGTAGTGATCACTTCCGCAGCTTGCTCCTCTGAATACTCGTACGTCGTCTGTTCTTATGTTCGTTTTCTGTTGCATTATCAAGTAATCTATGATTGATTTCAGATTTCTAGTTTCTTCTATCCTTGTATATTTATGTATCCAACGGTGTTGATAAAACCCGTTAATTACCTTTAGGTTGTTTTTTGCGCATACTGAAATTAATTTGTTCCCATTTCCGTTTACTGTCTTTTCCCCGTACTCTCCTACTACTTTATCTTTGTATCTTTTCCCCAATCTACTATTGAGATCCCCCAGTAGTACGATTTCTCTAGCTCTTCCGATTGTTGTAATTTCGTAATGTAACTTCTCAAAGAACTCGTCTTTATCATTAACCGGTGCGTCCTCATTAGGGGCATATGTTCCAATAATAGTTATTTTTTGTTCATTTTTTTATTCGTTCGGCTACCGCCTCCCATGTTGTAATAACTCTTCTAAATTTTTTGTGGATTATTATAGATACTCCTTTAGCAGCTCTCGTGTCTTTTGGTACTCCGCTGTAGAAATGGTCGTAGTGTCCTAGATTTTCTGATCCCTGACCTATTTTCTTCGTCTCTGTTAAGACCGCAATGTCTATCTTGAACCTCGTAAGTTCTAAAACTACCTCATTTAGTTTCCGTGAGAGACCTTGAACGTTCCACGTTGCCCAATTCATGTTCCTTTTCCGCAGCTTGGTTCGTCTACCTTGAGTCCGTCCATTCCGAGGCTTTATACTGGGTTTTTTAACATTTAGTGTTTTTCGAGTCCCGAGGAGTTAGCCCGATGGAGGACCAGGGATTTAATTTTGGAGTCTCGTTCTCCTAGATAGGTCGTTTCCACTACAGCTTAGGGTTCCTATCTTCCCCAAATGATTTCATCACCTTCATCCTCTGACGTGATACCGGTGGAATCGAACCGTTGACCGGTAGTTTTACTATAGGAGCCGTTAAAATCAATATTTGATGATTGTCTCCCACAGTCTCGCATTTAGTTTAGCCTGTGTGCCGACACAGTTACCGGGATGTGGCCGCTTTTAAGCTTCTGGGAGCCATAAATGAGAGTGAGAGTCTGTCTGAAGACCAATATCTCAGAATGACCGTAGGGTCCGGCAATCCTGGATATAGAGGTACTACTCCTCGACAAACCCCCATACGTAAGTGATTGACTATATTATTATGCAAATGAATGATAAGTTTAAATATCTCAAAAATGTTTGTAGATGATTCTGATTTCTTGACTGGAGAAGCGCTACATTCATTAACAAGTAAAGATTTGGAATTCAGGGGTGTTTATTTTCTCATCAAACAAGCCTTCTGAAATAAATGAAGATCAAATTTTTAAAGCACCAAATAAGTCATATTTTAAGATAGGAGAACCATCTAAATTGTATGACTTGGATGTATTAAATACACTTGGCAGATGGAAATTACAGGAAATTTAGCCTACCCTAGGGTGTCTTGATGTCAATTTGACGTAGGCTATCTCTTATTTAATGGGTAGCTTGTAGCAAGTAGCGTCCTCCTTTTTTCAATCGCATAGTAAATGAATTGTCACGGTGGCGTTACTTTCCAATTAACATGTTCATAAACGTTCCCGAAAAAAAGATTAAAAGGTATTTCATTGTATTATAATAAAGAAAACTATTTATTTTGCCTTACGTTTTAGAAACTGCATGATGGGAAAGTTTTGGCAGTTATGGTGTACATATAAATTAAGCGGAATTGTTGTGATGCTTATTTACCCTATGATGAAGTTAATTGAAAAGTATTTGAGAGTAAGAGGGGTCACAGATCTGTCCGTATCCTGGTAAAAAACAAATACGTCAAATTGACATCAAGACACCCTAGCCTACCGAAATAGGTACTCTAAACATATTTCTGAGGAAGCCAACAACAGTGGCTACAACCGAAAGAAGTTTCAGCAAATTAAAGCTTGTTAAAATTATTTAGGGTCGACATCAGAACAGGGGCATACTTGATCACTTTGTTTTCTATCAATCGAGCAAGAAGTGACTCAAAACATTATTTTTTATGAAACTATTAACGAGTTATCCAACGAAAATGTACGAAACATATTTTAATTATTTATATGCTACTACATATAATAGATTTGTTCATATTTTTTATTTCGCTTTTTCACAATACATGTTCTTGACTTATAATACTTACAATAAAGTATGTATAGCTATTTGTAAACTTGTGTCACTTATTATATTAAACCAGTGTGCTGAAACAGGGTATTTTCACTATTATAGCAATATGTAGCAGAAAGATATAGTAAGCCAAATCTATATATATATATAAATGAATCCCTATTTCCCTTAGTCACGCCATAACTTGAGAACGACTTCACCGATTTTATTCATCTTTTTTTAAAGTTTTCTAATACTGCGTAGAAGGTTCTTACGGAATGAAAAATTAAGAAAATCCAAGGGGAAAGCTGGAAAATTGGAAAATATCGAAAGTGTGTTGTTTCTATTTGCAGTCACACCTGTGCTTAATGGTTTGAAGGGTTTTCCCCATAATGTCATAATCCGCATCAGGTAACCGAAAGCGGAAGAGATAAGACACTAATAGTTTATGTAATTCCAAATGCTTTACATAAGTCGTCGCAGTCAGTCAGTCAGACATTCAGATTTGGTTTGTGCACAAGTGATTGTGAAAACAATTCCGTGTCGTTTTATAGTGTCCGTTACAATGCCAAAGGCACGACGAGTTAACATAAGTCGTCGAAGACAGTCAGCTGCGCGGGTATCTACTTTACGTGCGAACCGCAATGATCACCAGCGCGCTACGGATAATGAAAATAGTCGTAGCTATTAGCATGTTTTTAAAATAAAAGGAAATCGAAAATTCGAATATCGGAAAAACGTTTGCTGAAACCGCTAATAGCAGGCAAATCAATGTTCGGGCAGGACAACGCCTGTCGGGTTCGCTACCTCTTTGAGGGTGAAATGGGGTAAATAAGCTTAAAAATCGATATGAGTGTCGTTATTGAGGTTTTTTGGGACGTTGATTGAGAAAACGGCATTTATTTTTAAGTCCAAGACGATGGACATGACATAAAATTAAAACTTTATAGTGGTTAAACGCGGTTTCAGAGACAAATTATTTTTGGACAGAACAACGTTTGCCGGGAGGGAACGGGACGGGACGGGACGGGAAGGGACGGGACGGGAAGGGACGGGACGGAACTGGACGAGACGGGAAGGGACGGGAAGGGACAGGAAGGGACTGGGCGGGGCGGGACGGGACTGAATTTAACGGGACGGGACGGTACGGGACGGGACGGGACGGGACGGGACGGGGACGGGGACGGGGACGGGGATGGGATAAGATGCGATGGGATGACAGAAAATAATTAGTCATTATTTAATACCCAAATAACGAATATCGCGCGTACGAAGTCGCGGGTTACAGCTAGAAAATGGCAGACATTTTTAAGTCCAAGACGATGGACATGATATAAAATTAAAACTCTATAGTGGTTAAACGGGGTTTCAGAGACAAATTATTTTTGGGCAGAACAACGTTTGCCGGGCCAGCTAGTAATTTAATTAATATGTCAGGTTAATTTAATTATGGATCAAAAAATTTGATTTGACTTACATTTTACACGTGTTCCTTATATTACCCCTTATGTTTAGGAGTTTATGATAGCCTAATAATGCCAATATTAAGGATTAAATTGTCCCGATTTTCACTTTAAAGAGAGGTGGTAACCCTGTACTTAACTGCAATTAGTGCAATTGCATTTGAAATTCATATATATCCATGTAACTGTATTAAAATAAGAACAGTAACTGAACAAGGGCCGACAATAAATTAGGTACCTCGCTACGGCTCTGGTATGGATGTTATAGTTTTAAAATATTATTATTAAAATACCGCTGTACTTCTAAGGGCTCTAAGCCCTCTCCACTTTTGTGTTCTGATGTTCTTGGTATCTCGAGATAATATTATATTTATATTGTTTCATGATTCACAGTTACCGTACCAATCCCACCTTGAATGCAGCTGCGTCGCCAGAAGTACTTAGATCTACACTCATAATGCCACCATCACCACCCACTTACAAAGTATTTATTTTAACACACTGTTAGTCATTTTGCGCCAATATTGCTGTTTTTAGGAGAAATGATGTAAAAAAAATTAACGGCTTTTAATATAACACAAGTACGAAAATTACAGTTTTCATAAACAGGCACCATCGTAGCTCATTTGACACTGAACTCGAACTGATACCGAATAAGAAAAATAAAATTAAAAATAATATCAAGTGAAATGCACACTTGGTACTATTTATTCCTGGCTCTAGCACGTTGTGCTGAGCGTTATAAACATTGATATGCCGTGAGCGTCAGAGCTTCACTAGGAGTGTCGCTAACAAAATTGAAAATGTACATATCGATATTCGATATCAAGATTATATCGATATTTGTCGATATATCGATAAATATTCAAAAAAATTACAGATATCAATAAATTTCGAATAGATAAAGACAGAATCGATAAATATCGATGTTCGATATAACGATATCCGATAGCTCGATATTTGATATATCAATCTCCGACATTTGTCAATATATCGATAAATATCCTAAAAATATCGAGAAATTTCGTTATACGATATTTCCATATATCGAAATACATATCTATATTGAAATAATATCCATATTTATCGATATATATCTCTAAAAGGTTCGGCTTAGAAAATTGAAGAATTTATTCGTCACAGTTGCTCTGAAAAACAAATTTCCATCACAGTATTTACATTGGTACTAGAAAATATCCTGGTATCCCAGCCAGCTAGTCCGCCCCTGACAATAGTATTTTAATTTTCAATTCGTTTAAAATGAAATCAATAACTTAAAAACAATGGAATTTAGAAAACAGCAACTGTAGTTACCAATGTCATATCAAGGATTAAGAAAAATTATCTTTCAGGTTTATTTCTGATTTTTTAATTTAATCGCAAATGCTAATTAAAAATAAGACGACAAAATTGCTTTGTAAAGAATTTTGAAATAAAATTTCTAACTTCGGGAAGTTTAATAAAATTTAAAACAATGCCTATATTTTAAATAATGTTAAAAAGTTTGCGGTGAAAAATTATTCAAATATATATAAAAGCAAGCTGAAGACGTGGAAACACCTTGTTACATGGAGACGAATATTCTTAATTTAAGAAATTTACCAGACAATTTTCTTTGTTACAAGTTGGCTTATCAAAGGTTTTTGGTTGTCATTAAGACGTGCAACTGTCAAGTAGCCATGATCACAAATACAATGAGTAGTCATTGTGATCTAGTAAACAACGATGATAAATAAATGAATAAAGTTGGTAACATCCAAAAAAATCGTCTATGCTTATTAAAATGTTGCGAGTTACATTCACCTGTTTATCAAGAACACGATGCCACGCTGCGCATCCCAACGCATTTTTATCTCATTGCCACATTGGGGATTATGTAAAACGTTAGATTCATTATTTGCTAGTTCGTAACAGAGTTAACATGGTTTTTGCTTTATACCTGTAATTAGGAAATAAAGTTTATTTTTAAAAAACTATTTTTTCGATTAAATCATTTAACTGGAGCAGTCGGTAGGATAGTGCGCCGTTGTGAAATATCTATTTTGTATCGTGTCGGAGACTTGTCTCGACTTTAGAGTTTCAACCCCTTCAGTGTAGATCCTGAACCGTCCATTCAATGACATCGGGAACAACATCTCTGTGGGGAGCAAATGATAGGAACACAACAAGGAGGTCTACAAACGAAGTAGGTGTCAAATTCCTTTTTGCCTTTTCCAGACCCTACGCTATATTTAAGAGCTTTGGGAAAGATAGAGTAGTGTACAGTCTATTGCAGACAATTTAGGATTTAAGAGGCTATTTTTGATTTAAAATGCTTAAGTAACAAATTAACAATAATTTATGATTGAAATTGGCAGCTGTTGGATCAGTTAAATAACCTTGTTTTTCAAGAAAATCCAGCAAGTTCAGACATTGTTAAAATTGAGGCAAGTTATTCTAATAGTGAGAATAATACAGCATTAAATATGAGGAGTACACTGCTGGAGCCTGTGGTTTGAAAATATCTCAAATTCGTTAAAACCCCTCACCACACAAATGTTTAACAACTGCTAAATACGTATTTCGACAACCACGCTGTCATCATTGGTACCTACGAAAAACTTACACAGCAAAAATGCAACGATATACTCGCGACCAAATCAGAAATGAAAGTGACTTCCAGCCGAGATTAGAAGAGGCTTTAGTGCAGTGTTTTTCGGATCGTAGGGATTTGAACTGCTTAGTGCAGGAATTAACCAAAAATAGGCCCTATAAAGGTGAACAGATATTTCTAAAAATAACATGCATTAAAAAGCCAGTTTGTTTAGAAGATACAATAGCATACGTTACCTAATGAATTTGAGAATTTTGAAAGATTTCACGGTAGTTTAAGGAATAATAGTAAACAACACTCCGAAACTAACTTTGGCAGTACTAGAAACGTTTATCCAACGAACATTCAAAACCATGCTTCATACTCTCAACCGAATGGCTTTCATTCCCACTTTAATGTCCCTCAAAATTTGCAAAACCAAAATTTCTCAGTAAAGCCAATATGGTTCAACCAGTCTATAAATATTCAACCCAAAAACAACCTCCTAGAAGATACCCCACTTATGGGGAAGTTTTTAGTCCATCTCGTAATGTGTTTAGACCAAACCAAATTCCTATAAACAAACGACATTCAGACATCCAACGATGCTTTCGAAAAGATTCCCTACGCAACAATTTAATAAACCGCAGTTTTAGAATCAAAACTCTCAAAGTAATTTCCAAAATTTTCAAAGACACTCGAATCAACAAAGACCAAATTTTATTTTTGAAGAATACACACAAATGAATGCGATAATGAAAACGTAGATTCTTGCAATGTTTTTGATTCTGAAACTTTTAATTATGATTATATACAAAATAATCCGTTGGCGAAAATAATGTTGATTTAGATACCAATGGAACTGAAAATTACTCAAGAATTATATTTTGTTGTTCATGTTATCTCATTGCTGTGGTATTTAATTTTGGCCCCATCGATATAATGATTACAGTAATGAACAATACTTCGGAAATAACATTGAGTCAGATACCAATGGAACTGAAAATTTTCCATTGCACGGCTAAACACAAAAACAGACCTAGCAGCAATAAATGTCTCCTCCCATAATGCTGTAGAAATTAAAAACTCAAAATTAAAATTATTGATTGATGCAGGTAGTTCTATGTTAATTATTAAGCCATCCGTAGTAGAACATCTTTATCCTCAAACAATTTACCATGCTAACACGGTAATAAAAACAGCTACTGGGAGCAGATGCAAATGCATGTGCAAATTCAGTTGAAATTTTGACAACTCATTGATGTTAATTTTTCGTTTTCGGTAAATCCCGAAGAAAAGCTGATTAAAATCTACCAGTTACTGTATATAATGGAGACATTTTAGTAAACGAACATAATATCGATAAACGTTTCATTCCACAAGTTTTAACTGGTGCTTAAAAGGGTTACGCACCCTTAGAAATACAAAATCTAACGCAAAACCAATTGCAGTAACCTTAAGCGAACCTACATCAACAAATCGACTTGAACCATCCTTACATGAAATTTATTAATTCGAATCATTCACCAACCCTGGCGAAAAAACAAAATTCAAAATTGACAAAAGTAGCATAAAAGAGCTAATACGTACCGATCACATTAATCAAGAAGAAAAAATTGCTGTTATAAATCTTTGTAACCAATTTTCAGACATTCTTAAACCAGACGATAAATTAACTTTTACCTCTAAAATTACGCACTCAATAAAAACCAGACACACTAAGTCATACAGATACCCGTATGTGCATAAACAAGAAGTCCAACGACAAATTCATGAAAAATTAGAAAAAGGAATCATCAGGCCATCTTATAGCCCGTTATCGTCTCCTATTTAGATATTGCCGAAAAAATGGAGACTAGTCTTGTACTATCACAAAATAGGCATCCCTTCTCTAATATTAATGATATTTTGGATAAATTAGGTAGATCTCACTATTTTAGCACGCTTGATTCAGCTAGCGGATTTCACCAGATAGAAATCAGTGAAGGTTATATTGAAAAGACCGCGTTTAACGTCGAAAATGGCCATTTTTAATATTTGAGGGCCTCGTACGGATTAAGACACGCCCCATAGACCTTTCAGAAAGTGCTGACCGAAGTCTTAAAGGATCTACATATGGGCATATGGAAAACATAATTATTCTTAGTAAACGTTTACAAGAACATGTTCATAACTTAAAATTAGTATTTTCCAAATTACTCGAAGCACAACTAAAGGTTCGGTTAGATAAATGTCAATTCTTACAAAAAGAAATGGACTATTTAGAGCATGTCGTGACACCAGATGACACCAAAAAGAAAATTGAAGCTATCACAAAATTTCCCAGTCCACGTACATAAAAAGAAATTCAATCATTTCTCGGTTTGTGAGGTTATTAATTATAATTAGGTAACTTACATAGAATTTTTCTAAATTAACCAAGCCAATGATGCAATGTCTTAAGAAAAATCAAAAGGTAGAGCACACCAAATAGTTTAGTAAATGTTTCACAGTACGCATAAAAATATACTAACTTCAGAGCCTGTATTAGACTACCCAGACCTTGACAAATCTTTTGAGTTGACAACAAACCCATCTAATTATGCTGTAGAAGTTGTACTCTCTCAAATTAACCATTCAATTTATTATGCATTTAGAAGGCTATATCCAGCCGAAATAAATTACTTGACTATCGAAAAAGAACTCCTTGCTATTGTGTGGAGTTGTAAATATTTTAGACCATATCTTTTCGGTGGAAAATCCCAAGTCATGAGAATGGTTATTTGCACTCAAAGAACCAAATTCATTGTTTAAAATTGGAAGAGTTCGATTTTACTATCAAACATAAGAAAGGTAAAAACAACCAAGCAACAGACCCTTTAGAAACCTCTTCCATTGACAATAATCTAGGAGACATCGATCAAGTAATTCAAGAGGCACTAAATGAAAACCAACCAATTTCGTGTTTGGATAATGACAGTATTTCCGAAATACTGAAATTATTAGGTGAAAATCATCTTAACGTTGATGTAGTTTTTGATATCCAAGTTAAACCCCCTGTAACAACAAAGCAAAACCACGAAGCTCATCTAGAAACAGTACATACTGCAGTGGTATTGGGCCCTACGGCTCTGCTCTGATTGCAGTACAGTTTGAAAATTAGTCACTAAGCACAGAGTTGGGGGTGTTTTATCTAGCCGCAATGCTAAGTTAAATGTCATTCAGCAAATGCATTGAAAAAGAAATGCTTGTATTAAAATAAATGAATTGGTTAAGGAACGCAAAGGAGACAGCTTGCTTTTCACAGGGTTGAAGTCAAATTTCAAATTAATTAATTATTAGGTTTGGGCAGAATGAATAGCCAAAAAGGTTTGCTATGTGCAGGTGCAAAAGTGCATCCAAATAAATGAAATAAGAAGGCCTTGGTCTGCTTCCAAGTATGGGGGATCAAGAGCATGAAAATTGTTGCCCACCTGAAATAAAAGCAGCATAAATTGTTGCCTAGCCAAGAGTGCAGGAGACGAAATAATAATAAATAATTGTGCGATTATAGAACTAATGCTGGATAATGAAAATACATGATTACTTACAATATAAAGGCAGAATTATGGAAATAATAGAAAAGAATAAGGAGATAATAAATCATAAAACAGGCAAGCAACGAAATATTGCCATAAACTTGTTGTCGACGAAACATTGGGCTTCAAAACTAAAACTTATCCAATACCGTTTGCACAGCGCAAAAAAAAGTAATACATGAGTTACAGAAGATGTTAGAAGATGATGTCATGGAACATTCAAAAACGAACTTTATTAATGCGATGGTGGTGGTAAAGATGGACGATAGTAGCCGTAGTTTATAAATAAGTTAATTAATAAAATGGATAATAGTCAAAGGACGTTTTCACATTTCGGCAATTTACCCATACCTGGATAATGTAGAATAGAATAGGTTAGGTTAATTTTAAACAAATGTTGGGCCACACTCATTAAGATAGGTTAGTTTAGATAAGGTAGGGTGTAGTTAGAATAGGAATTAGATTAAATTTATTACTAAACCAAAGTTGGATGCTAAGTTAAATGTCATTTAGTAAATGCATTGAAAAAGAAATGCTTGTATTAAAATAAATGAATCGGTTAAGGAACGCAAAGGAGACAGCTTGCCTTTCACAGGATTGAAGTCAAATTTCAAATTAATTAATTATTAGATTTGGGCAGAATGAATAGCCAAACCAAATTAAATAATCACAAAAAGATTTGCTATGTGCAGGTCATTGCAACGTATAGTTCAATTTAGCTAATTAGATACAATTTGTGAGCAATTCTTAAAAGGTATGAGGCAGAGAAATAATAATGTTGCAACGAGCAATTAAGGCAGGCATAAAGGCATACAAATTGCAATTGTGAGAAGCAAACATGACTTGATAAAACAAGGCAGAAAATCAGTCACCAAAATAGGAGAGGAAACGAGTGAAAAGAAGACAGTTGGACACCAAAAAACAATTATGAAGGAAGTGAACTCTTAAAACTAATCAGTGCAATTACGTGAATGAACAAGCAACGCAATTAATAAAACGTGTAGTTGCGCCAAGAAACATTTTGACTATTAAAAAATGTAGACAAGATTTTAGCTGTAAGAATTGTTTAGATTTAATTATTTGTAAGAATATTTAATTTAAGATGTAAGTCATTTGGACTTGGTTAATATCCGTTTTATAGTTATTAGATTAGCATTTGTTTATAACGGACTTCAGCAGATAACATTTAAATAAAAATTAGAATTGACATGCAGTTTTGTACTCATTTATAATTAAAGATTTTACCTATTAAAACATCATATTTATCAATAAAAATTATACCAGTGTGTTGAGCAATTGTTAGAGCTTCTGTGAGAGTGTGGGTAGCATTTTCCCCACCAAAAAGTTATTTTTCACAAGAAGCATTCCGAGGGTTGCGTTGACGTGCACTTCTAGTTTACGAAGGCGAATTGCAGCTGAGAGGAGGATCCAGAACCAGGACTGTCTACTGGGACGCATCACATGGGGCTGTAGGACAACGACCAGCAGCACAAATACCGGAGGACGCCACTCCAGGAGAAGATCCAAGCCGGGGCCCTTTTTCCGAGGTCTCAGCGCACCACCTCAAAGTTTAAAGGTACTATAAAAAGCTTAATATCAGTGTGAGCATCAGAAAATTTGTGTATAAGCGACACAATACCGGTTTGAACAAGATGCAGGCGTATTCAAGCCTCCATCTGAAGCGTTTTTCCAATTATTAACAAGAATCCAGTTGTGAGGTTAGGTGAAGATTAACAATTGCAATAATTCAAGCGGCGTCGGTCCGACGTTATAAGACAAATTAATCACTGAAACAAATTAGAATCAGAACCGACAAAGCACTATAATTTAAATAAATACCTTGTTCGAGCGTCCACAAATTTAATTTTGAAAGTCAAAAACGGTTACTGAAAGATTCAAACCATTTTGTGTAAATTGACAGCAGCGCCCATATTTGCGACTGCGTATTTGAATATAATTCGGGCGCACAGTGGCGTACCCAGTTTAAGGTAAAATTTTACAGGTTAACAGGAAACCACCCCTTTGAATAGAGATTGAGTGTCTACCGAGCTAGCGTTTTGAGATTAAAATTGCAGATAGATAAAATACAAAAGAGGGCATAATAAATAAATAAATAAAATTAAAGCAACTATTTTAACCAGTTCAAATCTTGCGTCAAAATATCAAAATTGCTGGTGGTATCAAACCATCTCAATACATCTCAAGAAACCCTACCCATAACAGAAGGGTCTTTACACACGTATAAAAATCAATTGTCGAAAAACGCCAATTTTAAAAAATTCACGGTTCTACGTATTATTCTTGCCGAAAATTAACGTCAAATATCACGTTGTGCAACTTCTTAAAGAGCAAACAAATATATACCGCTTCCTTTCAGCATTCATCATTACCCAACAGTTTTGCTTTAATTGTTCAAGAAATATTTTAAAAATTGCCATTTGAGTTTATTGACCGTACTAAATTTCTTACATACGTAGAAACGTTGAAAGAACAAAAACTGTAATACTATCATGTTAGCAAATGCTGCCATAGAGGAATAAATGAAATGAAAATGTCCTTAAGGTTAAGATACTATTGACCGAAAATGGCACAAAATATAGAATATTATATTAACAACCGTGAAACATGTTTAAAAAACAAATGCGATCGAAATCCGCCTGAAATTAAATTTAATCTTATCTCAAAAACTTCTAAACCCTTCTAACACATTCATGTAGACTCATTTAAAACAGTTAACGAAAATTATTTGACTATTATAATAATAATATAATATCAAGCTGTACATTTCCGAAGAAATTTAAGCTGTTCTTGCGAACTCTTGAATTTTTTGTTGTGGGGGATTACTCCACGTTGTCTTTTACTTTCTCTTGGCTTTATAGGTCTGGGTGTGTTTTCGCTTTTAGTACGATTTTCCTCCATTCTTTCTTGTTTTGCAATACTTCTCTGCAATTCATTATTTTCATTTTTCTGATGTCTGCTTCTACTTGTTCCTTCCATCTTGATTTGGGTCTTCCTTTCGGTCGTGTGTGTAGTGGTGTCCATTCCGTGATTATTCTCTGTGGAGATGTTTCTTCTTTTCTGCATAAGTGTCCATACCATCTAATCCTTTGTGCCTTGTGTACTCTTACGATGTTTTCACCGTTCAATATTTGATCTATCTCGTGATTCATTAGTAGTCTTATTTCATCTTCCTGTTCCTTCTTTGGTCCTATGATTGTTCTAATGATCCTCCTTTCAAAGATTTTTAATTGTTCCTCTTCTTTTTTTGTTAAACTTGCTGTTTCTGCTGCATACATTACAACAGGTATTATCATTGTCTTGTATACTTGTATTCTTGTCCTTCTGCTTAACCTCTTATTCTTCAGTAATTTTTTATTTGCATATAGTGCTTTGTATTCCTGCTGGATTCTATGTTTTGTATTCACTCTTTCATTTCTTCTATGTATCAGGAACCTGCGATATTTGTATGTTTCTACTTCTTCGAACTTGTACTTATCAATTTTTATTTCTCTCAATGTTTTTTGTTTCCTGTTGCAATGCATGTATTTTGTTTTATTTTCGTTGACTTCAATGCCTTTTCCTTTTGATTTTTTTTTTCTATTATACTAAATGTACTGTCTAGTTCATCTCTTCTTCTTGCTATTATTGCGATGTCGTCTACGTAGGCTAATATTTGCACTGATTTGTTACTGATTGTACCGTTATGCTTTGTTTCTTTGATAATGCTATCTAGAGTTATGATAAATAGCAGCGCCGATAGAGCGTCGCCTTGTCTCACGCCTTTATTTACTTCAAATGCTTCTGTCGATCCTTGACTGAGTATGACCGAAGCCCGTGATTCCTTCATTGTCATCTTACTTAGGTTTATAAGTTTTTCCGGTGTTTGTGTTGCTTTTAGTTCTTCTATAATTTTTGTTCTTATTAGGCTATCAAAGGCTTGTTTGTAATCGAGAAATAGGATATGTAGATCTGTGTCATATTCGTAACCTTTCTCAGTGATTTGCCTAATTGTATGTATGGCATCCGTTGTTGATTTGTTGTTTCTGTATCCTAGCTGGTAATCTCCTAAAAATGTTTCTGCATGTTTTGCAAGTCTACTTTTTATTATCATCGTTACTATCTTGTACGTGATGTTTAATAAGGTGATAGCTCTGTAATTTACACATTTGGATCTGTCTCCTTTTTTTGGTATAGGTTTTATTAGTCCGATTCTCCATTCTTCCGGCATTTATTCTTTCGTCCAAATATTTGTTATTAATTCATGAATTCTTTGCTGCAGTTCCTCTCCTCCTTGTTTTATCATTTCGGCACATATTTTGTCACTTCCCGCGGCTTTTCTATTTTTCATCTTTCATTTGACTATTATCGACTCATTTTCACGTTATGGTCAATCGTATTAATTAGATTCTTTCACCGGCATAGCAGTAGGGGAAAGTCTTTTAAATTTTATCTCTCACCACGGTTTACCTCAAAAAATAACGACTGATTGTGGTACAGAATTTAAGAATCAAGATCTAGCAAATTTCTGTAAATTGCATCGTATAGGACTTCACTACACAACTCCAAAAAACAGTAATTCAAATTCCCCAATAGAGCAATTTTATTTCACTCTAATTGAACATTTTCGTTGTTTAAAAGATCATAAAAATCCCAATTCAAACCAGCCCTTGAAACGAGCTATATTAGGTTACAATAATTCAATTCAGTGTCACAAGGTTCACCCCGTTCGAAGTTATAAAAGCTCACATCAATAATACCAATCCCTTTGATATAAATGATCATGTAAATGTGTCAGGCTACATTCACCACAAAGAAACCTCCAAAAAATTATATGAAAAAATCAAAGACACAAATCAAAATGCTAAAGAAAATATTATTTCCAAACACAATAGAAATCTAAATATTTGAAAATTTCGAGATAAAAAATTACCAAAATTTAAAAAGCCTAAAATACTAGAAGAAACAGACATTAAGTTAACCACGGACAAAGGAACATACCATAAAAATATTGCTAGCAAACCTAAAATCAATTTCTTGTTAGAGGAACCTAAGCGAAATGAGGCTATGCTAACTTTA
This sequence comes from Agriotes lineatus, assembly GCA_940337035.1. Classification (NCBI taxonomy): domain Eukaryota; kingdom Metazoa; phylum Arthropoda; class Insecta; order Coleoptera; family Elateridae; genus Agriotes; species Agriotes lineatus. The sequence continues at coordinate 36,749,705 of OW679202.1, forward strand.
TTCCTGGTCCTTCAAATATTACGAGTACGTAATATAGACGAGGATATCAAAACTAAACTAGTTGAGAACCCTGTACTTTTTCCTATACAGTTAGCAATTTTTCATAGTTTACTTATTTCGCACTCAGCCAACAGCCGTTAGGCCAATTATAGGCGTCGCTGTGCATTTATGGGGACTTCCAACCCCACTAACGACTGTCATGATGTTGTTATGACCGCCGGGACCACCTATTTCCGTGATAGCCGTATCACGAGGCGCCGAGAGGTGCAGCCGTGGAACTCCCATCCAAGTTCTGACCAGAGAGAGCGTTGCTTAACTCTGCTGATCAAACGTGAAAGCTTGTTCAAGTTACACCACCAAATGTTAACTGCAGAACAGTTAGAAGGAGACAAACGGTAAGAAAACGGCAAGGAAATGACGGAAGTGCACCTGCTCCTGATGCCTTAAGATGAGCTCTCTTCAAGAGATAAGTTTAGGATAAAATCCTTTATCCTTGTACTAGATGCACTTGAAGCCAATTTAAGAAGAAGACTGGGCTGTGTACAATGACGTTGCACAAATGTTTACTTTTCTTGTCAGATTAGACAGCATCCAATCAAGAAATGCAGCAAGGTGGTTAACTGTTGGTAGAAGCATACCGAGAAGATGTTGAACTGAAACTTACTGACGGACTTTTTCACTTTCACTTATACGTGAAAAAAAGCCGTAGGCCTACAGAAGAGTAGCTACTGTCTCATATATCTTTTATCCTATCCCTTCCCTAATTGTGAAGCAATGTTACGGCCATTTTTTTCTTAATGATTACTCTGCTTGGGTACAGGTCTTTGCCGAACCTTAAAAAATTCAAAAATTAATTAGGGGCTATAATCTTTAAAGAAAGATTGTCCGCACTGAGCATTCTGTGCACTGAAAGTGCCAAACTTATAAAACAAAATGTTGAAATTAACTTTTGCATGATTTTATTAGGAGGGATAGAGAAAAACTATTTTAGCCTTAGAATAGTTTCTGTACTTCTTAATATATATGTTAAAATAATATAACAGTAAACTTCTAATTTCATTTTCCTAAATATTTCTGCTTATTCCGCAAAATTTTTACAAAGTTCGGTTATTGCAAAACTTTTTCGCAGTGTAAATTTAACATTTATGCTTTTGTCTCAATCACTACGGTATTTAATAATAATATGTCATATCCTTTGCGGGTGGAATTTTGTTTAAAACATTTTTTCTGCTTTTTCTAGTAGTGATGGCAGGGTATTGGGAAGGGCCTCTCTTCATATAAATTCGGCACTAATTCCATACAACACGATTAGTAGAATATTCTGCAAGTAAAATAAGCAAATTGTAACATTTGTACCTATATACTTTCTCGTTTCTTGTGTAGTCTCCCCTCATCTTCTTTTTTGCAGTATCGTGATATTTTGCATATTGCTAACAATACATGGTGTCTCTGAAACGTTCGTACAAAACGCCAGCACAAATCCCTGAGGCTAAATTATGACGATCTAGCCCAACTTACCTTACTCCAAAAAGTTGATAGTTATCAAAATAAAGGGCGTCAAAGTTATGTTTTTTACTTTTCTTACAATATTTATATTAATAATAGCACAATCTTTTCGAAATTTGGTATTAATGTTTTTTTTGAGATGAGAAAATCAGATCCCATCACAGTTATTGCAGAGGGTTCCACCAGCAGAATTATAACTTTTTTATGACTTGGTGTATTAAATTTCTAACAAAAAAATCTTACTTTCTGGCATTTTTTTGTCCAAACATGTATACTTGGTAGGTGTTGCTGCGAGCAACTATTTCTGAGATAATTGAATTTAAATGTTTTACTGCGCAGTGAAACTCATCGTTGCTTTTTTTCACATTTTACCCAGGATTAGGACTGGTCCAAAAATGAACTGGCAAAAAACAATAGGAATAACACAAAATCAATAACGAACTAAAACAGCAATGTTAATTATTCAGAAAAACAAAATGTTCAAAATTACCCCCTTTCAAGTACACAAAGATTAATTCGACGGAGAAAGTTGCACTCTTTCCATCATCTCATTACTGAATTTTTTATTCGTGCTCACAATTCTTTTTCGCTGTTTACAGGTTTAAAGTATACCATCTTTTTAAAAGTTTCCCATAAAAAGTAATCTAACGGCGGTGAGCGGGGTGGGCAATTTGCAGGAGCATCGTTTCCTCTGCCGATCCATCGATTTAAAAAATTCTCACTTAAATGCTTTCTAACATTTATAGTGAATTCTGGGGTGCACCGTCGTGCATGAACCACATATTTTGTCTAGTAGCCAGTGGAGGATCATACAATAAATTTGATAAATTTACTCGGAGGGTTTCCAGGTAATTTAAACCGTTAAACGAGGTGGTAAGATGACAGGACCAATTATAAGTCTATCAGTGATTCTTGCCCATACGTTGATTTTAAATTGTTGTTGAAATGCAAAGCCTCCATTGCCTGTCACACCTCTTCTTCAAAACAAAACTCATCGGTAAATAAAAATTTGTATGAAAATTTTCATGAAGTGCTCTCCGTTCATTAACGAATCGACAGAAGTTAATCTTAATTCTGAGTTGAGGGGTAGAAGCTGTTGTACTGTCAGGAGGTGGTATGGATGCAATTCTCTTAAAGTCCTATTTACTATATATTTGGAAACTCCAACTCCAAATCTAGGCATCTGGTGCTCAGACTCGGATCTTCTTCAAACCTTTTTAAGATTTCTTCTTCAACCTGGTGTATCCTAATCGTACGATCCCGTCCATAATCAACAGCTGAAGGAGCAAAAACACCGATTTTTCAAAGGCGTCTTTCAACAGCAGTAAATTTTTGGTGGTTTGGTACGCGTCTATTTGGAAATCTTTCTCTTTATACTCTCACCGACTCTCGACAATTTTCTTGACAATAACCACAACTAATACCATGTCTGTCGTTTCTGCGTAAGTGTAAGTGTGAAGGAAGGCACGACGAGTTTCAGTACGCAATAAAATATTTAAATTCAATTATCTCAGTAACGGTTGCTCGGAGAAAAAATGCCTGTAAATAATAATAATAATAATAATAATATAAATTATTTCCACAAATAAAACAATAGAATAATTTTTAAGAAATACATTATAAATCATGTATAGAAAATTAGATGGCAATCAGATAACCTCTGTAGAAGAGATCCCTGCTCTTACTTACCACTTAGAATAAAATATATATTTATTAGAAATTTAATACACCGAAGCACAAAAAAGTTATGAAGCTTTAGATGTATGCGAAATGCTGCTGGTGGCGCCCTCAGCAATGTACATCAAAAATGTGATCAGATCTGGTTTTCTCATCCCAAAAAAACCATTAATACCAAATTTGGTAAAGATTTTGTTATTAGTAAGATAAATATTTTAAGAAAGTAAAAGAACATAATAACTTTGATGCCCTGTATTTGGGAAGCTTTCAACTTTTGGACTAAGGTAAGTGGGCTAGATCGTCATAATTTAGCCTCAGGAATTTGTGCTAGCGTTTTTTACGGACCTTTTAGAGACGCAGGATGTCCCAAAAAATGGAACACCGATTGGTTATAGATACTTTAGGTTATAATAAACCGATTAAACCTAATATACCTTTGTAGAAAGTCCTTTCAGTAAGAAGTTACAGGGGCTTGAAGTTCAATTTTTTAGTTGTATATATAAACTTTAGCAAATGTAAAGATATCAATTTGACTTTTGTTGCACATGCTTACTATTATGTGATGTATTTTTAGTAGTTTTAATTCATAAGCGTAAAATCAACCATTTGCTTTAAAATGCCTATCAAAGGTTTTTAAGACAATACATTTATCAAGTAGCAATGATCACAAAAAGAATGGGTAGTGATTGTGATCTAGCAAACAACAATAATAAATCAATTAATGACACTGATGACACAGACATTTTTTTCTTTTGTGTTTGAGAAAATAGTGCGACCTAACAAGTTCATCAACGCTGAAATGTCTATTATCTCGCAAGTTTAATAATTCAATGGGAAAAACAGCTTTTTAAATTACACTTTATTTCGTAATTACAGGGAGGTATAAAGCAAAAACCATGTTAACTCTGTTACGAACTAGCAAAAAATGAATCTAACGTTTTACATAATCCCCAATGTGGCAATGAAATAACAATGCTCTGGGATGTGCCTTATCAGCGTGGCGCCATGTCCTTGATAAGCAGGTGCTTGTAACTCTTTCCTCCCTAAGAAGCAAAAATAACAGAAGTGTTTTTTTGTTTCTGGCCCCCTTCCACTTCTTCAGCTTCATTTTGATTTTCGTTTTCGGCTTTCTTTGGACTTTCCAATGATGTCTTGCATTGTTTTCTAAATGCTAACATAAACAGCACAAAGATTGCGAGAATTAGTAGGTCAATCAGGGTGCTAATAATTGGGGTGGTGTTCGCCGGATAGTCGATCTGCTTGATTGGTGTTAGTTGTCTTCGGATTTCACTAATTCCTTCTATGTCCAGTTTTGTAAAATTTGAAGTCTTGTGTTGCTTCAAAATTTCCTATGTCAAACTTCGGTAAAATGAGTGGTCGGCCTTGTTGCAATTTAACGTCATTTATAAATGTCTTGCCGTTCACTTGGATTTAGCACAATTTGGGAACCCTTATTACGGATGGAAGCTTTATTTCTAAATATTGGTCTGATTTGCATTTGGAAAAAAGCCTTTCTCGATTTGCAGGAATTATCAACACTTTTTCTTGGGTGACTTGCTTGGTGATGGACTAGTCTATAAATATTTCGAGGGCGTGATAGTTTTTTGCTGCATTGCCTTCGAGAAGCCTAAGGGTGCAGTTGTCCTCCATAATGAAGTTTGCGATGCAATAAAATGTTTCTTCCAGTACCGGCATTCCTCTTTCTCGTCTAAACCTTAGAGTTCTTCAATACCAAATATCGGTGTTTTGGGATAATTATTTGGTGGGTTTGGATAATTGAAGAAAGGTGGTAGAAGTCCAGGACTTCGGTTCTTATTGTAGGGACGTGTATAGCAAAAACAAATTTAGAGTTACAAGAGTTACTTTCGTCCCCAAAAACTAATAGTACGAGAGGAGATTTTTGCATTTCTGTTTTACTGTATATTTTTTCTAAGTAATTGAGCATCTCTCGGAGTTGATAACTTGATATTATTGAATTCTGCAGGGTATTCAATGTCAAGAATACTATAGCATTTTCTATAGTGTCTATGAAAGTTATTAAAAATTGAAAGTCCAAATTCAATTAGGAGATTGTGCCTTGAAAAGTAATGTAAGTACTGAGGTCGTTAATAGTACTTTGAACTGCTGCCTGGAAAGTTTTTAAGTCATTTTCAAGTTTTTCTTGGATTTTATTTAATATTATTATTGTTTTTATTGTAGTTAGAAATTACCTGTTTGGATAACGAGATTTGCAAATTTATTTCGTGTGTTAAATCTTTCTGATTTTGTTTTAGTACATTAATAGCATGATCGTAACGTTTTCATCGTCTGCATCAAGATTGCCAAAAAACCACTTATTAATTTTGCCTATGCCATTAATTGCGCCTCTTTTATTTCGAATATGATGGTGCAGATTTTCGAATTTGCGTTGAGTTGTTTGAATTAAATATGCATTTCTGAATAACACAGTTTGTAATATTTCCTCCCACATAGTCTTTTACTATTATTAGACACCTTTAACTGAGTTTGCAAAAATAATTTTAGAGCTACTTATATTTTTGTCAAGGATGTAAAGAAAGTATATAATGCCTTTAGTAATGCTCAAAATAGTTCAGTGCATCAAGGCAGCAATCAACAGCCGAACGACTCACCAAAAAGAATGACCAGCGGAACAAATCTTGCAACTTTTTTTTATGATTTTTTGCATATCGTTGTACCTACCAGACATGTTGGCATCATTCTCGTAAGACTATAACCAGCATTTGCTAAAGTCTTTCAGCTCAAGGGAACTTAATAATCTATCAGTTGGTAAACTGTCTTCAGCCTTTTTCACGTCAACCAGGATTGTGTTGTTGAATTATTTCCTCACATACAGTTTTTCACAAATAAGAGAGACTTCTTGACTCGGAATTCCCATACCTATTGATATGAGCGAGTAAAATGGATCAAATTTGGTTACTAATTCTAAATACCAAAATAGTTGTTTGGAAATTCAAACTTTTCATTATTAAATGATAATAATAATTCTCTCCATGACATGCCGCCAGTAGGTACTTCTGTTGTACTTTTATTTCTTTCTCTAGCTTAGAAGTTAGCGCTTGCCCTTGCCTCCTTATCAGGTAAGTGAACATGGTATTCTTGCATTTCTCTTAGTTTTTATGAGTTTGGATCAAATATAAGTTTTACCAATTATCAAAGGTTTGGAAAGTGTTTACAAACAAAGCAATAAATCTAGTCTTTTGCGGGGAATACACAGGCCACTATCGGCAGGCAATATGTTTCCTCGTTGCCTTTCGTTGTATAAAAAGGAACTTTTGTGCGAAACCTGGACTACATTCTGTACACTCGGTTGAAATTTAAAAATGGACCACAACGATGCTGAACATGAGACGGGGACACTTCCTCATGTGATAATTCTATCCACAAACCAACGTGTGTTACCACAGATCAGGTTTGGCAGCATCTACGGTTGGAACAGTTTAGATTTAGCCTACCTTAACAGGTGTGAGTTGAAAATGCTGACTATTCACATTATTTTCTCGTGGTTCTTTATCATCTCCCTCTCCGGTAAGTGACTTGTCAATTAGTTCTATATTTTCGTTTTGACAGAACATTGCGGTTGCTTTTTCATAATCCGTCTGCTGTTCCGTGTCCTGCTTCGCCTGTGTCAAAAAGGCTTTCTTCTAGTTGAATGCTAGTGGTTGGCCGCATAGCTCCATCACGCTGCTCTCCTTAATGTTAGTATTAGTGTATCTGCTTCACCGCTGACACTGGTTGCTTCTGTCAGTACTTGACGTAAGAAGCAGTGATTGGTCTTAACTTATTTACCATATCACATTAAGTCTCTTTCTCTTGTTCTTGCTCGCACACTTTCAAATCTTTTAGTCATACTCAGATTAGAATCTAAAAATAAAAAGTAAAAATCATCTTCAAGGGTTGTTAAAAAGGAAAACCTGAAGGGGCATTCTCGTGAACTTATCTATCTCCTAAGACGTCATAAGCAATCCAGAAATAAATGGTAGTATCGAGTTATTAGCTTAAGAGAGCTTTTCTTAGAAATTAAGTGCAAATAATATAATTGAAGGGTGGTTCAGAGACTACAATGCCTTACGACAGCGTGTGTAAGATAGGCCTACGACAGTGTCAAAAATATTGCCTACCAAGCATATAGGTAAATCCGGAACTGTATGGAAAATAATCCACTGTAAAATTGATTCATCCTGTTGACACGCAAATTAGTTTAATATTGGTTCTTGGATAACTGGTTATCATGCCATTTGTTGCAAAGTATTACTAGATAATTTTTAAATTCAAGATATTTAAGCCTTCGAATTGCAAATTAAGTTGTTGGATTGATAAAAACTCTGTCCAATTCTGGACATGGGTCTCTTGAAATTTGTGCCATACATCCTTATTATGTGCTGGTTGTATCCAGTTACTCCTGGCAATTTCTTTTACTGCGTCGATCCATCACATGTCCAACCCAGCTCCGCTCAACATTTTTAGAGAAGGAAATGTATCACGAAAACCAATTAAATAATTTTATTCCAAACATTCATAAGGAAAACAAAACTAGACTACACACTTCTAATTATCTTACAAAATCGATGTCTGTTGGTACGGGAATAAGACAAGACGACTCACTTAGTTCCATAGTTCTTATTTTGGTAATGAAGATTAAGATGGCCTGTAGGGAGCATCATATCATTTTAACATCACATGGTCTACTTATACAGTATGGAAACATCGTCAAGTAAAACTAAATCAATGGTAGTTAATATCTAAAATATCAGTCCGTTGCAAACTTGAAATAGATGTAACAATGATAGAGAACGTATGCGCTTTATAAAAACCAATATTCCACCACTTGGTTTAAATCGATACTTTAACAGTTCAACAATTAGTTTGTTATTTATGATATTGATTAAGAATGAAATAACAAATTGCAATAGCGCGAATGGTAATTATCACCACATTTGAAGCACTATAAATTAGAAGCACAGTCCACTTGATTAGTTCACTTTCAGATTTCTAACACTACCTAAACTTCTTCTTCACTTATATAAATGTCTTGGGCTAAGTTGAGTTTTAATCGTGCTTGTATTTCCTTTCATTCTAGTTCATAGAAAGCGGCGCCGCTGCAGTTTTCGAGATTGTCGATACATTTGTTGGTCAGTTTCTTGACTTGCCCCTCCACTGTTGACATCCCTAGTTGGAAGTGAAGTCGGTCATTGGTGATGTACCATGGAACGTTAACAGCGATTGTAAGTACTTTATTTTGCAGGGCTTGGAGATTGAGTTTTGATGTATTTCCTCATATCACGCATCCATACAGAACTAATGGGCGTATTACAGATTTGTAGAGTAAGGCTGAATGCACAGCTCTCAAGCACGACTTTCTGTTGACTGATGGATATAACTGAACCAGTCGAGTATGACCTTCATTTAGTTTTTTGAAGATATGGTGTTTCGATGTAAGTCGAGTGTCCAAATGTCTACCCAGGTATTTTACTGCTTCGTCGTTCATGTTCTATTGTATAAGATGTATAAGACCATTGATTGTGATTAAGTTTATAGATAAATTTCACTACTTGAACCAGCTGCTTACAGTATTTGTAGCAATTTGAAGTTGAGATACGCTTGTTCGTGATTTGTATCATCTGAAAAAGTTGCAAGTTCTTTACTTGGAATCCTCTTTCAATAATTGTCTCGATCATGCGTTGCAGTTAATGATACGTAGAGTAGCCTTTCCTGAATCCGAATTGAAAAGTTGGTAAAATATCTAGTCTTCTAATTTCTTCATTACGACGGGAGTATACTATTTTTTCGAATAATTTGGATGTTATGGTTAGTAAACTCATAGGTCGATAGCTAAAAAGATTTTTCTTGTTTTTGCCTGGTTTCGGGAACATTAGAATAACTGCATGCTTCCATGTATTCGGGAAATAGCCAGATCTTAGACAGGTATCATAGAGGGTAGCTAAATATGTTAGTACTTTTTTGTCGGATCCTTTAGTACAAGGTTGGGGATGTTATCATGCCTTGGGCATTTATTTATAGGTAGTTCTTTTATAATTGAGACTATTTCTTTAGGTGATGTTGATTTGATGCTTTCTCCCTTGACCGGTTGTATCTTACTGCTATGTTTCTAAATACAGGATCTTGGTGATTTTGAGAAGTCAAGATTTTCTCTAAATGGCTGGCAAAAGCTTCGCATATGTCTTCGTCGGTGTTAAAATTCATGGTTCCTGAGGTTATGGTTATATGGTCTTGGGATTGGCATCGTATTTTTCTGTTTGCCTTCCATTGTCCCGAATTGCCTGATTTTCGATTTCGCTCACATATTTTTCTTATGAGTGAATTTTGTAAGCGTGTAGCTCTCTTTTAATATGGTGAGATAAATTATTGACTTGGTTTTTTGCTTGAGTAATTTGGTGGTAGGTTAGTATTAACAAATTTTCTGTATCTCTTCGGTGAGGTGGCTATTTCAATGCTCTCTGTGATGCTCGTTGTTATGTGGTCTATTGTTTTATCAATGTGACTTGGGGTTTGGAGGTCATTGGGGTACTGAAGGTGTTTGACAAGTGCTTCCTGAAAGATACTCCAGTCTACCCGCCCTTTTATTAATATTGGTTCATCTATGCGTCTGGTTGACTCAGTTATGAATGAGATTACCACTGGTAGAGTCGGAGTCTAGTTCCGTAATGACTTGTTGAAAAGTTTGTTTTTGGAAATTCTTTTGAACGACAATGTCCAGGACATCAGATCTATGGTCACTTCTATATATGTATGTATATATTATCTGTAACCTCATTTATCTTGCGGTGTAGCGCCTGGTGCTTCATACGCTAGCATCTGGCTGTACAATGCTCAGCTTGTCGCGGATTCGGGTTACAGAGTTTGAGCGCGTCTTTTGTGCTTGCGCAGCCACCATTGTGTGCGGTATGTGTCTTGGTGATGTGTTGACCTTGTTACTCTATTTTAGGTTTGTGATTCTGAGTAGAGCACAGTTAATTTGGTGCCCAACTGTGAATAGTCTCACCAAGCCCTATTCCAATCGCCAAGGCTGCGGAAAAATTCCGGCCCCCGCGGGATTCAAACCGAGGACTTGCTTAATGCAAACGTAGCGCTTTCCCAACTGCGCTACTCGGCTTCTTTTTGGCCACTTGTATACGGAAAGTATATAGGTTCGCCTGGGGTTAGTATTTGAGACGTGTGTGCGGTCGCTAAATTGTTGAGTTTAATTCCAGAAGTGTGGTTCTACATCCTCATATTGTGTGTTTGGAGTTTAGATCCTCTATTGGGTGAGTAGCTTCATTTATTTTAAATACGGACGTGATATCTTTTTCTAGGAGCTGTTTGTTAGGTGGTTTATGCACGCATATTACATTAACGGTGCTTTTATCACTTAATTTAATCGTTATTCCTGTTGTTTCAACATTAACGGTGTTAATTTCTTGAAATTCGTAGTGAATTATTTTACGTTTCACGATGATTGCCACGCCTCCTGATTCAAACCTGGCCTCCCTATCTGTCCGGTAAATCTGATATCATGCCAGTTTAAAGTTGTCGTTGTATGTTTGGGGTGTTTCAAAGACACATGCTACATCAATGGTTTGTCTTGCAAGGAATGAAGGAAATATTGATTGCTGGGCTTTGATGTAATTTCCGTTCTAACTGAGACGTTTTAAATGAAACAAGGTTTTAGTACTATGGTCCATGAAGAAGGGAAGGTTTGCTATTATAAATTATTTAATTTGTTTGAAGTAGGGTTGAATAAGGATTAAGATGATTGTTAAGATAGTTTTGAGCAACGGTGGAGTTTCAGGTAATGAGCTATTTCTTTTTGAATGCCAGGATGTGTTTGATTGCTGCGTAGTACTCCTTCTTGTAAGATTAGAAAAGTTTTTCTCGTTGTTAGCAGGCACTTGTTGGTTATCAACCCTTGTTGTTACATTGAAGGTTCTATTTTGGCGTGACATACAATGTTGAAACCTGGATTCAAGGAAATATTTGAAGCCTCTGAAGTTGGCCGGATAATTTTCGCCGCCATTGGGACACACTGGAAGATCTTTTCGAGGCTTATCGCAGTTGATATAGAGACACTTAAATATCTTGGTTCTAAGAAACAGTAGTTTTTAGTGTGCCCGAAGTGTTGGCATCTATGACACTTCGGCGTTTTTCGAGTTACTTTTCGTGGCTCTACACTAACAATTGAGTGAAATATTTTGTTATTGAAAATTTCGTTTGCCTTCTCATTTGCGGTAAGAATTACTGCGCAAACAGGCATAGGTGTTTTATCTTTGTTTAGCAACCTAATGATTTTTATTATCGGCAGTTTATATACAGCGAACTCTTCTTCTAGTTCTTGTGCAGGTAAATACGAGGGAACATTCTTAATAACAATCGATAAAGGTTTGTAATTTGGATTTTGATCCGTATGATATGAAATTTTATTGGTCGAATAATATTTAGCCAGGTTTCTGTAATCGCTTTTTTTTTGTTAAGATGATTTTTAGCGTGAACCGTTGAGAGTGGTAGTAAATTCTCCTTTATAAAGGTCTTTAATATCGGTAACGACGTCTTTGTGATTCACAGGGCCGTAAAGAAATATGGGTGGTATTTTTATTTTGAGTGGTTTATTGACACCGGATCTCTGAAATTTGTGGATTCGCTGGATTGTGAAGGTTGGGGGTGTTATGGTAAATAATATTTCTTTTTCCCGAGCAGGGATTCAGGTTTCCACTGATACTTTTTCTGTAATTGCTGATGATAAGTGGTCAGAATTTCTTTTATGTGAGAAGACATCGTGATAATTTAAATAACCCCTCTTCCTACGGATGGAGAAGAGGTTTAGATTTTAATCTTTATTGCTAATTATACGTTTGTTGTCGGAAAATAAAGAGTTAACAGTTGATGTCGTTATCTCAAGAACCAGACGGTTGATATGGAGCACTCACACTTTCGATATGCGGAATGGACAAGCACGTCCGATTGTTTCGAAAGCCACTCGAAAACTTTAGAGCTTCAGAAACTATCATGTGTAGCAATAAATACCAAAGCTGAATAAAAAAGATCAAAAGATAAACTTCGGACAACAGAAATAAAAATATTGTGGACCATATTAAACCTACCGCTGCCAAATTGGCAAATACATTCATCAATAAGAGAACGCTGTAGAGTCGAAGATGTGGCTAAACAGACAAAAATTATAAAAAAAGATTGTAAGTATCGTGTAAAGAGAATGGAGGTAGATTGAATAGCAAAAATATGTAAATTCCAAACCAAGAGGAAAAAGAATAACAAGACGACCACTGAAAAGATAAAATCATAAGCTGGTTCTCGTCGTCTGTAGAGTAGAGGCAGCTTAAACAGGAATTATTCCTAAAAAGAGAAGAATAAGAAGAAGAATGGTACCCATATCCAACTGATTTGCAGTTGTGTTTGGAGGAAAGAATTGTAGCCTTATAAATTTAACTATAGGTTTGATTTACTTTGGACGAGAAGAACAATTTTTCTACAAATAATACAATGTTGTGGTTTCGGGCCGTAAATTTCTTCTTAAGCTTTAAAGTGGATACTGTAGTGGGAGTAATCCTGTTTGTATCCTAAATAAAATAAATAAAATAAAATAAATAAAATACAATTCGAAAACACTTCACTCATCATCTATGCCCTTTTGTTAGGGAACTGGTCTCCTTTTGAGTTTTTTTTAGTTCAACAGTAATTTCTTTCACTTATCTACCAGTTAGTACGACCTAGAGGGATGTTCGACTTGGAGAAATGCGACATAAAGGAGAGCGTTGAAACGTATTTTGAAATGTATTTATTATAGCAAATGCTACTTCCACATAAAAGTTCCGTATATAGAAAGATTCAAGTTGCAGACAGTTGACTGTAATTGAAATATATGCACCAGTTTCTTTTTCTGGTTTGCTTCAATTTTTATTATCTTTTTTCGTTTTAATTTCTAATCTTAGATTTTTTAATTTGATGTGTTTAATCAATTATATTTTTTATACCTTGGGGATTTGATTTGTCTTCAGTTTTACAGAAAAAACCTTCGTCTATTTGATCTTGCTGATGGTGTGCTTGATTTTTTTTTGTTCGGGGCCCTGCACTTTATTTAGGAGTTTAGTCTAAGACTCGGCGGGTCAAGGCCACATATTATCTGTTTTGAAACCCAACATAACATTTACGGAGTAGTGAGTGATATGGTTAGTAGCAAGGCTTCAACGACTGCCTAACTTTATTTCTTCCACAACCGTGGTTTCGGTACTGAGAGGGCCGACTCGCAGCTGTCAGGTATGGGATTTGAACCGCTTGTCTTCAGCACCGCACCGGGTTCCCTAATCACTCGACCACGCTGGAGCCCAGAAGAAGTAAATTTGCTAATTCGCTTAATCATTTCTTTACAGTAATTCAATGTCAAAAAGTTAGGTTTTATAATAGGCAGCACGTACCAAATGCCATAAATAAATTTTCTGCATGTGTTACATACACTATTTGTTATGATCATATATCGTAAATGTACGCTAAAGCGTGCTATTTACGCTGCTAAAGTTAAATGTGGTATAAACTATCAGTTTTGACATTAGAACCTATGTTAAAAACTGTGACTCCTGATCCAAGACCCGTATAAAAATATATATTTCGATATATGGCTGAAAAATGGAGGATTGAGATCAATTAAGATAAATCGATACACATCACCTTCACGATGAAACGATCAACATGCCCACACATCGCCCTTAACAAAAAACTGATCCCTCAAACAAACCAAGTTGTATATGACAAGGAAACGCAAACAAATTGAGATAAAACTTCAAAATATGCATTGTCTAATCGACGAAAAACCTACACTGACAATAGAAAACAAAACACTATTATACAAGACGCACGGCTGTGAATATTGGGGATGCGCAAGCAGGTCAACCATAAATATACTACGAGGGTAGCACCATAAATGTCTGCAATCGGATAAAACTAAGTTTTGTAGCCAAAAATTATTTTTATTATTGTTTTTCAAAATATTCGCTGTTAAACTCTATACATTTACGCATTCGATAAAATCAATTTTCAAAACATAAATTCCAGTCTTTTTCAGTCACTTGAGAAACAAGGTTTCTAAAGCTTTCCACATCATCTTCGGGAGTTCCCAACCGCACACCATGCATTTTATCCTTTAAGCGAGGAAATGGAAAATAAGAGGAACGTGCTAGGTCGAAACTGTAGCAATTTTAATCCGAAAGTCTGTAAAAATTCTTTTGTTTAATGTGCGGTATGATTTAAAGCATGGTCATGGTGAGGAAGGATCTCGCTTCTTGGGTGCCTAAAACGAGCTTCTTGAATAACGTCTGGCAGGTATACTGTTGTGTATCATTCTGCGGGAACCGTACGTTTATTTTCAATCACGACAATTGTGATAGGTCCAGATTTTCAACAGAAGCAATCAATTCTTTTCTTACCAACACTTCATAATAATAATAATGTCTTTATTGTCTTAATAATATATCAGTAAAATACATACTTCGAGATCGCTTCACTTTAACTGGAGTAGGATCGGTTGGAAACGCCCATTGTGCAGACTGTCGTTTAGATTCGGGTTCAAATGCACATATCCAGCGTTAGTCATCAATTATGATGTTATACACTGCTTTAGACCTACCTTCATCATATTTCTTAAATGTTATCTTACAGCATTCCACACGCTGTTGTTTTTGTACTTCTGTTAAACTGTGTGGTATCCAATGACAACAGACTTTTCTTACCCCCAAATTATTATGTAAAATTTGGTTTATTGCAGTCACGCTAATGCCCAAGGTGCTCCTAATAATTCTATATGTGACTCGATGGTCCTCCTGAATCATTCGTCGCACGGCGTCTAGGTTTGTTTGGGGAATTGCTCAAATACCTTCGCGAAAATCGTCGCTGAGTGAAACTCGTGCAAATTTAAATTAATTAAAGCAGCTATAAACAGTCCTCTACGACGGAGCTTAGTCACCAATTGCAGGACGAAGTCGTCCAAAGCTTTCTTTCAGAGATAGGAAACTTTTAAAGTCATCGTAAATCATGACTCTAAAATTTTCTTTGTTAAATTCATTTTTGCTGCACAAAATTAACTTGTCTAATAGCTATTGCAATTATCAAACGAAGTTTGAACTGTCAAATTAGAAAACATTTGTTTCATTACAAGATTGATTTTCCGGGTGCACTTGATCTATTAGTTTGCAGAAATTATGGGGGCTACCCTCGTACCCTTTCAGTCATATAATGTATAAATTATTCTCAATGCTAATAAAATACAAAGATTTGTTAATCAATGGAGACGAAAGGACTTCTGGCAAGTTAAAATCTAGGCATGGAAGTAAACAAACTGCATGTTCGACATGTTAAGAAGGAGGTGCAGCAGAAAGTTATTTATTGGAATCATTACGTACAAACTATTGATGGAAGTGAAAACGAAATATACAATAACCACATCAAAGGCTTAAAAGAAATGATAGAAAGTGGTAAAAGAGAAAAGTGAGAAGCATTTGAAATAAAATAGAGACAAATAACAAAGAATACAATAGTTTTAATTTTGTTTGGAAAATAAAGAGAAATGGGCTATGAGAAATATTCTAGCTAAAGATGGCAGCCCCATTGTATAAATAGGGAAGTCCGAAATCAGCAGGTTACGATAACATCGCCTCAAAACAGCTAGAATACTTGCCAGAGGAAGATCATAAATTATTGGAGAAAGTTATAAACCTAACGTGGAAACAACGCAATGTGGCTATAAAGGTACCCCTTCACAGAAAAGGTCTCCCTAGGGTTTGTATTAATTACTTACACAGATATTTCCCTTCTGAATATGACAGGAAACGTCTGCGAAAGACTATTTGAAACTGGGATACTACAAGAAATAGAGTACCAACTTGAAGAGCAGGGCGGATTAACACCAGGTGGAGGTACACAAGGTCTGGTAGTTGTTGATTTGTTGTTAAGCAATTGGGTAAAACCGACCAATATCTTTCGAATTGGTAAATCTGGAAAGTGCCCTGAACGTTGTTCCGAGACGCATGATATGGGATACTCTGCAAAAAGGAAAAGGGTCTTTAGAATTTTGGAAGCCATTAAAAGTTACCATCAGGATAACAAATCTCGGAGTTCAACTGGGAGGAATACTAATTTTGGTAGTTACGGATGAAATTATGAAAACGCGTAAACCGAAGATGAAGAAGTATGAACTGGGTTGTAGAAACTTGCAGTTAGTACATGTGGAGGTGTTTGTGTACGCTAATGAGTTCTGACTAGGGTTGCCATATTTCAATATAACAATTTTGAAACAAAATTAGGAAACTGGAGGGGAGGGTTGGTGCTTGTTGGGAAAAGATAATTCAATCCTGTTTTTATTTCTTCGTGATAAATTTCACAAATACTAGAAACGAAATACTACTAAAGAAACACATTAAAGTATTATTCGCAAAGGAAAGTAATAATAAAATAAATTTAGCAGGAACACTAATACTAAGCTCTAATAAAAATGTTAATTTCACAATATGTGGTTTGGTGGTTATTAGTTATTATACAGTACTTCTATCATCAGTTCACATTTGCATCTGTTTCTGCTGTAGTAGCAGTAGTTTCTCACTGGGATTCTTGTTTCAATTATTTTTGTTGGAACTTGATATTTCCTTTAAGTTTTACTTATATCAAAATAATGTGGATCTTCTTCTTCTTCTTCTTCTTCTTCTTATTATAGGATAATATCCTGTTAATTCCATTTTGCCTCATCTTGGTTGGGGGTGAATTTCTTACTGGTCTTGGGATACTGATGTCCAGCAGTCCTTCCATCGCTTGGGTGGCCGTCCTACTGTCCGTTTTGTGTTAGGTTTTTGTGTCTTCGACCATTTTGCTAGTCGTTCCTCACCCATTCTGTCAATGTGATCTCGCCAATGACGTCGTCTTGTTCTCACCCACCTAACGATGTCTTGAATGTCGCATCTTTCTCTGATGGTTTCATTTCTCACTCTATCCCGGAGAGTGAGTCCAGCGATAGTTCTTAACGTTCTCATTTCGGTCGATCTCATTGTCTGCTTAGATTTTGCTGTTTCGGCTCGTGTCTCCGCTGCATATGTTAATATTGGCCTGACACACGTTTTGTATATTCGTGCTTTACTCTCAGTGGTCATATATTTGTTCTGCCATATTATGTCGCGGAGATAGCCAGACACTGCTGCAGCTTTATTTGATTGTTGATAATGTGGATGAAGGTGCTATTCGTATAAACCCATAATTAATCGCCTATTTAAAAAAGTTTTTGGAACTCGTTTTTTCCAATTCCAATAACAAATAGCTGGATACTGTATACACAGTTTTTGGTAAACAACTAGTTCGAAATTATATTTAAGGTATTGAACCAGAATTTGCAGAAATCGCTCGAATCCGTAAAGCGTAAAATTTTCTTGGACATTTCCAAAGGGTACAATCCCGAAAAATCGGGATGTATGGCAACCCTAGTTGTGACTGATCTCCCAAGACATTGCAAAGGAGTTTGGAGCTTGAAAATGAGGTAAAGAAGAGAAAAATGAAAATAAATGGGAAAAATACAAAAATTATGGTGGTTGCAGAAGACATGACTGGCGAGGAGATTTAAGTGGAGGAAGTTGATGGTTTTAAATATCTGGGGGTGCCTTTTGCAAAATCTGCAAAGCTGAGACAGTGACTTAACCAACAAGTCAGCATTGCGCAAAAGTTATATCACGTAATTAATAAATCGTTTTTATGTAAAAAGGAAGTGAGCAAACAAACAAAAGAAAGACGGCATAAAGGGATCCTGGGTTTTATCAGCGCAATAAAGATCAAGACTGCATGATAGTGAAATGCGATCCGTAAAATAAACGTGATAACGTGATAACAAGGAGTTTGTGGCAAACATCCAGCTACGACGGTATGGTCATCTTTGGTGAATGAGGAACGAATGTATTTTATTTTTTACACAAAAACTATTAACTCTACGAAAAAACTACAAAGGGCTGAAAACCTTTTAAATAAAATGTTTGTATAATAAAAATACGTTAATAAGGGAAACTTACGTAAAAATTTTAAAATATTTCAGAAATAGGTCTGCTATTCGTAGAACATATCTGCCAATTTTCACTTTAATAGGTACGCTCTTTCAGTTTTCAGTAAAACGATAAAAAGTTTAAGTTGAAAGTTTATATGCAATTTTTTTATAATACAGCGTTCCCTATAATCTCCTTAAGTTTGGCACCATGTTTAGAAACGCCCTTCTGTAAAAGTCTATGATAGAAGAAAGAACACTTTAGTTAGTTGCTTATAGCATGAAGATGTTGAATCATTATTTTATTAGTTTTCTTCTTTCCATTTAGTGTTAAGTGGCTGATGGAATCCAACCAACACTAACTATCGTAACTTAAATAAAAAACAAGTTAAGACGTAGATTATTTAATAATATTATTTTAAGCAACGTAATCGATATTAGTTATTACAATAACATATAGTAATGTGCGAATGGAAACAACAATTTTATTGAGGAAAAATTGTTTTTTAGTATTATATTTTCAGCCTAGATATATAAAATGCGATGTAACCACTGCCATAAGAAGTATTTGACAGAGCTACTACCTCAGCTGGACGTCTGCTTAACAGATAACTTAATAAAGAAATTGCTCTACATACAAAAATATAAATACATGGTGAAGGCAATTCATCTCACTTAATGCTGCTAATGCGAATGTTTAAGTGTTCAACAACATTTGACAATGCAATTTTCTTTATGCAACCGAACTTTGCTTTTTCCCACGATGTTCTTTTAAAATAATGGAGTATATTATACTACTTGGTAAGTTGCACGGATAATTGATCAATTAATAGAAATGTTCCTGCAATTTATAAATACAAAGTACTTATTTTAACCTGCATACGAGGTTAAACGTGTTCAGAAATGCTCCCAGATTTTTGTATAGGAAGGAGCAAAAGTTTCGGACTGTAAAGATGGGTTAGATGAGGTTGGAACAGGTTTTTCAATAAAAATAAACACTTTTCAAAATGTGCCTACTCGCCCAGATAAAACTGAATTCGATACTCCATTATATTAAAAATTAAAATTTGTATGATAAAACCTATGTTTCATAATTACCAATTATTGTAAAGATGTGAAGAATTATGTCTGTAACCTGTAATATATAAAAATATACAGGGTGTTCCATTTAAAAAACCAAAGTTGTATATCACTATGTAAAAATAGTAGGCCATGGCTTAAATTGTTTTACATCAATTTGTAGGTTGTATACTGGAATTTACAACAAAAGAAAGTTCTTTTCGATATCTCTATTATTAACGAAGTTACGAGCTGTCTAGCGATCTACAAACACTCTGTATATGAAAAAAATATTCTACTAAGGTGTAGCTACTTTGAAATGTTTTCTTATATAAACTCACTCATATTTTGTTACTTTAAGGAAAATATTAAATGCTGTCTAGGAGTTCATCCGACAATGTTAGTAGACCTAGCATTTTCACTGTGACCCTACTAAATATATTATTTATCCTCTGTATAGTGACATACTCTCATAAAACTGTAATTGTTCATAGTTTCTTTAAGTCCTCTCCAAGTGCTAAATATAGATTTATAAAAAATATTTATTCACGTGGCATGTTTAGAAAATATTAATTTCTACATAACAAAATTTTTCATTTAAGCTTTCGTAATTCCTCAATTGAAACTGTAAACTTTATGTTGATATTTTATTCATACACCCAAAATAATTATCTATTTTATTTTTGTAATAAAACAGATTATAAAAAAAGGTGTAATTTAACTTAAAAACACACCTAGCCTTCATAGATATCACAAAAGTCTTGAATATGGTTAATCACCAGAAGCTGTGGACTATGATGAATAACAGAAGATATCCTAAACATCTCACACGGGTAACGCAGAATCTATATATCATCATCAGAGGTACTACAACACTCCATGGGTCTTGACCTCCATTAGTAGACGTTTCCCTCTGACTCTGTCCTGGGCTGGTACCTTCAAATTGTTTACGCCCATTATTTTTAAATCTTTCTCCACGCCGTGCAGCCATCTGAGCTTAGGTCTTTCTGCTTGTCTCTTTTGTTCTGGATTTGCCATTAGTGTTCGCTTCGTTATGTTGTAGTTAATCCTTTTAATTACATGTTCTGCCCCATCTAAGTTTTCTTATTCAGAAATACCACAAACCAAGGAATTGTAGGATTTCACCAAGACTACTTAACATGTACATGTACATGTACATGGACGCAACTGCAAAGCAATAGAGAAGAAAGACCCCTTGAGGTGTAACAATTAACTCAGCATGCTATTCGTTATGTAATATTAACTCAAGAAAACGAGAACTAACATATATTGGTATACTAACTTAATGAAATAATGAAAAACTACCACCTACAGATCTTTACCGAGAAACCCAATCTTATGGCATTTTGTGGAAAATATCCACTTAGATCAAATATTGTTATTGATTGTCGCCCTGAGAGGAAGAAGGGGTGGAAGCAATAACAATAAAGAGAGGACAAGAGGAAGCCCAAGGATTATTTAGCCTAAAAATAGTAAAAAATATAAAGAGCAATAAATAATAAGAAGAAAATAGAACCTTAGAACGCCACAAAAGCGTTTCAGAGATTATCTTACAAAAATAATACCCAAGGAACGGAAAGAGCCGCTATTGATCCCAATATACAATAAAAAAGAAGAATTTGTGATAAACACAAGAATTGCGCTGCTAATCATAACATGTCAGATATTTTCAAAACCATTTATATGGGTTATCGATGAAAACATATTCCTAGTTTTTTAGTTATTATTTATTTTCAACTTTTTGTGAGTTTGTAAAGTTTTGAATTAGTATTCTTTGTTAAATGTAGCAAACTATGTTGTATAGTAAGACGATAAATAAATCTTTCTCTCTCTAAATCCAGATTCAGCAGAATCAGAAAAGAATAGAGGGGATTACCAGTGTGGATCGCCCCTATTCCAAATATTTACAACAAAGCAGATTCAACACAACAGTTACGAACCTAATTAAGTGCTGAAAATAATATTTCTAAATTTCAAGCAAACCTCCAACCCTTTGGGGCGATGTAAACTACATGAGGTACTGAAAGAATTGGAAATATGTACCAACAAAGCTAACAAAATTAGTAAAAATGACATTAACAGAAACGAATTATTGTAAAATAACATAAAACAGATAGATTTCGGAAAAATCCAATGTAAATAAAAGATTAAGGCATGACGATCCGATATTCAAAACTTTGTTTAACATAGTAGTTTAGAAGGCAATAAAAGAAAGTAGATGAGGAAGAAATGGAACATTATATAATTATAAGAACCTGCGCCTGACGTATCCAGATCACATATTTATAACGACAGATAGAAGGTGGAAGAGTTTTGAAAGACAACTAAGGAGCTTTATAAACAACCAAAAATACAAACGCAGTAAGAGCCCAGAGGAAGAGATAAATGGGTCACGTGTATAGACTGCAACAGAAAAAACGGTGAAGCAAGTACTAACGGATGGTATGAAGGAGACGCGAAGAAGAAGACCCAAGATCAAATTGGTGGAAACTGGAGATAGATAACTAGAAATAGAGAAAAATGGAGGAGGGTTTGTTTAGAAACCATGGGCCACCTGAGCCTGGAGAACTGATACATATAACATGTGGAATACTACAAGGAACACTTAAAATACAAACAACGTGTAAACTGCATAAAACTGTGGCTGCTCTCTCGCTATATTATGTGTAACATACTTGGATCTTAAAAAAACACATTGAACCAAACGATATCAGACAGAAAACGTTATGGCAGGAACATGTTCAACGAATGGCTAACAATAAAACACACTGGCAATCATGGTGTATAAATAAACATGCAAAAGAGATCAAGGAATGGCATGAAAAAGATGGTAAAGAAGCCGGTGCAGATGTGTATGCCTAAAGTATTACAAGAGAAGAAGAAGAAGATCCTAAGAATTCAAGTATTACAAACCACTCAGTTATTAATGAAGTTACGTGGGTGAGTGGATGGGTACATATACAGGGTTAACCTATTTCCTGAAAATGTTATATTCGGAATTTTGACAACTACTTTATTTGGAACTAAATTTTCTACTGAGTTCGGAAAATATTTGAGTGTAACGGCTATCGACTAGTTTTTTAAATTTTAGTTTTCGAGGCAAGAAGTCTACAATTTTTTGAAGATTGCTACTATTTCAATTTATTACTAACAGATGGATACAGAGTATCTTTAATTCCTTGATATCATTTGCTATGCCTTAATAATTAAAATTCAAAACTTTGTTTCCAGAGATAAAAATAAAAAATCAAATTAAAATATAGGCCGCACCATGCACTTTCGGTTCCAACATTTATTTGACTTTTTTTTACATTTGAAAATAAGAATATTTTTCCTACGTAGTCGTTGAGGGTAATCTGAAATTTTGGATACGTTGTTAAGTGTTATAAATATAAGCCTCTCGTGTCTTGGGACACACCCCATATATTACAAATGTTCTTTAAAGTTCAAGTATAATAATATACAGTTAATAAACCACTATTATTTTTAAAATTAAAACTAATCAATAGCCGCTACATTCTAGTTTAGTAATTTTGGACATTAGTCACACATTTTCCAAATGGCACTTACTCACCTTCTAAAAACTTAAATTTAAAAAAACGGTAACAAATAAACATTACAAGAGATATAGTCTGAATGAACGAAGTTAGAAAAGGCGGAAAAGAAATTACTGAAAAGAGAAACAGGTCAATTATGCGGTGGAAAGAGCAAGAAAAAGAATTTGAAAGAGTTGGTCTCTAGGAAGCTTACAAAGAAAATTCAAAAATTTTGCTGCATTACAGAAAGCACAGCAGCCCTCAACATACACCCATAATTCCAGTTTACACACCAATAGAAAACTACCCAGAAGGACAAATACATCACTTTTATGTACTTGAACACAAGATCAACGAATACACGAATCACAAGGGACATGACCAGCTAATTGGTAATAGGCGACCAGTTAACAACACACAACACCCTTTTCAAAAAAATAGCAGGAAGACGATGGTCCTGACTGTCACCGAACGCTAAATACAAAAAGGAAATAGAATAGAGCAGTAAATAACGCAGTGATTAGCAGATTAGTATGAGCAACCTTCACAATAAATAAAGCTTTCGAGAGATACAAAACCTTTGAAAATAATAAATGGTAAAAAATCTGTAATGGGGTTTATCCTCAGCTTCCCTCGCGCGAATTAGATCAATTAGCAAATTTAAAAAAAAATAGTCCGGTGGGATTCGAACTTCCAGGCGAATATTTCGGGGCCAGTTTCTTGCCCGCCGCTAGAATAACTGACCCACGGACATGCTCGAATTGGACGAGTCTCTGCTGCTTGATAAAGACACCATCCTAGTTTGTTCTATATGTGACGTTTACCCTGTATCTGTTCGGTCTCATTTTCACCAATGTTAAAGCCTGAGCTATGTGCAAATGATTACTATTATATATTTCTCAGTTAAAGCAAAATGAAACAAATTTAATTTTTAAGGTGCCACCTTGTATATTTTGTCGAAAATTTCACGGTTTCATGCCAGGTAGACATATAATATGCATGCAAAATATCGTCTTCATTTAACAAATAGTTTTTGAGTTATACCGGCAACAGACAGACGGACAGACAGAGAGACAGACTGACAGACGGAATTGAGAAAACCTGTTTTTCAATCTAGAGACCCTGAAACTTAAAGATCTGTAGAAATCTCGGAAGTTGATTTTTTTGTTAATTCAATACTTCCTCCCTTTTTTAGAGGGGAGAAGTAAAACGAAAAGTAGTAGAAGATTACTCTTTTCACAAACGAAATGTTAAAGTCAGGATTAGAAGATATATTTCACCTGTTATTTCTTTTATTTAAAAAATATTAGATGAGTGAGAATTACCTGAACTATGGACAAAATCGATAATAATTCTACTCTACAAGAAAGGGAGATAAAGAAAAAATCTCAATTATCGACCCATAAGTTTGATCTCAAATACATCTAAAGTCTTGGCTACTATTATTCAGAAACGCATATATGCACATCTGGCAGAAACTCACCAACCAGAACAACCACGATTAAAGAAAAGCTATTCCACCACCGAGTCCTTTAATAGAAAAGCATAATAAGATTTCGGTGTATATTGCACTAGACTTTGACCATTCGACAATTGAACATTTATCATAGAAACTTCACGAAAACACGAAATAGATTACAAAGAATTTAAAGTCACGCAACAATATTTACAAAATTATTCGGCTTATACAAAATTAGAACGAAATGGTCCTCAATTCAAATTAGAGAGGAGAGTCAGGCAAGCGACACCCTCTATTCCAAGATTTATTCAGTGCTACTCTTGAGCATCTAGTCAACAAACTAAACTGAAAAAAACAAGGAAATAAACATATCTGGGTCGTTTCTAACAAACTTACGTTTTGCAGACGATGCTGCATTATTTGCTAATAGCTCATACGAGTTGGGAAACATGTTACAAAGACAAATCCACACAAAAAGATTGACCAAAAACACGTAGGGAAGCGGAAATTATAGCTATTGATGGAGAGAACTGGATGGCAGCAGCAATGGAGAGGGAAAAGTGGGAAAACCTGCAGGTGGCCCTTGCCCGACAAATGGTATTGGAGAGGGGCTAATAATAATTAATAATAATAACCCCGCAATAGGTAGTAACTTAGATTACTATTTGAGGAGTGGCAACCACACGGACCCTGAGTTACCTGGAAGTAGGGTAAAAATGCCGTATCCCTGCGTTAAGCATGTAAATGAAGATTACCAACAACCACCAAAGCTGGGCAAATAGGACAACGTATAAAATGGATTCATCAAATTAACAAAGGCATTATACGGTGATATATGGGATGCACAAAAGCTGAAACTGACATATTATCATTCCGTGCACAAATACAGCTACAATTATAGAAATATTCCTAGAACTATCAAGCAGTGAACAGAATGTCTCAGATAGAAAAAGAGTTATAATAACACGGGAAATGCTTACACCAACGGAAATAAAGGATTAAATGTGACAAGAAATACATCAAGAAGGTGAAGGCAAGCTGCCAGAACAAACACAAGAACAAACCAACACACAAAATAATCAACGGGGAGGTAAACCTAAAAATAAAAACCAACAGCCAACAGCCAACACAAAATGATACACATAAAAATGAAGAATGGCAGATAACACTGGAGCAGTAATTCCAAACAACCCTCGTTGAGTTTGCCGAAACAGACCCTCCGATAAGACCTAAAATACCTAAATTAGCAATGAATTTGAAATTACAGCATATGCTAAATATTTAAATGACAAAATACTACCTAAATATCTACAACAATGCAAAAAGTTAGAAGACATACAGCTTCGCAATAGCCACTGTTAAATCTATGGGAATCAAAACTTATACAGAACAGAACAAACTCAATAAACCTAACAGTAAACCTAATTGGATGAGCAGGCTTGAGAAAAACATAGAAACCGTTAGAGCAGAAATTCGACTACTGCCTCAATTCAGACACAAAAATAAAACAAAAAAAGTGAGAAGGAAAGTTGCAGAGATCATGAAACCAACAAGCATCAAAAATCTAGATGATCCAGATTAATTGAAATTATAGACACCAAAGTACAAAAATTAAGCGTTTATTCGAAGAGACTGAAAAGGTATAAAGAATGTACATGCAGAAAAAACCAAAACAGAGAATCTATTAATAATCAAAAAACCTTTATAGAAAATGAGAAAAATGTAGTGCGATACTAATGAAGGACTACCACACATAGACACAGTTACGGAATTTGGTTAAACATATGGGAACAACCAATAGAACCTATCACCAAAACCAACTTGCTTCACGAAGAAAATTGAAATTTCAAAATATTCCGAATATGGAGAGGTAAACAAAACAAGTAATTGGAAAGCTCCTTGCAGAGATCTAATTCAAAACTTCTAGTATAAAAAAATAACTGCAGTCCATACTACCTTATCCACATCCTTCAACAAGCTACTTGAAAACCCAGAAGAAATTCCAGAATATATAACTAAAAGTAAAACTTATTTACTCCCTAAAGATAGTAACACTGCCAATCCTTCAAAATATAGACCCATTACTTGCCAATAGACGCCATCATACTGAATCAGGCAGTAAAGGGTCAGAAAAATATGCATGGCTGATAAAGACTATAAAAAGGCATTCGATTCTCTACCCCACTCATACTTCTTAGAAATACTAGAAATATACAAAGTACATCCCACGATAATAGAGTTTATGAAAATTGCTCTGGGGAAGTGGTCAACCATCTTGCATATATCTGATTCTACTCAATCTTTCGAATGACAGACTATAAACATAAAGAGAGGGATATTTCAAGGAGATTCACTGAACGCACTGTGGTTTTGTATGAATTTTAATCCTTTTCTTTAGTCACATTTTAAATAAACTTAGAAAATGCTGTAAATGGAAATATACTTCAGAAAGAACAAAGAAAGAAGTAACAGTAAACCATCTCCTGTATATGGACGATCTTAAGCTTATGCCAACTCCCGCTAACAGTTACAGACATGACTAATAACCGTTCAAAAATTTAGCAGTGACATTCACATGGACAGTGGCCTAGCTAGGATTTTGTGCTGGGGGTGATCTGGGAGAGAAATTGTATTGGATGTCGGCGCTGCAGTATTTTAGTAGCATAGTCTGTCTCGCTCGCTCGTGGGCAGAGAGCCGAAAAGCGTCACTGCATAGCTTTCCCTTCGCGCCATTTAGCTGCTTTTGCGAATTTATAAGTAATTTCATTTAATCTGACTTATCTTTTAAATAGACAAAATAGCCAATTAAAAGAAATCGAGTATTCCCTATTCACCAGTGTATCATATATTTAGTTACAAAAAATTACTAATGTCAAAATGACATTGTAAAAATATTTATTTTCAATAATTAACTTGGAATTGAAAAATTTTACAGTTAAGAAGTTCCAAACGCTACCAATACGATAAATAAACAAATACTTAGTGAAATAATAGAGGTGCTAACATACCGCCGATTTGACAATGCGGATGTTAAGTATACACCGTTCGCTTAATTTGCGATTCTGAGCAGGTTTTGCATGCGCATTTTTAACAGTGTAAGGCACAGTTGGTAACAAAAAAATTACCAAAGTAAAAGCAAAATTTGAAAGTTCATCATTATTCATTCATCAAGCGAATCAAAATTGTTGAAAACAACGTAACTGATCCCTTTAGTTCACCAAGAGGCCACGAATGGGTTTACTACTTCCCACGAGTTACAAATGTCAATGCCATTTTGACATTAGTAACTTTTTTTTAACTAAATATATGATACACTGGTAAAAATATTCACATTCAAAGCCTGCTCACAATCACAAATGGAGTGAACATAAATGATTATTACATGGAAGTAATTGGTTTATATACAATCGAATTGCCAATTTGTCATTACCGTTAGCGGTAATGTTAGCGGAGAGTGCGGATGGGGAGACATCGCCTATAATGTGACATTCAAATGTCAAATTGGATGGAAATTTTTATCAGAATTTTTCAACAGATTTTCAGTTCTTTGCATTAACATTTTCATGAGCTGGCGCAGAAGCCATCCTGATGGTTTATGTCATTCTCGATATACAATGTTTACATCCATCCGGCGGGACACCTCCGCTAAATTCAATTTTCTGACTTTCCTTTAACGTCAAAGCGGTTTCATATAATTCTGGTTTGGTTGAGTGGTTGAGGCAAAAATAGCACATTAGTAAAAATAGTAGAGTCCGAATGCAATACCTGATATTCAATTACACATTAATAAAATTTCATTTTAGATTTTCTATTTAAGAGGTATTTTAGTTAGTTATTTCTAAAGCTTCTTGGAGGGTGAAACAACACCCACATCGCCCCCTATAGTTACGCCACTGGACTTTGGTATTGACATATGCAAATCAGTTCAACTTTAAAAAGATACACTTATCTCTACACAAGTATTTAGAATTTCAGGGGAAGAAACACTAACAGACTTGATAAACGACCAAACCTATAAATATCTAGGATTACTTAGAAACTTTAGCTAGATTCATCAGAGTTACCTTAACAAATTACCGTATGCGCCATCCCAAATCGGCAATTGAGAGAGTCACCTTACCCCAACATCTAGGTGGGCGAAGTATCACCGATATTATACAAATGCATAACAATCAAATAACCAAACAGAGAAAATACTTTAGAGACAGCCATACCCCTTTTCGAAGCAATCTGTCAGATAGACTTTAGCTACACGCCACTTAAGCTTGCTAATACCGAATATCTACTAAACATACGCTCAAAATAAGACGAAATTCATAAATATATATATTCACGGGTTTATACAGCTTGGCGCCGTCTCCCTACTCATAATCTCCACCTATCCCTATCAAATACTTCATCTTCTTCTAATTCCCGGTCTCGTAATGCTGCTCTTATGCCTTCATTCTAAGATCTTCGGGGTCTACCACGTGGTTTTCACTTAAATACCTTTAGGGGCAATCTCTGATCATTCATACGCATCAAGTGTCCAAACCACTTTAAACCACGCTTTTCAATCCTTTCGACTATATTCTCTTGGGCATTTATTTTTTCTCTAATTACTATATTAGTGATGTGCTCCAACTTTGATATTCCTGCACTTCTTCTAAGGTAGTCCATTTCGGTTGCCTTCAGTTGTCTCTTCGTTTCTGCATTCACACCTCGCATCCATAACACAACGCGAGCTCCACCATAGTTAACCCTATATGTTTTTTCACCTTTTGGGAGATATGGGTGTCCCACCATATACTATTTAAATAACCAATTATTTTCCGAGCATTTTCAATTCTGATTTGTGTTTCTGCTGTGCCTAATCCGTCTTTAGTTATGGTTGCTCCCAAGTACTTGAATTTATCTACTTGTTTAATATGTATCAAAATTTGCCTCTGAGTTTACTACTAGTACTCCGTTTTGTCCATATTTATCGCCATTCCCCATTCCTGATACCTTTGATACAACCTTCGCAACATAAATTCCAGGTCGTATGCATCCTGAGCTCTAATGACCTGATCGTCAGCGAAGCTTAAAGTACAGAGGTACTCGTCATCTATTGGAATACCCATACCTCTACATCTACGCTTCCCTTCCCTTAGTACACTTTCCAGATATAAGTTAGAGAGTATTGGCTATAAACAACAGCCTTGTCTCAAGCCATTGAATGTATAAATCGGATCTGACAGTCTATTTCCACCTTTCACGAATGCTTTTTTTTGTCTTGATACAGTTCTTGAATTACAGATATTAACTTTATCATTATATAAAGCTTGCCATAGTTTTGTTCTGGAAATCGCGTCATAAGCCTTTTGTAGATCAATGAATGCCAGATGAGTTTTCTGCCCCGTTGACGTTCTTTTTTCTGTTACTTTCTGCAATGACTTAATAGCTATATTTGAAAATGATAAAGTGCATACCTTATTTTTTTAATAAATTTACTGCGACAGCTATGGTAACCATCGTTATTATGTCTACAAGGTACTGGGAGATCGAATAAGCTTGTCCAAAACAAGCTACCTTCCAAGTAGTTATCAATATCTCATTCTAGTGTGATATTAGCTACACTGCGCAATACTGTTTTAAGCAAAACAGGATAGATCCGTTGGGGAAAATCTGAAATACATTTTCAGACATACGATACAGCAATTTGGATGTATGTTTTAAAGTCACAAAAGTAGACATATCCATAAAATGTAAAAAAATAAAATCACATCGAAATTATTTTCTTTGCAGTTTTTTAAAGCCATTTTTTTATTTTGCAATAAATCTATTAAAAAGCATTGTCCTACAATTGTAGGTAATAGTGATAACAGAACGGTAACAAAACGGTACATATCCACAAAAGATTAAAAGAAAATTTAACATATATGCAATTTTCGTGTAAAACGATACACTTTCAATTATTTATTTGTGTTAATCAAAGACAAGGGCATTATTTTCAGAAATATACTCATCAGAATCCAGGATTATGTATGGTACTACCTCTATGTTTTAAAATTAAACATGTTTCATCAAAGGGTCTATCTGCAAATAGTTTTTTGCACTTTATTTATATTTAGCTTGTATTACCTTGTCCATTCCTCATTTGTATATAACTTGTTGTAATGTGTGTATGATTTGATATTATGATTATGAGATTTTTATTTAAGTAAATGTCTCTATCATCTCAAAGGGTTGCATTTTGTACATTGTAGCAAATATGATTGAATGTATAATTATAGGCACTACATTTGCTGTTAATTTATCAAAACATGTTGGCTTCATATTAATAATTACCTCAGTGATTACGTAAGAGTGCGTTGGCTAAGTTATTTTACAAACGTAAGTAAATAGACGCCACAACATAACTCTCACGATGCGCTTTTTCTGAAAATAGGCAGAAACCGACCCTACTTAAAAAAATCACCAAATTCTATTTTTTAGAATAACTTTCTAACCTTACTCGTATTTGACTTTCTTGATGCAAAATAGGACACTAAGCGTTCCCACAGCAAGTCCTACGACAGACAGGGGCTTCTCTTTCTCTCCGTTCACTTGCTGTAACAAGCCAGACCTCTTCGAACGCCGCCTGCAGCTTGCACCACTTCCAAACTCCGTCTTTGCCCCAGTCCTAAGGCTCCGCACTGCTCAGCACGAATGTCGCTGCCTCCTTCCCGCTTCCAGGGTTATGCTAACTTCGCAACAGCTTCTAAAACTGCCACAGGAACACCAGCTACCACTCGACGAACTATTCAACACTTTTTAAAACTCCTGAAGGGGTGCAACGAACCAAACAACCCTTCTACAACCTATCTAAAAGACACTGCACTAATTATAAAACACTGAATTGGGAAAAATGGGTATTTATTCGCTTTTAAATGGATTATTTCTGGGGAAGCCAACATAGCTCACCTCGCAGCTTGGCTTCGCTTCCCCATCCTTTTGTTTTCATTCCACTTAAATTGTTATTCCTTATTTCTAAGCCTGTTCTTATGTTTCAATCAAGGATAATACTATTTTTAATACCGCTTTTACAAATTATTAATTCAAAGTCAATGCTATTCAAATAATTTGTAAAAATTAAACTAGCACATTTACAAAATATTTTGTTAAATAATATTTTAAATGCTTGAAATGTTATTAATTACTATCATAATTTTAGAGGCTTTAAGTGTTCATTGCAAATATATTATCTATGGAAATGCATTTCAGTTTTTTTTTTTAAATTTCGATATATTTTTAGTTTCCCGTGTTATCGAGGAAAATCGTTTTTTTGCTAGTAAAGAAGAACTTGAAGGAAATTCATAACTTTGTTTCTCAAGGTTCTAAAAAACTAGCAAGTTTCCCAACTAGTGGAAAAAATGAATTTCCAATTCAATGGAACATTGGAACTATTTGAAACAGCAGCATTTGTTAAAAATTCTTCTTCCTCTTATTTAGTTATTATAACATGTTAACATCAATTAAAAACATAATTTGAGAATAAAGTTAATCATTTCAAATTTTAACATAGTTTCGGATTTGAGCAGTTCCTGCATAGTAACTGTTATAATAATAATTTAAAAACAACAATTTGTTATGAGTTTCTAAAAATGCATTTTTTCCCTCAAAGTGGCAGTTTGGGGTTGTTTTCCCGAAGAAATTGTTTTTCCACTGAAGTTAAATGACAAAAAGATACAGAGATCATAATAAAAAATGGATGTGTGTTGTTGCCGCTTGTTAGGTTGCTTGCAGTTTTGAGATAGTGTATGTTGTATACATCCCTAATGGAATGAGAACGAATATGAGGTGTAACAGTTTGTAAATAAACCAAGCTTATGGAGACTACGTGTTTTTCAAATGCGTATTTTACTTGGGTGCCCGGGCGATGAGCACGTCTGACACACGTTTGCTGTGCGCAGCGAAATCGTAGATAGATGCGATTTTTACACTTTTTATTTGTTGTCCGTTCGGTGATATAAGTGAGAGTTAATTAAACCCACATTTTTATTTGGGAATTCTAGATTTAAAGGTTTGAAGGACTATGAGTCTGAAAAAAAAATTCCGTTGTTTCTCGAATGTTTCACTTTAAAGTAAACCATTTTCCTGGGTCAGGGCCTCAGACGATTTGAGATTATAAATGGTTAATAGACAAATATGCTCGGACATATATGTTTTTGATTTTATTTTTTCTGGTAAAATATGTTTATAACAGAATTCCTGAAAATCTTAAAACTCTGTCCATGAAGCTGAAGATTAGAATTTGAACGATCAGCAGGAAAAAATAAAAAACTATATCAGTTTCGCCCCGGATAGTGTTTTTCGTCAAATTTCAGGGTACCTATTCTCAAAGACTTTATTACGCGTGCCAGATTTCTGAAACATTTCAAGCTCAATCCCGGGGGGCCCTGTAAATAACTAATTTAGAGACGCCTTAGCACCCTTTAGATATATGCGACGGTACAGAGCAATTTGCAACAATCCAGCCCACACCGTCCGTCCAGTCTGAAGTTAAGACGTTTAAAAATTAAAAGTGGACGGAACTGCGGCTAATTGGAAATTATTCAAAGTAGCGCACGTCAGTAGGCCCGCGCTACTGCTAATTTTTAAAAGTTATGGTTCTATTACAGCGCCTACTTGACGTATGCGTCCGTGTGAGGATTCCGCGCCTGTTGGTCTGCAATACGGAAACGTGGTACCGCTGAGTAACCAACCACCTTTTCTCGATAACAATAGCAGATGCAATTCCACAGCATCAACAGTTGCGGCGAACATCAGCTATTGCTCTAGTTACGTCATTCATAGCCAACGAAGACTTGGTGGTGGTCGCCAAACGATCCCGGACGCGATTTTTTTAAACAGCAGGTGCCGTGAACACAGGTGTAATAGCAAGAAACTTTTTTAAGGTGTCTGCGATAGGGTTGAAGAATCTGTTCAGACTAGACGATAAGATTTTTGGCCATCCTTTTTGCGAGTGGGAGCTGGAAAAAAGTTGATGAAGAGAATAGGGGTAAGTTTTACCAGCACAGCGATTTGCCAAATCTGTACCTCTCTGGTTTGCGAATCGCGTATTCTATTACTTAGTTTTCAGTAGTGACCGTGTATGCGTCGTGCCGGCACATGTGTTGTTATGTTGTTTGTAGTTCTTTAACACGGAAGTATTTAAAAATTACCATCGTGGGCTTACATGTGGAGACTCAACATTCAGAACTGCAATTTAGCTGGATTAGATTCGGAGAATTTTTTACGGGCAAGTTATTTATTACGTTTTTAGTGTAAGTTTTAATTATTACTTGGCTTGTAGAAGCGGCCGATGTATTTTTCCTCAATTTTTATAATTTTTGCTTTGAAGAATTTCGTGCAATCAACATAACTACACCGATCTGCACATTGAGGTTACCTCTTACCTGTTAGCTTATATATCATCCCTAAATTTTGAGGAATTACATGTACATGCTACCTTCAGTTTTAAAGATGAATGAATATATAACTTTTGTGAAATTCTGTAAATCTTGGTATTTTGCATTTCAATTGCAAATTGCAATAGTTCTTTTACACATAATTTGGCAACTACTCCAGCTTACTGCTTTAGTACTTTCATATTGGTTAGAATTGGATTTGTGGAGTAAGGTGTCATGGAGTAGGCTGAGATTTTTAAAATTTCTAGAAACTTTGCTTCGACAGAACAACTTTTTTCCGGGAGTAAACTGAAGTCTTCAGCAATTTTGAATTGTCTACTTTAAAAGTTGATTAATTGGTATTTAGAGGTTTCCAGAAATATACCATCCCTAAATATTACAAAGTAAACGTAATACCTTTAGTTCAAAAGATGGATGACAATAAATCTTGAAATTTTATAGTTCTTTTGCACAATTTTGGCAAGTACGTACTTTAATTTATTGCTTTCGTACTTTCATATTGGTTGCAATTGGAATTCCGCAGTAAGCTGTCATGGGGTAGGCTGAAGGTTTTTAATTTTCAAGAAATTTTACTACGAAGAAAAACGTTTTCTCCGATAGTAGACTAAATTTCAGAAATTTTAAAATTGTTTACTGAAAGTTGATGAATTTCAGAAATTTTAAAATTGTTGACTCTGAAAGTTGATGAATTGGTATTTAGAGGTTTACAGCTATATACCATCCCTAAATATTAAGAAAGTAAACGTAATACATTTAGTTCAAAAGATGGATGACAATAAAACTTCGTAAAATCCTGTAAATCTTGAAATTTTATAGTTCTTTGGCACAATTTTAGCAAGTACTTCACTTTATTGCTTTCGTACTTTCACGCTGGTTACAAATGAAATTCTGGGGTAAGCTGTCACGGGGTAGGCTGGAGGTTTTTAATTTTCAAGAAATTTTGCTTCGAAGAAAAACGTTTTCTCCGATAGTAGTCTGAAATTTCAGAAATTTTAAAATGGTTGACTATAATTTCGCATTGGTTACAATTGGAATTGTGGAGTACGCTGTCTTGGGGTGGGCTGGAAGTTTATAATTTTCAAGAAATTTTGCTTCTAGGAAAAACGTTTTCTCCGATAGTCGACCGAAATTGTCAGAAATTATGAAATTGTTGACTCTAAAAGTTTGATTAATTGGTACCTACTAAGAGATTTCCAGATATACACCATCTCTAAATATTGGGAAAGTAAATGTAAAATTCACTTGAAAAGATCGATGCCAATAAAACTTCGTAAAGTCTTGGAATTTGAAATTTGAGTTGCAAATTGCAATAGTTCATTTGCACGTAATTTGGCAACTACTCCAATTTTTTGCTTATAATTTCGTATTGGTTACAATTGGAATTGTGGAGTAAGCTGTCTTGGGGTGGGCTGGAAGTTTATAATTTTCAAGAAATTTTGCTTCGAGGAAAAACGTTTTCTCAGATAGTAGACCAAAATTGTCAGAAATGGTTGACTCTAAACATTTGATTAATTGATATTAAGAGATTTCAAGTTCTTCACCATCTCTAAACATTGGGAAAGTAAATGTAAAATTCACTTGAAAAGATGGATGCCAATAAAACTTCGTAAAATACTGTAAGTCTTGGAATTTGAAATTTGAGTTGCAAATTGCAATAGTTCTTTTGCACGTAATTTGGCAACTACTCCAATTTTTTGATTATAATTTCGTATTGGTTACAATTGGAATTGTGGAGTAAGCTGTCTTAGGGTGGGCTGGAAGTTTATAATTTTCAAGAAATTTTGCTTCGAGGAAAAACGTTTTCTCAGATGGTAGACCAAAATTGTCAGAAATGGTTGACTCTAAACATTTGATTAATTGATATTAAGAGATTTCCAGTTCTTCACCATCTCTAAACATTGGGAAAGTAAATGTAAAATTCACTTGAAAAGATGGATGCCAATAAAACTTCGTAAAATACTGTAAGTCTTGGAATTTGAAATTTGAGTTGCAAATTGCAATAGTTCTTTTGCACGTAATTTGGCAACTACTCCAATTTTTTGATTATAATTTCGTATTGGTTACAATTGGAATTGTGGAGTGAGCTGTCTTAGGGTGGGCTGGAAGTTTATAATTTTCAAGAAATTTTGCTTCGAGGAAAAACGTTTTCTCAGATGGTAGACCAAAATTGTCAGAAATGGTTGACTCTAAACATTTGATTAATTGATATTAAGAGATTTCCAGTTCTTCACCATCTCTAAACATTGGGAAAGTAAATGTAAAATTCACTTGAAAAGATGGATGCCAATAAAACTTCGTAAAATACTGTAAGTCTTGGAATTTTAAATTTGAATTGCAAATTGCAATAGTTCTTTTGGACGTAATTTGGCAACTACTCCAATTTATTGCTTATAATTTCATATTGGTTACAATTGGAATTGTAAAGTAAGCTGTCATGGGGTGGGCTGAAAGTGTATAATTTTCAAGAAATTTTGCTTCGAGGAAAAACGTTTTCTCCGATAGTAGACCAGAATTGTCAGAAATGTTGTAATTGTTGCCTCTAAAATTTGATTAATTGGTATTTAGAGGTTTCCAGCTATATACCATCCCTAAATATTGGGAAAGTAAATGTTATATCTTCAGTTCAAATGATGGTTGACAACGAAACTTCGTAATGTGTATCCTGTAAATCTTGGGATTTTAAATTTGAATTGAAAATTGGAATGGTTCTTTTGCACATAGTTTGGCAACTACTCCAATTGATTGCTTTCGTACTTTCATATTGGTTACAATTCAAATTGTGGAGAAATTTTTTTTCCGTCAGTAGACCGAAATTCTCAGACATATTGTAATTGTTAACTCTTGAAGTTGCTTGCTTGATATTTATAGCATTATGGCTATTTTAAGTGGTATAATCTAATTTTTCCAAAAAGCCCATTTTCAACTACTCGTGAAAACGTAGAACTCGGTTTGTTTTTCCCAATTCATGATTCCGTTTTTAAGTTTTTCAGTTATTGAATTTACATGGTTTCTGATGTGTTCTACATATTTTAATTTCTTATGGATAACTTTGTTAGGTACAATGTTAACGCAATCCCACTGAATTATTAATAAGGTTTTCCGTCGACTTCCAAGTCCCAAATTAACCGTCACAAACCTGTACTGCCACTTTTTGTTTTCTTTTCTTGAGTCAGGACCGTACCTAAAGATTGAGTGCCCATAAGCCTATTCGGTTTTGCATCCTGTTTAAACAGGATGATGGCCAAGACAGACCTCATACCGTTAAAAAAAAATTAAAATGCTTTAAATAGGGAAAATATTTACGCTTTACCAAGTTTCTGATTAGTGTTTTTATTACTGACACTGAGCTTTCTTGTTTGGGTGAATAAAAAACAAAGCTTTATTGGAAATATGCAGGGCGTTTCAAAATATATCAGCACTCATTTCGCAGCAGATTCCCTACCTGAAAATAAAATTACAACAAACGGTTAGCAATAATCAAATAACTTATGTTTTTTTATAATAAAATTTTATAATAACCTAGAATATTCTACTGATTAATTTTTAATAAGCTTGTATTGGTTTAGGAGTGAGTAAAGACTGTGTTCTTACATTTTTCTATTTAAATAATCATTTATACTTCGGTCCGAATGAGTGGTTGATATTACATGTGAAAGTACGTCATTAGATATTGTTTTCACGTGAGTGATATAGATTTTTATTCAAAGGAAATCAATGTGAACGAGAACTAGTACGAAGTTTGTTTAAAATATAACAGTTTTGTAATTGTAAAAGTGCACAATTGTTCCTGCAAATGTTTATGACAGTCACTCGTTTATTGTCAGAATTACAGATTACAGATGTTCAAAATGTTTAAATAGCGTTAAAATCAAAACTGCATAAAAGTCTCAATCTAAGAACTCACATAGTTCTGAAAATTTGAATTCCAGATTGAAGAGGGCAACATTTATTTTTCTAAACTAAAGTATTTATGTACAGTAGATATCGTTTATAACGAATGCCAAGGAATCGGGAAAATTCGGTTGTTATATCCGTAGTTCGCTATAAATAAACACGCGATAAATAAAAAACCTGTGAGAATGCATTTTCAACAGTGTACACATTTAGTTACAAATCAAACTTGGCATTTCTCCAAAATTTAAAGGCGAACGTTTTCATCGCCGTCATAATGTCAGTTTTTAATTAGAAAAGTAAAAAAAAACATACTAAAACACCATTCTATATAATACGATCTGGAGAAAGCCAAAATATACTTTGGTTTAATTCATTTCAACATATGAAATATGTATTTAAAACATTTTAGATATTAATACTGACCATGATGTCATAGTATTATGGGACACCTTGCAAGTGAATAACATTAACAGCCTCCACATTGTAAACTATGGTCGATACTTTTTATGGTGGAGGAAATTTCAACCAGAACGGTGGTTTAATGAGATTTGTAAATAAAAAAACATACGGTTATGTTATCGCACAAGCTTAAATGATGTTACCGGCCGTTCTCGGTTTTTGAAAATTTACTATTTCATACAAAATGAAACGGTAGGTACTACAGCGCTATGCAAAAGTCATATTTTTTTATTTGAAATTGATTTGATTGCATTGATACAGTTTTATTTACAGTGTATTATATAAATTTAAGTATTTTAGGAAAGTAGTAGTTCGTTGTAGGTTTTCGAGGTTTGCTCCATGTGCTTCTACAACATTGTTAGGCATATTACATCTTGTTCGTTGCTGTGCATATTTTGGACAATTTGATACGATATATTTGATGGTATCCGGAATTTGACATACATCACATGTAAGTTGTTGTTCTTTTGTAAGAAAGTAACTGTGTGTGTATCTTGTGAGCATATTATTTTTGACATTTCTGTAGATATTAAAAGTTTTAATTCTTCTAAATTGGAATAAAACCCATTAATATTCCACTATAGTATGAAGAACATGACGAATACATTTTAAGACAGTATAAAATGATATGAAATTATTGTTAGAAATGTTTTCTTTGTATGGTGAACCATCAGATTCTACTCAAAACTCATTATCGTTACAAGTCCCTGTTGTTTATGTAGTTGTGGTCTATCCTTGCATATCGGTAACTCCGACAGTATTTTCTAGAAAGTCTAAAAGGCAATCGTAACCTAAGGTAAATTTATTTTCTGGATCCATTATTATTTGTTGACGGGTTCAAGTTGCTCCTGTATCGAATTTAGACTTCTGTCGCCTTATCTCCTTGCCTGTTTGGACTTGGAGGGACAGTGTCGACAGTATTAGAATTTTTAACTTTTCTTGACAAGTTTCCTATATGGCTTTAAGAAGTTTTGATCATCGTCTGCACTATCGAAATGTCTTCTGAATCGATGAGATCTAAAATTATTGAACCTGTAGTTGAGCCTTGGGTCAGTGATGCTTGTCTTTTAATTCCTTTATTCTTTATTCTTCCACAATTTGGTCATTTCCAATCAATACCTTCATTATTTAGAAGATCTTTAGAAGAGAAATCATTCTTCATATTAGAAGAGTTTGTTGCTAAGTGACCTGGTTTTTTTATATGACAAACATGTAAGACTAAAAAGTCTGAAAAAGTATCAAATACAAAAATGTTATATATGCACACAGGATTTTAAAAATACAAACAACCAATAACAGTATTTTGTGAAGCTTAGTTTGCCTTTCATTCATTATCAGGTTCCTAGTCATACTCTGGCTAGCTATCAGTCTCACCAAGGGTTATGATAATTGGAGGAATGCCACCGATAGCCATGTACCTCGTCCAGTCGTTGTTAATTAGTTTCTCACTATGTTTATTGTTATATTCTGCCTGCGTGGTTAATAAGTTATGAAATATTTAATTTAATTTTTTTATACTTTGCCATCATATACCTGAATAGAAATCATTATGACTTTGTAAATATGCTGTTCGTATGGTGCGTTCCAAAAAAAACCCATTCAGGGCAGGCTTTGGAAAGAAAGATAAAAAATCTAGTCATGTCTTAACTTAAGTCTGAGGCGAATGTCATCTTGCATTTTGTTTATAAAAAAATGTGTCCCTGTGACAGGCAAAAGTTTACACTGAATTAAGTTTACTTGTATCAAGCAAAAAGGAAAATAAGATGGCATTTACACAAGTGTTTTTGTTGGAAAGTTGGAAGAAAAGTCGATGAAATTTGGATTTATTCTATTGAAGACACCTTTAGGGAATTCAACGAGGAGTTTCCCGCGGCAGCTATACAATATTGAGTAATGCTATATCAAGAATGGTCCATAACTTCCGCGAATCTGGAAGTGTAAATCGGAAGCAAGGCAGTGGTCGACCAAAAATACGCGCTGCAGTAGTAGTTAATAATGCGAGATAAACTGCGCAAGAACAACCACACGTATCTGTGGCAATTAAAAGTTTCTTCTGCAACATCTCATCGGATATTGTTTTTATTAAGTGTTTTGTATATTTTTAGGAAAATAGTTCAAGAACAAGATGTAATTTAGTTCTCTCTTTATGGTAGTTCATTTGCTTCAATGTGTATATATCAAGTTATGTCAAACTTGAATTTGATCATGGCATGCTGCGAATGAGTTTTTTTTTAAACACGGTATAATTTCCGTTTTTACGAGAGTTTGTCCATTTTTTTTCATTGAATATATGAAAGCAACATTGCTTGTTTTGTTTTCTTCAATACTTTTTTTGGAATTTTGTATGCAAGTTAATGACGGAACTGCAACAGTGTCAGTGTCAGATTATGCAGTGTCAAACATTTTAACCATAAACTTTGTAGAAATGTCAAGTTTGGTTTTTAAGTAAATGTATACACTGTTAAAAACATTCCCACAGCCTCTTTTGAATCATGTGAAAATCAGACAGATTACATGAGTTCAGTATGTTATCGTCGACACAAGAAACAATAGTACGCAAATACGTATACTCATTGCCAAGACGACGAGCAATAACCGTAGGGAAATAACTTTTCGGTGTAGGCGGGAAGAATTAAGCATTACATATCGATCATTACATTCTAACAAAAAAATCCCGTAATTCGATTTGTCCACATAATTGTTTGCTTGGTAAACATTTTGCGTCGTATTTCTAGTACGAAATATGTATACTGCACTTACATTAAAATTCCTTGGTTAGAGAAATATTCGACTCTCCAGCTTCTAAACGCCAAATAATTGTAGCATTTTTCTCGACGGTAAGTGCTTTCCGCTTCGACATGGTAATCTTCTATGTGCTCACACTTTGATGTGAACATTTTTCGAGATAAAAAATTAATAAAAGATTATCGTCACTACCATCAACTATCCTTTGGCTTTTCAATTTCTAGAGTGATTGTAATGAATACATATCCCTTATTGCTTTATATCAAAGGTGTTTGCAGTGATTTTTTCAAAATAACTATTAAAATATCTCCAAGTTGCCTGTATGTAATATTTAATAGTGCATAAATAATTGAATAAGTATTCTTCTCTCACTGTATTGTAATTTATATTTATTTCTGCGAGACGCTTGCCGATAATAAAACTTCACTGGCACGCCTTTAATTTACTATCTTAGTTTAAAAAGCCGACAGAACTACATGTGCTGTAGCGAATCAAGTATGGCATGGTTGCTCTAATACTATAAAATGATAGTCACGATTCACCTGGTCAACTGCACAGGTGGAAATATTTCCACAAATTCTGCAGGATTGTCCAAATTTTATAAAACTGTTGTAAATTTAGATAGGTTTTATAAAGTATGATCAAAAGTTATTTTCATTTAGTATGGCTATGAAATAGTAATTTATGAATGCAACTACATTAATTTATACTTAAATGTCAAACTTGACACTTGATTTTTAAGTGGCTTATAGTTGCACTCATGAATTACGAACCATTCCATAGCCATACAAGATGAGAATAATTTTTGATCATACTATACTCTTTAATTCAAAGTTTGGTTTGGACAATCATTGCAGTTTTGTGAATTTATTGTGTTATCATTAAACTAGAACGCGTGGCCAGCCTACGTCTGGCCCTGCCAGCGTAAAGAAACGGTTAACAATAAAAATGCTTGCTTAGGCTGGTGGCCAGCCGACGTCCGGCCTTGCCAGCGTTAACAATACAAATGCGGTCTCGCCATTTGTGCGCGCGCGCCACTTGCTAGTATGCAGGCCGTTCATGCTGCGTGTGCGCGCGCCACTTGCTTACGGTCTGGACGGCCGGCATCGGTTCTTATAATATAAGATATGTCCGGATCCTAGTAATAAGCTATACGTCCGCAATGTATTTAATATGGACGGATCTACCAAAATTCACCGCCAACAATTCACCGAAACGCAATTCATCGCCGTGATAATTCACCGCCACAGCAATTCACCGCAACAAAAAATTAAAACATTTTGTTGACATGTCTTTAATAAAATCATCAAATAATGCATTAAAATAATGGGAACATTATCAAAGAATAAATATATATATGGCAAACTTAATACGTTATATTATGGGCTATCCCTCTAACATAGTCAGTGTGTTGTCAGGATTATACTCCTCAACAATATTCTTGATGCGTTGAGCACAATCAGTATACTTCCTCTTCGGCGGTTGGGATAATTGCAATTAATTAATATTTAATAGATTGTGAATAACTGTTTTAATGTTCTCTCAATAGATACGTACTTATGATAATTACTCTTCAGTTTTTTTTTCACAAATTATTTACTTAATTCATTTTCAAGGAATTGCGTCCCACTAGTTTATCGTTAATTTTAAAAGTAAAATAAATGAAAATGATAATTTTTTTATTGCGGTGAATTGTTGTGGCGATTAATTGCCGTGGCGGTGAATTGCTGACGGTGAATTGTTGGCGGTGAATTTTCCGGATACTCTCGCCAAGGTCTTACATCGTCGCCTTCATAACCGATTAACCGTTATAAACGATATTACGTAGTTAGTTTCTGCAGTTTGTAAAAGATACAATTTATAAAAAGAGCAAACTATTATCCTCAAGTGTATGCAAAAAAGAAGTATTTTAAAATGTGTATGTGATAATTTAAGTAAATGCAGTCTACTTTCTGTAATGTAGGTTACCCACGTTGTTACGGGTTCGAGTTGGGAGGCGAAGGTGGTTTTAAATTGCGAATACGGCAGAGTTTGCAGAGCTCACGCACTGTTGATTCCACAAATGCACTAAAATACTTAAAACTAACTTTACTAAGGGAAATTAGACCAAGGACAGTCTAACAAAGACCCGCATTCGCAAGGAATTCTAAGCGAATTGGGCCTGGTCGTTAACAAATGTTACTTACTACCGCTAAATACGTTATGCGCAAATCGTCAAATAGTAGTCTAAAGCCGATATATTGCACTATAAAATATGTATTTTAGGAAAGCAAATAAATAAAATAGCGCAAATCTTGAGCAGTGTTTGTAAACATTTTTTTTAATCCAAAATCATGTAAAATAATTTTTTTACAGTTTTTGTTGTCCTGATAAGAACTTACCATCCAACAGCAAGACATTAAAATATAGACATAATATTCTATACCTTCTTAACTCTAACCCAGAACGATATTTTTGAAATTTAATAGATTTTAAAGAATTGTTTGTACAAGTTTCTCCTTTATCTTCTATGAAGTTTTTCCAATGACGGAAATCAGCTTAAATCTTTATTCTAAGAATACACAACATTTAATGTAAACAGAAGTTTAGCCCGTTTGAAGGTAAAGCTCGTGTACTTAACACAACCGTATAAACATACCCTAGTACAGAAATGTTGTTTCAACATACAGTTTGGAAACTGGAGTCTCTTATAATTTAAATGACCATTCGTTTTCGGGTATAGGTTTATATTAGTGATGGGCATAACCGGACAATTTTCATAACCGAATTATTTGTATTCGAATGATATTAATAACCGAATGATTATTTGAATAATCATTCTAATAAATTTTGGCTCTCGATTCTTTTCGATTTCGCCGGTTTGCCGGTTGGCGGTTCACCGTCATCTGCATCGGCATCGTAACTTGCAGATAGCAGAGGAACTCAGTTAATCGTTAATTATAATAATTGTATAAATGATTTTTATTTGACTAAGGAGTTTAAACCATTGAGAATAGCTAGATCAATACTAATCATAAAGAAATTATAAATATGCGAATACAAAGTATCTATTGAATCTATTTTTTGTTCCTAAAATTCTCTAGTAGCCACCCTTCCCTTTTCGCTTGCACATCATACCGGTATATTTTAGAATCCATAATTTATCTACGTTCAGCCTTCCGCGGATTTAAGGACGCACACTTAAAATTTTAAACATCGAAATACACTTCTTGTCCCACGTTCATATCAGATGACGACGGATGGGCATCGACTGCGCCGTTATTAAAAATTAAATATAAATCTGTTACCATATTGGAAAATCTTATTTCGCTTTCTGCTTATCCCTTATTAGGCTTAATCAACAGCGTTTCGAAGCAAAAATTTAGGCCGTTATAAATTAATACCAACATAGCTTCGGCAAATCTCATACTCAGCAGAGCGTTATCTTTAATAGGAACGGCCCCATAAATTTAACTGGTCGACTGGGAGTCTCAAATGTGTTAATAACATCAACAAGCAGCCGCGAGCCTCACTTGGGTCAATCAGTACAATCTGCCTTGCTTATGGTTATGAATGACGTATTATTTACAGAATTTCGATCACTCGCAGGTCGCCGAGATACGGCACGTAGTACGTATCAGGGTGAGGTTATTTTTCATTCGAATACTTGGAACGAAAACCGAGTTATAGAGGTTATTTCAATAACCGGATAACCGGTTATTTTTCATTCGAATAAGCCCATTACTAGTTTATATAATAGATTTCTATAAACTAGAAACAACTCTGATATAGCTACATATACCTACAACTTTTTTAAACGTTTGCTCTGAAGGTTTTAAAAAAAACTAGCGTCGACAAGTTACTTAGATGATGATTGATATTGTGGTTATTTCCAAATTTGAGTATTCGTCGCCTTCTACTCAGTCTTTAAATATGTTTGATAAGATTACTTCTATAAATAAACTGCTCAAAAATTCAAGTGGCCCATCAAAAAATTAGCATACAGCAGTAAAATTATTTGAAATGGAAGAATGAAACTAGTATCTGTTAACA
The DNA here is from genome assembly GCA_940337035.1 of Agriotes lineatus. Classification (NCBI taxonomy): domain Eukaryota; kingdom Metazoa; phylum Arthropoda; class Insecta; order Coleoptera; family Elateridae; genus Agriotes; species Agriotes lineatus. The sequence goes on from OW679202.1 coordinate 36,794,531, forward strand.
TGTTTTAATGTAGTTTCACTGTAATTGACAGTAATTTGAAGTCTTTAACACAATTAAATTATAAAACAATAAAGTAACAGAAAAACATTTTTAAAAATATTTTTTAAACACAGTTTTTAAATTAGTATCGAGTGGGACCTCCTCTTACGCGATGTACTTCCTGACATCGTCTGGGCATACTATAAGAACACAAACCGCATTAAAACAATGTAAATTATAAGTAAAGAATACCTTCACAATTAAAGTAATAAATATTAAGTTGTATAGCCTGATAATGTAGCAATCTTATTTTAGTTCTAACAGAAGCTTGTATCAACAATTACTACACTTGACAGCTACATACGATATTGTTTTGTGTTAAAATAAACATGGTAGCATGTTTTTGTTTCTGGGCCACGTCAATTGCTGAGCAGTTTAGTAATACTTAAGAGAAGAAGCATTTTTTCATAGTAGACCTCGTAGTAGACCGTACACAATTATAATGAATATAAAAGTAAAAGAAACACATATGTTTATAAGTATAAATAAATGTTTTTTTAATATCTTGTAGTCAGACATTGTCATAGTTTTGTATAGAGGATAGAGAATTCGTAGCCATATACAATATGGTCTAGAGCGTTTGTAACAGATTCATTTTTTTATTGGCAGCTTCATCAAAGTATTACAATGGAAAATTGGGACATACTTAGATTTATATGGTACGAATCAGCTCTGCACAAACTTGTGAAAACAAACGAATCGAAAGGGCTAGTCAATAGTAAAGTACACATGTACTCTAATTTTTTAAACTTTATAAGTAGCAATTACCAAGAATAGAAACAAATATGAAATGACAGCTACCTATTTTAGATTTTTTTGAGGTATTTTATCTCCCGTTTAAATTAAAGTATTTAGCAGATAATTTTTAAACAGTATAATTTCAATTGTTTTTGATATCTCCACGGACAATTTTAGTGTATTTGTATTATTGTATAATTTTGTTTCTTCAAATGTTCAGAAATAAAAATATCAGTAGTAAATTGAAACACTAAATTCATAAAAGCTTGCACAATATATCGAGTTAAGGAAAAATTTAAGTCAGTACAAAAATATTTTTTTAAAGAATGGATTCAGTAAAATAAAGAATTATATTACATAGGTATAGACCCAAATATGAAATCACAACCATTCATTTAACACCTAATTTTTACTATATTTTAGTGTATTTAAATTAGAATTATCAGCCTTTTAATTTTATTAAAGTTTATCCTAAGCTATTTGAATACTTATAGTTTGTCAAAATAGAATCTGCAATTTGTGCTAATTTATTTCGATCTTCCTTTTTTATTACCGGTGAAATGTCTTGCCGAATTGAATTCAGAATATACTTTTAAGTCTAGAACCTTAGGACAGCAACATTATCCTTCAATTGATTTTACCTACGTATATCAAAAATCTTCTTTCTTCCTGTTGATCATTCAAGGTCTATAGGGTATCCATGGGGGATGTTTCATTGAAACATTCACTTATTAAGGTTGTCAATTTTATATTAATTCTCACCACGTAACCAAACGATTCTGTCTGATCTTCCTGCCAGCTCGAGTTAATAAATTTTTTCTTGACTGTACATTAATTGAGAACATTCCTTCCAGCTATTTTTGTTCTGACGTAATCTATAAGTCCATGAAAAGTTTTGTCAGTTTCGCTCTAACGTTAATATTAACGCCAGGAAAAATAGAATAGAAAATCCAAAAATGAGGTTCTTTTAAGATAATTCAAAAACGAAAAGCCATATCAACGATTTCCATGCGTCATTTTGTTAGTCCATTAATTACGCAACTTTTTTCCCATTTAACCAAATTTTTATCTCGTAATATTAACGAGATCCCCATACTGTCCCCCTTATCTTGGACACACAGTATACAGGGTGGACACCTTAAAAATGATCTTTTCCTTTGACATTTGCAAAATGTTTAGTTTCAAAACTTTCACTTACCAGGAAAGTTCCGAGTAAAGCCCTTTACTGATTTTTTAACATGTCCTATTGGAACATTTTTCAATAAATGGCGATTGCTAGAGTTTGCTATTTATTTAGTCACTTTTATACGTTTGTTATAATTTTAGTATTTGACACCTCCCCTGTGGCGAATAAATTATCTTTGCGATATAACGTATATTTCTATGATAACTTAAAAAATTCAATTCACTCCAAATCGTCTTGCTTAGGAAATGTTGTGTTGAAGCGTCCAGTAAACCGCGCAGATAGACCCAGAAAATTTGATTTTAAGAGCGCACGATATGATTATCACTTCTTGATTTCTACACCTGAACTAATTTTAGTCGCAGTAATGACATAATGAAGTGTTACATACTAGTATTTTATGTATAGTTTTCGAAAAATCGTATCTGCCTTTCAAGCCTATATTGCCTGCTATAGCTTTCGGAAAATGAAAAGCACTTTGCGCTAACTTTATCCTTAACATACTTTCAAGGTGTCATATGTCTAAGATAAGCATTGGAAATTTGTCCTCTGTGCTAACCATTTTTTGATAATACATTCTGTTTACTCCTATACAGTGTGTGTGACGGTATTTGTAACATAGGAAAATTTCTTAATTTTTGTTATTAATAAAAATAAAGTGGCAAAGCGAAAATAAATCGTGTATTATTTATAACATAGCTAAAGCTGAATAATATATGTTGATACATAAATTTAAATGAAGGAGTGTGATACGATCAACAATACAGATCCGATAACAATATGCTGAGCAGCACAGACCACCAGAGGCAATGCTGATTCCTAGCAAATTTTACTATCGGTGTTTCCGTATGTCGCGCAGGTTATCAGATACGCTCTATATAGAAGTTATGAATAATAGTTATTTTTTTCCATGGGTTATGCTAATTATAGTACAACGCTTAAACTTAACTTACCGAAGTAACTATAATCAAGTGAGAAAGTGATAATACAAAAAGGAATGATAAACTTAAAGCTTTAATGATTTCTGCCCTATTTATTACTACTATTAATACATTTTATTCAAATAAAAAAAAAATAAAAAGCACATAGACGCGTTGGGTAATTTGGTTATTTTTTACTTCCCTCATCTAAAAGACTGAGGAAGTATTATAATCCCGAAAAAATCACTTTCCGAGATTTCTTCAGATCTTCACATTTCAGGGTCCCTAGATGGCGGAAAACAAGTTTTTTCAATTTGTCTGTCTGTCTGTCTGTTTGTTGGCGCTATAACTCAAAAACTAGTTATTGGAGGAAGACACTATCTTGCATATACATTATATATCTACGTGGCATGAAACCAAGAAAATTTCAGACAAACATATACAGGGTGAGCACGTTAAAAAATAAAATTTTATTTACTTATTCTTTAACTGAGAAATAGATAAAAGTCGCAATTTGCACATAACTCACGCTTTACCCTTGACGAATATGGGGCCCAACAATACAGCGCAAATGATGTCAAGAAGAAAAAGGAGCCAACGAAAAATACGTTTTATTTAAGGCAGCTGCGACGCAAGGACGCGAAGATTGCTCTGTAGCACATGTATGGAACGGGCGATGTGCTTGCGGAATATTGCCAACAAATTTCTTTCTATTGTTTCAGTATTATTAGAATCGTGTAGTCATGTTTACCTCTGGTTTTCTTTGATTTTTAAAATTATTTAGTGTCTCAACATAAGCAAATACAACACCTTATAAACCTTGCTTTGGAAAAACGAAAAAATGCTGGAAGAATGGAATTTAAGTATAATTATTCCTATATTTATTATTTTTCTACGGAGCGTTCCGTATAAAATATTATCATGTGTACTATACAACAGGCTAGTAAAATTTGCAGATCATTGAATTGATGACTACCAAAATGGCTTCAGGCCGAATCGTTAGACGACAGACTATATTCCTGATGCGAGAAATTTATGAAAAATTTTATGAGTGCAATATCGAACTACATAACCTATTTATAGACTTTCATCAAGCGTTCGATAGTGTCAAAAGGAATAAAATTGAAGAATGCGTGAGAAAACTTGAAGTACCTGAGAAGCTGATTAACTTAACTAACATGACGTTAAGGGGCAAAAAAGGAGTGGGAAGAGTGTAGCGAAAATACACAGAAACCTTTAATTTCAATGCAGGCGTAAAGCAAGGGGATTGATCATCTCTAATTTTCATTCTTATACTGGAAATGATAATCAGAAAAACTAATATTACAGGATCGATAAAAACAAAAAGTGTTCAAATATGTGCAGACACTGATGATTTCGTTATAGTGAGTAGGAGTCAACATGAACTAACAAATACTTTTTTGAAGTTGGAAAAAACTGAAACCGAAATGGGATGAAGAATAAATGAAAATAAAACTAAGTATGTACGGCTCTCGAAAAAAGTGTATAAGTCAAAGGTTTTACAAATAAGGGACTATAAGTTTGAAGAGTTAAAACAGTTCGTGTATCTTCAATCCCACTTTAACTCAAGAAACAGTGTGGATGAAGAGATAGCTAGGAGAATACAAGCAGGAAACAGAAGTTTACTACATGCACAAAAATCTTATTCATTCTAATATCCTATCTCGAGCTACAAAACTTCGAATTTATCGGATCATTATACAACCGGCTATGAGATATGCATGTGCAACTTGGACAATAACAATAAATAATCAAAATTAGATGCATGGACAAATGTATGGTGATGTTGAAGACGTAGATGGAAGTTATCGAAGGAGAATGAATTCATAACTAGTTAATCTATTTAAAAACGCTGACGTAGTACGGTTTATTAAATCTCAAAGACGTCGCTGGGTAGGTCATCTGCACCGAATAAGAAATTTACAATCTGTTCAAAGCATAACAGAATGGACCCCCGGGTAGGGATGTGCGGTACGATCCGATATTTTAAAGTACCGGTACTTTGTCTTCCGATACTCGATATTTTGTACCGGTATTTCAGTCAGCGATCCAATCCAATACGATTTATTTTTGGTCAGTATCGGATCGGCAGGACCGATCCTGGATTTTTGTCGCCTGTCTAGAAATAATTCATCTTTTGGCTAAATAATAAAAATTTTTATTTTTAATATAAAAAGTTTTAAAACTATAAATTTTGAAAAAACCAAAGGGAAAAGGTCCAAAATATGCCCTTTTCTTCAAGGGTAAAAACCTAAGCCATGTGCAAATATTGCTTTTATTGAACTAACAGTTCTTGAAGTCTTAAATGGTCGAACTTTCAATAAGTCATTTTCAGCTTCTACAAACGCAAGAACAAAAATCAAAACAAAATGATTTTGCTGAGCCGAAATGTTTCCGTTTAATCTGTGTACGTATTACGCTTCGGATTTCGACTGGTACAGCAAAATTGTAATTAATAAATTGTAAAATAATGACTAATTCTGGTGAACTGGAGCTCTCATGTATCCCAACAAATTTTATGGTGATGATTAAATATCCAAAGAGAACTTCATTATTCAGCTTAACTATTTATAACAGCAACAGCAACTTCTCACTAGGATATCGCAGCGAAATTCGGTAAATCCCCGCGAAAAATATTATACCGGAGATTATAAAAAATTGTGCCTATAAGGCAATTGCCACAATTGTGTCACTCGTCACTCCATCGCGGTCGCCGTGGGTGTTCAGTAAATTAATTAACAGTTCTGTTTTTACTATCAGTTTTCTTTTATTATTCGGTGAAATTGTGGTTTATATTGTGTTTTTTTAAAACAAATATGCCACCTTCAACCAGTAACGTTTGGAAAGTGTTGATTAAGACAGATTCTCGAGGAAAATGCAGACTGTGTCAGTGTGAAGTTACAGGGTTTTCCGATTGCTGTTCACCATGTATCAATTGTGTTTCACTATTTGTCAAATGTAATTCCCATTTGTCAATATTGACAAGTGTTGACAAGAGGGAAAATCATTTGAGATAAAGTGGAACACAACTGATACATGGGGAAAAGCAATCGGAAAACACTGTAAAAGTTCAGACGGAACTACAAATTTAAGACCAGTTCGAAAACGAAAAGATAAAAATGGCCATAATTTATTTATTTATAAAAATAACTATATCAAATGGTATATCGTTAGAATCGTTGAAAAATTGCATTTTTTTATGAATTCATGGTCGACTATGGTTTCCATTAGAAAAAACACACGTTTGTGTCATAACTCAAAAATTATAGCTTAAATAAAAAAATTGGACTGTGTTATTAAGCTCATAATTGTCTACAACTTTTTCCTTTACACATTTCTTCTAAAGTCAATAATAACAGAGCTATAGGCACCGAACGAAATTAGAAAAAAATCATTTTTGCGAAATATCTAGTTAGCCTTGCATTTTTTCCAAAAACAAAAAGCTCATTAAATTGAGCTCGTAAAACTGCAATTCTTTCCCCATTTAACCGTCTCTCTATCTCCAATACTTTCCGCGATCCCCATGCTAAACATTCAAATAAACTCACCCTGTATGCTTTTAATGTTTCAGTTATTATAGTTATGTTAGTTTTAAAGTTTTTGAGCGTTTATATGTATACTATTTAATAAATGTATTTCTAATACTGATTTTTCAATTGTTGATTTCTTTATTGTTACGCCACTATTATTGCTAAACTTCTATTTGCTATACTAGGACTCGAAGTGTGGCATAAATAAATTTAGAAAATATCCCGGATCGATTGTGTACCGGTATTTCATGTACCGGTACTTTTGTATACGATACTGCTCCGAACCGGTACTTTTAAGTCGATACGATACGATACGATGGTACCGGTACTTTTCGGTGTATCGAACATCCCTACCCCCGGGTATGGCAGAACGAGAGGAAGGCCGCGTGACCGGTGGTGGGATGCAGTGCAGCAATACCTAAAAACCATAAAGATCACAAAGTGGAGAAGTAAGGCGGAAAATCTAAGATAATGGAATAAGATAGTTGAAGAGGCTAAGACCCAAAAAGGGTTGTAACGCCGAAGAAGTAAGTCATTTAGTGCCACAACACCTACTTGCGAGGGAAGTTCTGAGTAAAGCCCTTTACAGATTTTTTTAATTCGTCCTAGTTATATTTCAAACTAGTGATGGGCATAACCGGACAATTTTCATAACCGAATTATATTAATAACCGAATGATTATTTGAATAATCATTCGAATAAATTTTGGCTCTCGATTCGTTTCGATTAAGTCAGCCGGTTTGCCGGTTGGCGGTTCACCGTCATCTGCATCGACATCGGTTCACCGTCATATCGGCATCGTAACTTGCAGATAGCAGAGGAACCAAAACATAATATGTACGGTCGGCGCCTTAGAAATCGGGACACGTAATATGTTCTTCTAGTCTTTGGAGTATTCTTGCTCCGGTTACTTCATTAATGTGAGATGGCATTTCATAATTGACAAATAATAAACAATCTGACGTAACAATTAAAACCATAATAACTGTAAAAACCCAGTTTATACACTTTAAAAATACATGCAAAATATATCATAATAGTGTGTAGTGCCCCATTTCTAAGGCGCCGACCATACATTATGTTGTATGTATTGGAAATTAAGAGGTATTTATTAAGAAGTGTAGAACGAAAGAAACATGCGGGATTGCTTGCTAATCGCAATAAAAACAGTTGTGAAACGTTTATCTTTATCGATCGGGCGGGTTAAAGGCCTTTGGAGATGTAAGCAAATAAAAAATTGTTTTATAGCTTGATGCGTTTGCAGTTTTTAGGCGTTCAGGTTTCAGGTCCCCAGCGATAACCAAATGGTGATTTCATTACAACCTGATTTGTTTATGAGTTATGACGTTATTTATATTTACAGAATTTTGAGCACTGCGTAGGTCCCTGAGATATGGCACGTAGTACCTCTGAATAGAGGTTTTATATTCAAAGCGTAGTACGTATCACCATGAGGTTATTTTTCATTTGAATACTTGGAACGAAAACCGAGTTACATAGGTTATTTCAATAACCGGATAACCGGTTATTTTTCATTCGAATAAGCCCATCACTATTTCTAACCTACATAATACTTGGATGTGTCTGAGAAGTTTTTATTTAATAATGAACTATTTGCTTATTACCAATAGCTCATATCCGTTTTTTTTTCTTAAAAAACGTAACACGTTTATTGTCTTATTCCTTCAAAACAGAATCTGCAACAAAATGTGAGTAGGATTGCGTTCATAAACATTTTTGGACGAAGGAGGCTGTGGATTTTCACTACCTAAATAACGTCAAGCTGTTGCCATTTCGCCTTAACAATGAGAAATGTTTGTCTAAATTACTTGAATGTTTATTTAGAAAGTGGCTTTTCTCGAAATATTTTTAGATAGTAAATATCATACCCATGAAAACATTTTAGATGGACTTTTTTCACTCCTTGAAAAATTACAGCAATTAAAAATAATATGTTTCTGTTTTTCTACAATTTGTCAAAAATAGGACAGACATTGAGATTTCTTTTTGAGATCTTAACCAACATATGCAATTTATTAGAAAGTTCAAAAATATACAGCTTTTCAATACAGAAGAACTACAACATTCGACTATAAGATAACTACAGGATTGCAAAAATTGTAAAAAAAGCACATAAATCACTTTATAAAATTTTATAACTTTTCTACTGTTTGACAAATATGAAAAAACATTGAAAGAAACACTTTTTAAACATCCTGTAATTAGTTAAGAAAGCATTTATAAGTTACATATTTTTTTTCGACGTTTTGAATTATGTGAAACCATCTTCAACACTAGATTTTTAAGACATTGAATAGCCCTTGTTTTCTTTTTATTGAAATGATGTACGATGTTTACTGTTATTTTCTTCTATATTGCACGCTTAAAACATTTTGTTTATTTAAATAGGATTTTCGTTGAATTTATAATTTCTCTTACGTTAAGTCAATAGAGAAGTGTATTGTGCGTTATTTTCTTTCTAAGAACATTTACGGCAATTAAATATATTTTTTATAACTTCGTTGGATATGAATATAAATTGGTTTTCTAATTAATAATATATAAAATAGGCGAATGTAAATTTACCAACAAGGTACTATTTAGTCGCCACAATGGACTGATTTGGTAATTTTAAAATGGTCGCCACCCCTATTAAAGCAAGAACAACAGTGTTTGACATTAAGTATTTCTGTTCATCAATTATGATAACCATTACTAATTTCGAAGGCTTTCTGGGCCATTATCATCGTTCAGTCAACGACTGTATAATTGTTAAGGTAGTCTTGTTTCGTATAGTTCCCGATGGGCTTCCATCACGAGACATATAGGGCAGCAAAAGAACACTGCAACTGAACATGTTAGCTACGCTAGGGGTGAAACTCTTCGAATGGTCGGAAGGAAAAATGCAAAATACTGTCTGGTGTCCCCAGAGTTGGGACAGAGGGTACCTTATGCCGTGACTGGTGTTTTTGGGGTGGACACTATAAACGCCTTTTGATGACATTACTCGATCTATCCTGAGGTGGAGGGAGAATCTGTGAGATCTTGCTCGGAGATCTGAACAACGTTTTGATTGTTTTCCAAGAAACTTGCTTATGAGATCGGTGATCTGTTGGATAAAAAACCGTTCCGGTGAGAGGATCGGTTCCCCGAGTTTGGGTGACTGTGGATGGAGATGGCGCTTGATGGCGGACTGTTGACATCAACTTTATAATTGCTGTCTCTAAGGGGTTTCCGAATATGATGTAATTCTGTGTAGATGTTATCGGGTTGAGTACGGTGCATAAGTGTTAGTTAAGTTAAGATGTGATGTTTGAGTTTAAGAAAATATCTGATCGCGTAGTAACTATAAGGAGAAAAGACAGAGTGTAGATAGTGTACGTCTGAGAAGATATCCACCCCGTAGAGATTATTAAGACGATTTCGAAGGCTTTCACGGCCGTTGACATTGTATAACAAGCTTCCGGGATTGGAATGTGTCATTGTTAAAAGTGTTTCTTATTTTGCTCTTGCATCACCAATCTCTAGGAGTCGACCTTTTATTTCACTATAAATTTTGTTCTAATCCACACACCAATGTCGCGTTCCAAAATAATTTTTAATAGAATTTAGAACATGCTTATTTCTTCCACATACCGTCACTGTTCGGAAGCTCTTGGAAGCTGATTGACCAATTGTTGTGAATACGTCGAGTCGAAAAAAGTATATCTCGGAATAGACAAATAGTTCTTAAACTGTGATACATAGAATAAAACCTTATAGAAAGTGCAGGTCTATACCAGTGTTATTCAACTTTTTTTTTCGCTTACCCTCAGATATAACCTTGCTTTAACTATCTACCCCGAAGGTTATTGGCGCATAATTCGAAAAATTAAATTTATCTGTACAGACTGCCACCTTTCTGAAGGTGAAAATAGGGAAAAACTCAATGTCATTCTTAAAGCTATCACTTTTAGGTTATCCTGAACTCCTAGATATAAAAGATAGTCGAGAAAAAGAGGAGAATGTGTAACATACAAGGTGTGCCAAAAAGATACCAACAAATTTTCGGGTTGTTACACGGGACGATGAAGTAGACAAATTTTTGCATATACATTTTTTCTTTTGAATTTCTCCCCGCTGAGTTACAGCTTACTAAAGGGGGAGGCTAAAATTAAGTTTTTGTAATTTTGCTGAAAACTGGATAATAGTATTAAAGTGAATATTTGCAGATATGTTCTACCAATACTAGATTTATTTATGAAATATTTTTAAACTTTTACGTATGCCTTTAAGGAAATGAAATTAGCAACCCTTATAAATGTTCTTATTGGAACTTTTTAATAATTTGATTATAGAAAGTATGAAGTGAAAAGCCTGATTTATTCAAAAACCTTTTTAGATCTTCAGTTAATAGCATTTGTTAAAATAAAATGCAGTATGTATTTTACTGAATAACTGTGCCGTGCATCATAATAAAATTAATGTTTTTACACAAAAAGTATATGAGTCTGACGAAAAAACTAAAAGGCCTAAAAACGTTTTTAAATAAATCGCCCTTTTTAATACATATTTTTGTATAATCAAATACTTGTCCGTTAACAAGTTCTAATACAACTCACTCTTCAGAAGTGTGAGAGGGATTTAAAAGAAAAACTTTATATGAAAAATGTTTGTTTCGTCATCTCCTAAAATCACCCAAAGTTTGTCGATATCTTTTTGGGGTACCTTCTATAACCAAAACCAATGTTCTTTCGATGAATAATTAAATTAAATCTGATGTATTTTTCTAAACTACTTATTTGACTTTGAATTTTCCAAACGCCTATTACTTATATAAATTTTTTTGGTACTCCCTTAGCTATAATTTTACATATGGTTGTTTTTTTAATAAAATAAAATATTATGTTTTTGAACTACTTGTGAAGTTAGAACAGCGTTATCTATATTGACAATTTTCTCGTGTTTTATTTTAATATTTGCCCAACTACTTTAATATTTATAAGCAAATATTTCCCACAACTATTTTAAGTATGTACTCTTAAGAAATGTTTGTCAGTTTTCAGACTTCTTATATACAAAGTGCACACAGTGATTAGGCACTACTCCATAAAGAATTTTAAATTCATATCAAACCCCATTTTTTATAAACGTCAAGTTACAGATTGCAACTTATTTATATCAAATGTGAAAACGTTTTTACTTTATTATTTGTATAGTCATACATTAAATTCCTATCTGTATGGTGTGTTGATAACATTGTTATTTATTAAAAGGGTTTAATATGCCGATTTAACATTTTTAACGCTTTAACATTTTTAAAGATTTCCAAGTAGCAAACCATAATGTATTGTAATTTCTTATCGGGCATTTATCTTTGTCTCGGGTAGCATAACGTACTATGTCCATCTCGTTTGTACTCGTTGAAACAGGATTTAGTTTAAAGACGTGACCCATTATCTTAAGACTATAGCAAAGATTTTTGTGCAAATAAAAATACACACATCGTGAAGTAAAGAGCTCTCTTCCTGAAATATCTTTAAACATCTTAAAAATCCTCTAGTTGTTTCATTTTATTCGGTAAAGTGAAAAAAGTGTGCCCGAGTGAAGCAACATGGCCACGAAAAAGTAAGCACATGGAACTTTCTTGTAATACGTCTAAATTTCTTGTAAAACGTTAAAAATAACAATAAAATATAAGTTTAGTTTAGTTCTTCTTAATTATGTTACTTTTTGCATCATTTACGTCACGCCATTGTGTAGCTTAATAAAACTATTGGAGTATTAAAATCATACAATGACAAGCATATAATGTTTATTATAGTTACCACTCGGCATAATATATAATTTTATTCATAACATATTAAAATGTTATTTCTGTTGAATAGCATTTACAGGTTACAGTTCAATTAATTTTTGAAAGCGCGCCACAATCTTCAAAGTAATAAATAATATTTTGGATAATAATAATTTAAACACACATAGTGCACAATAAAAGTTGTGAAAGCTTCGAACTTCGAAAACTCTATGAAATAAATAATTACGGAGTGATTGATCAGCTCGTTGAGTTTTTTACTAAGGAAAGTTAAGTAGGCTTTTCGAAAAATATTTCCGATTAAGACAATGTTTTCCTAGCTAAATGTAAGTACATAATTATTATACAGATTGCACGGAAATAATCGACTATTTATTACCAACTGCGAGTTTTGGTATCAAAATTGCTTTCCACGCGCTCCGCTGTCTGTAACCACTGTAACGCTTAGTTACAAATTGTTTGCCTTTTTGACGTTTTACCAATTTTTCTCGGTTTGTATGTTAATGAAAAAAATATACTGTTCTAAATGCCATTTTTTGTATCAAAATTACTTTCAATGTGCTGTATCAACGCCACGCTCAGATGCAAATTGTAGATTTTTTTTGTTAACGTTTTTGTAATTTTTTTCTCGGTTGTGCTAATTTCTGCCGTACTACTGGCATTCAAAATTTATTTAGTTAAAAAAACGTAGTTTATGTAACTTTTTGCGGAAAGTGGCATCTTACAAGAAAATATTTAATTATAAGATATGATTACCCTAATTTCGAAAAAACTGTTAGTGCTTGTAATAATGAAATTGGTAGTGATTTCTGGGATTAAGAAGATAGAATAGACAAGAGAGTCACTTACATGGTGCAGTAGAAGGACTGCTGCGAAAATGCTAGTTCAGACCACAAAAATACTTCTATGGTAAGAATTGTTTCAGTGGTCTTGTTGAGCCCACACAAAACGTATCAGTCGAAACATTCGGAAAATGTCTTCGCTACGAAGCTCGTTTAGAAACGATGACAGTATTCAATCAGTTGATGAAGGGAAAATATGTTGCACATAATGGTACTCTATACTATAGTGAAAGTATAAATATATCAATAGAGGGCTGGTCGGGACATTTTTAGAATGAATTTTCACTCCTGCGCCATTTTTCATTGAGATGGTTGTTGTATTTAGAGGACCTTTGTCCTTTAAAAAATGTACATCCCAGTAAACAGCAAAATACGTTCTAAATAAGGTTCAACCTTTGGCTGCTGCGAGAATGTAATCGATGACAACCGGTAGTGTTCGATTAACTATTGGATATTTAGTTGAAGAATAAGCCAACTAACATATAGTGGCACCATGAAAAAGGCAAGCGCGTAATCCCTGCTAAATTTCCTCCCCTTAAGATCAAGAATAGTGGGATTCTGTCTCTACGGCTTTACTAGTACCACAACTTTATCTTTACTAGTACCACAACTTTATTATTACGCGTACACGTCAAGCGTAAAGCTGTTGATTTCCTCTATGCATCATAGTACAAGCGAAGATAAAGTTTCATCATTGCTCAATTTATTCTTTCTACAGTAACACTAAGGCAGGCGTTGATTCAGTAGAAAAAATGGTGTGCTAAATATTCCTGTCGCAGAAAATAAGAGCTTTCAGTTCCTGTCGTCCAAGAGAACATATCCGATGAGTCCTAAGAATTGTTGCTTGCGGGAGAAGGACGAAGCACACAGAGGTCCTACCCAGAAATGCTCAAAAATATTGTTTTTACTATGATCGAATCTGAAAGAAAAAGACTCTCAATCTATACACTAAGTACAAACGATTAGTCTACAATGCGGGGAGCAAATTGCAGGACAATGCGTGATTGTCAATGGGCAGAAACAATTGGACATAAAAAGTACACCGTAAGATGATCTACAATTTTTTGACAAATGCAGTTTAGTGGCTTTATACAGTGAACGGCATAAATTTGAGCACATTCAAAACGTCTTTATTATTCATTTATCGGAAAATGTTATCCTTTATAAAAAATCCACAAAACTCGAAATACGCTTGCTAAAATTTAAATATGGTCTGGTATACGCGGGGGTTCGAAATACGAGAATGGCTCAAAAATAAATTACCCTTATTTTTCAAAATACACAATAACAATTTTACTGGTTTTACCTGTATTTTTCGTACCAGTATGTGTATTACGGAAAATGAGATACTTCAAAGTTAACTTATTATCGGACACGATAAGCTTGTACTGTCGAACTTTTGCTCACTTAGCAACCAGAAAATTACGTTAATCGAAATTAGTGCTAAAAAATTCTATTTTTTGTGTTCAACGTAAAACAGCACGGTATTTTAAAAGTGGAATAACAAACGATCTGAATATCAAAAAAAAATCAAACAATTATAATTTTTAATCGAAACGTTATAGCAAATATTTAGAATTGGGGAGGCATAGAGGGAAATTGATGAAATTGCCTTCTTTATTATTATTTTGTATGTTTGATGTCTTTGATTTTTAAATATTATTTATAACATTTCAATTAAAAATTTATTTACAGTTAGACACACTACTTTTCGCTGAAATTTTTTCTAACATTTAGTCTGTGTTTATTTAGTCAGTTAATTAGTGATTGAATTTTCATTATATGCAGTTGGGCTCATTTGCACTGTATTTTAAATATCGCGCTCAAATTATATAATCTATTACACCGTGTGTTTAAAAAAAACTCATTCGCAGTATGCTATGATCAAATTGAAGTTTGTCATAACTTCATACATACCCATTGAAGCAAATGAACTACCATAAGTCAGAGAGAACTAAATTACATTTTGATCTTGTACTATTTTCCTAAAAATATACAAAACACTTAATAAAAACAGTTTTTATTGACTGTTATGCATAATATTGTATTCTTATTAAATTATTAATTTTTAAATTTCATTTATCGCTCTTCTACGATTTTTTGGCAAGATCTTTCAAAGTTAAAAGGCTTTTAAATCTCTCAGACATTATTCAATTTGATTAATTAAACCCACAATAAATAGAGAACAATAAATAAACATTTCGTAAAATAAAAATTGAATAAAGAACATTAAGTTAGATGTGAAGTATGATCCCCTTCGTCTAAAAAACCGTCAAACATATTATTTAATGACGACATGATTATTAATTTCTTCAATTTTTCCACTAATTCTTTGTTGAAGTTGCTGAATATTGTCCAGTGGAAGTTGAAAATAGATTTTTTAAATATTTCCACAAAAAAATCGCAGGAAAATAAGTCACCAGACCTCGGGAGCCACACTCTGGACATGTTTTGGCTAATAGCTCTGTTTTGATAAAACTCTCCAAGTAAATTTTAAATTTTCCTGTGTTGTGTGAAGTCTTTCCCCATTTTGTTGAAAGTAAAACTTAAAAACGGCGACAATTCAATACGATATCGTTGCGCATTTAGCCTATTAATAAAATAAATGTAATCGTTTTGCTGCAGTTTAATTATCTTAAATAAATGTAGGGCCTCTTTTTTTACTAATGCTGCCCAAAACACCAATTTTTTGTGGGTGAAGTGGTCCTAAATTATTGATAAACCAGTTACGTAATTCCAAACTAACCCGAGATCATTTGGCAGCCGTTCCTGATACACTTGCAACCGATAAGGAAAATAATGCAAATTGCTTCCTAATATCGTATGAGATGTTGCATATGAAACATTTAATTGCCTGTCCTCAGAGGCGAACAGGTACGTGTGGTTGTTCTTGCACAAGTTGCCTCGCATTGTTAACTGCTTCTTCGGTGGGTATTTTTGGCCGACCACTGCGTGCTTCCAGTTTCGCGGGGAGTTATGAACTATTCGTGATAAATAAATAAATAATAATAAAATAATAAATTTATTGCTTAAAAGAATACATAATTGCTTCAAAATAATAATATAACAAAATTAAATCATAAAAAAACATAAGATTAAGATGAATAGATACATTAAAAACTAACTACATTTCACCAAAACAAAAACTCGTTTGGAACTAATAAATATAAAAGTGTTCTTATTTCCCTGAGTTGAATATATAATAAAACCATAAATAAATAAATTTTGAGTCTATATCAGATGTTAGTGTGACATTGTTATAGTAAATTTAAATTCACTTTTTTTTATAAATAAACCGTTCTACATAGCCCAAAGCTGTGCGTAGAATCGGTGTTTTGTAATTTTACCGTGATATTATTGGCTATATCAAGCGCAAGTCCTATGTACACTTACTATTTTATAAATTTAATATAATTAAAATTAAGCAAACAACATGAAATGAAATGCAAACAAAAAAAACACGCCTAGACATGACCCATATCTACTCTAGTTACATAAAAATAAAATAAAATAAAACTACTGAATTCTCTTAAGCAGATGTTTCTGATATTTCAGGGTGGTTTATGAAATAGTTTTTCAATGTTTTTGTAAACATATAAGGTCTACTTTGTTTTACTTCGCTTGGAATGTTATTATAAATGTTAGGCGCCAAGTAGCTAAAAGATGTCTGCGAGTATGTTTTGTAACAGAATGGAACTTTATAAATTTCCAGTTTGATCGCGAACTGGAGTATTTTTGAATCTAATGAAAGATTTTTGAATTACAGTCAGCGGATTGAGAGTTGTGTTGTAAATTTCCCCCCAGATAGAAATCCCATAATTCAGCAAAGGCTCAACTAGAGCTAGGTACATCATCCGCAAGATATATTTCGGAAATACATTTCTAACCAAAATAAAATCTATATCTAATAAGAGTGCACTAACATGGTGTTTCAAGACAAATTTTCTTCTAGTATGATTCCTAAATATTTAATTTTATTTGTTTGTTCTATTTCTGGGCAAGTACAGTTTTGTTCACAAATTATAGATGAATGGAATTTAGGATTTTGAGGGAATACTTTCTTATGCTTAGATGAAAATTTATATATTTTGTTTTATTAATGTTAATAGACATTCTGTTATAACTAAACCATTTATGCAATATGCTTATGTCATGTACCATGTCACTGTAATTTGTATTATTATCACGGTTAGCTTACACTAGTGCAGTATCGTCCGCAAAGTAAAAATTGTCCCCTTAAATGGGCCTGAGCAAAGATCATTTATCGCAACAAGAAATAAAATAGGACCCAAGACAGAGCCCTGGAGAACACCACGAGAGATCGCCTTAAAATTGCTGTAAGAGATTCCTACTTTTGTACATTGTTCACGCCTGTTAAGAATGAATTGAGCCACCCTATGTATATCGCCTCTAATGCCCGCAGAGTATAGTTTTTCCATAAGTATATCAAATGACACAGTGTCAAATGCTTTCCTTATGTCCAGAAAAAGGCCTGTTACATTATGTCCTCGGTCAATAGATTCTATAACTAAATTTGTAAATTTAATGAGAGCCAACTCGTACCTCTGTTTTGCAGAAACCCATATTGATTTTCAGAAAAATAATTTTGTTTGTCCCAGAATTTTAATAGCCTTTTACACATGACCTTTTCAAGACTTTTGAAATTATTGATAGCAAAGCACCGGTCTATAATTTCCGCAAACGCTCGCTTTTCCACCCTTGAAGATTGGAGATACTATTGCTTTTTTTAACTTACTAGGAAAAATACCGTTGATTACAGACATATTAAATAGGTATGTCAGAACTCCCGTAAATGTGTCAGTATTTTCCCTTAGAGTTTTACAGTCAATACCATCCAATCCACAACTTTTGTTCATTTGAAGGGATTGGATTTCCGACTTGACTTCGGCCTCTTGAAGTGGTATCCATGCAAATGTGCACAAAGAATCACTAAATACCTTATATTGTATAGCTGCCGCGGGAAACTCTTCGTTGAATTCCCAAAAGGTGTCTTCAATAGAATAAATCCAATTTGCATTGACTTTTCTTCTATTCCGAAAGTAACTTTCCAACAAAAATACTCGTTGTTGTATAAATGTCATCTTATTTTTTTTGCTTTACACAAGTCAACTTAATACAGTGTAAACCTTTGCCTGTCAGAGTGACAAATGTTTTCTTAAAGAAAATGTAATCTGACATTCACTTACAGATTGCAGACTCAAGTTAAGACATGACTAGATTTTTTATCTTTCTTTCAAAGGCCTGTCCTTATTGAGTTGTTTTGTGGAACACGATATAATTCATAGTTTATAGTATCTCGCAAATGAAAATCACTAAAAAGCGGTATTCAGCGTTCTTGACCACTCTGTACTTCATTTGATGTCAGGTTGAATTAAAGTGATCAGCAAAACATTATAAAAGATCTTTTTTGCCAGCAGACATTGAGATAGCGTTTGTTCTTCCAGTGCATACAAGATGGAAATGTATTCATAATATTTTATTGTTGTTGAATACGTATACATGATTCGAATTATTTGCCTGTACGGCCTACTATAAAAACAAGTTTTATACCTAACTGATTTATCTGTGAAAATAAGTGCAGATTGATTATAAATGCTATAAAATGCATTTTTTGCATCAAAACTACTTTCCACGCGCCGTGACGCTTAGATACAAATTTGTTTGTTTATAGTTTCTTCGTTTTAATGATAATTTCACTTGTAGTACGTGCATTCAGTATCGTATTTCGTTAAAGAATCTGTTTTTCAAGACAATTGACTATATTTTGTTTTAACCTGCCATGGGGTAGTTTATTAGATTTGTTTTGTTCATACAAAGTTATGCATATTTTAAATATTGCGCTGAAATTAAGACATCCCACATGTGTTGTCTGTTATACAATTCTTGATATGTCGGATATTCCAAATCATCCTGTATAACAGACTTTATATCTGTGAAAAGAAAAAAATCAAAGATACTTTTTGCTTGTAGTGCAAATAACAAACTTAATATGTCCGAAGTTTCAAAAGCAAACCAAAATTTAGAATTAAATTCAAATATTGCTTTAGGAGCCACAATTTAGTTCTCCTTTTTCAAACTTTGTACACTATTGAATATAGTTTTCCCATTTTGATTTCCACGTTTGTCTAATTTGTGCCTGTCATATCTAACTTTTTCCATCCTTGCTATCATCAGCCCATCTTTTTACAGTGCGTCCTACTTTACTAATGCTGCATCTGGGTCTCCAGGTTAAAAGTCTGATGCTCCCTCTTTCGTCGATTGCTCTGCAGCATGCCCAGCCCAGTTCATTTATGCTTTGCGGCTCTCCCAGTTACATCTACTTCACCAATCTTTTCTCGTATCCAAGAGTTTCTTTTTCCTGTCCTTAAACACGCAGCATCTTACGTTTCATTATTCTTTGTGAAGCAGCAAATTTGCGCACTATTTGTTGGGTGAACTTTGTTTTCTATTCCATACGTGAAAACAGGGCAGAATGCACACATCAAACACCTTAGCTTTTAGTTTAAATGTAAAATCTTTTGCTCACAAAATAAAACTTAACTTACAAAAACGCGGCCGGGCTTTTTATCTTTCAGACTATCTCTGCTTCCTGATTTTCCCTTCTTATCTTAATAATGTGTCCTAGATAGACGTAGCCTTTTATTTATATTTTTCTTCGCTTTTTGTTAGAATCTTCGTTTGGATGATGTTCCTATGAAGACGTTCTTGATACTTTGTTAAGTTGTTCTAACAACGCTTATTTCTTGTACCATTGTACTTATTGAGACTACTTTTTCCCGCATCTCTTCAGTGATTTAACTTTCTACCGTCCATATTTACTCCCATATCTTCCCAATTCAATGTGTTCAATGTATCCACGCACTGCACACCTCTAGCTATTGAAAACCTTTCTAAAGTACCATCTATTTTTACTGCTGATGTAGCTTTGTCACATATCGATGTAATTAAATTGGAATAATTTGGGACAATCGTCTAATCCTTGATAGACTGCATTTATCTCGATGGATTCAAAGCCCTTCTCCTAATCCACGAAGGGCTAGTGTCAGAGGAACATTATACTCGTTACACTTCTCAATCGGCAGCTTTATGGTATGCATATGGCCATGGTTTCAAACTTCTTGCGGAATCCTGCCTGTTCAATAGGTTGATATGCGTCAAGTTAGTCGGTTAGTCGGTTGGTTATAGTTTTTGACAAGATTTTATATAGATGAGATAGAAGACTAATCGGCCTGTAGTTCTTAATGTTCGTTTTACTCCCTTTCTTATGAAGTAATATTATTGTAGAGTTATATCAGCCTTCTGTCAAAACTTTCAGTTTCTAGACATTTATTAAATAACACTTTGAGTATTTCTAGTATATTGTCGCCTCCATGTTTGAGATAAAACCCTTACTTTTGCAACTATAGAGATTTTTAACGTTGAATCAAGTTGCCTTAATAAATGTCAGATGTCGAGAACAAATGACTGCTTAGAATGATTTATTGACAAAAGCTTTGTTGTGTTCATATTCTCGTGTGTTTATTTTCGAAAATGGCTGCCAATTTTTCTAATCGAGAATATTATGACATGCTAATGGCTCTCGGAGCTTCTAATAATCGAGCAGGGCAAGCAGTCCGATTATACCCGATTATACGGTGAGAGATTTCCTTTTGCGGCGACGACCAAGCATTAACGTTTTTAGAAGATTGGAGGATCGCATTCTGTTCCAATGGTAGTGTTGCTGTTCCACCACGTGTAAATTCTGGTTGTCAACGTCTTCATGATGATGCTGTTCTTAATTTATTAAGTAATAATCCCGACCGAAGCACGAGATCTGTGGCCAGAGAATTGCAAATTAACTCCACCCGCGTGTGGCGTGCTCCAGACCATGATCAACAACATCCATACTACTATACGTAGGTGCAACATCTGCAAAACTCCGATTATCCACTTCTAAGAGTTTTGTGAATGGTACCTTGCTCGTCACGATTTTAAAGATTCAATTCTCTGGACAGACGAATGTCTTTTCATACGTGATGGTGTTTTTAACGTGCACAATGAACACCAATGGAATCATGCAAATCCTCGTCCAATTAGAATAAGAATCACCAGCAATCGTTTTAGCTTAAATGTATGAGGTGGATTGTTGGGTAACCATCTGGTAAGACATTTCAGTACAAACTTTTCATTCTGTTATTACTTATATCACTCTCATTTTTCCTTGTAGTTTTTTCACTTTTGGCCAAATCGCTTAAACAGCCAAACGTATCTCAATTTTCTCCAACAAGATCTTCCGAGTTATTAGAAGACGTTGCGATTAGTTGACCGCCTCGTTCACCAGATTTAAATCCGTGTGATTTCTTTTGTTGGGTCATTTAAATTGGTCATTGGTGTACAGAACACCGATACCCAACCTAAATGAGCTCAAAACCGCGTACTTGAGGAAGCGCTAGAGATACGCCGGCAATCGTAAGATCAACGTGCCGTTGCATGCATAATTTCAAAAGGCGACATTTCGAGCAAATATTAGATTAGGTGATTAAGTAAATAGTTTTCGTATTTTTTTAATAGTTGTTATTTTAATTTTTAATTTATTAAACAGAACATTTGGAAACTGTGTTGTTTTTATTATTTAGATTTTAAAATAGCGGTAACTTAAAAAGTACGGACCTGGATGAAAAATGGCAAAGGAATTTTTTGTTCAGTTTTTAATGTAGAATAACGTGTTATCGTTCGTATCGCGAATTTAGTAACACCCTGTATAAGGTACGATAGAATTCTTTGCTTCTTTAAGCACACCTTTAGTTGTTATTTCGCCTTTATCCTTATGTATCAACTTAGCTATTTATCCTAAGAATAACTTGTTTTTCATCACATTTATATTGCAGTTGTCCTCTGTAATTTTTTGAGCTAATTTTTTGTTATACTCATTAATTTTACGAACGCTATTTCTTCTCTGTTTATTGAGTTCACTAAGTTCTGGTCTTTGATTTCTCTCTTCTCTCTTTCATTAGCTCTTTGGTTTCGATGAATAGTTTATCTTGTTTTTATGGACTTCGTCAAGGTAATTGTACTTGTTGATTCTTTTAGTATTTCAAACAAATGCCTGTGAATATTGTTACATCGCTAGTTTAATTCATAGTTTACTTGGTCTTCTATTATCTCTTGTTCATTTTGTGTAGGTCCTTTCCGCTTTCATAGCTTCTCTGTCCAATATTGTTTGTGAGCTTTTAACTAATGCCATGATTATTATATTTGTGTCTATTGATAGATGTGATTCTGCAATTCAATTATTAAACTACTAACCACGATTGGGTATTAAATCTACAGAAAGCAAAAACAGATGCGCCTTTTTAAGTTACAGGTTGAGCAATCGGTATAGGGTATTTCTGCAACCAAATAAGTATAATTATGATTTCCTGTGACTAGTCGAATAACAGCTAATTTTGTACAACATTTGCAATTAAAACGGTGTATGCACGAGAAAACGGAAACATATTGGTGCAGACGTGTATTTTTGTAGATTGGATGTGTCCTACGTACTAGGATGTAGCAATCTAGCTTGCTAGTAATTATTGTGTAAGAAGCGAAAAATATGTCTTGCGTTAAGTACAGATTACAGAGTACCTACTGTGCGGTAAAAATATAATTTATTTGTTATGAAACAATTAACAAATAGCTTGTTAGACAAAATTGGTTTATAATAATTATTTATTAATTCAAATTGCTTTTTGTAAAACAATGTACTATCACAGAGCTAGCTTAATTGCTACCAAATACAAATATGCCACCGTAATTTCTATTGAAAGTAATTGAAAATGTAATTGATAACTGAATTACTATCTCATTTCCGCTAATTGAAATCTCGGGTAATTGAATTACTTCCTTGGGCGGTAATTTTAATTAGTAATTAAATACTTTTTAAAAGTAATTTGCCCCAACTCGGATTATAAGTACTAAAATAAGCATTATAAGCACAACAATTAGGCTTTATAAGTACTATTACATACATTATATACCGGGTGTCTTGAAAAGAATTACATCTAGTATGCTTTGAATTTCCCATAATGCAATACCAATAATAATCTAGGGCACATAAAAATTTACATGCAAATAAAATTCAAAACTACTAGATGTAATTCTTTTAAGATGCCCGGTACATTTCAATATTAGAACAACTTTTTTCAGAATACATATTTAAATACCTAATGTAAAAATTTATGAAAGATAATATTTCTTTGTATGTTGTACCTAAATTCATATAAGTACTTTACGGAAAAGGCGCTTTTATATAAATTAAAAAAACTATGTTAGGTAGAAATGGTAATTTCACAACACGGCAAGAATTTGTTCTGAGCTATCTTCAGATAAGTCATATCTTTTTATCAGTACACAAATGTATAGGCGTTATAGGCAGAAGAAGAGCGTTCTG
>OW679202.1:36818130-36916177 GCA_940337035.1 Agriotes lineatus
AGTCACCACATCTGCAAAAATCATAGCAGAACAATCACTACATGCCAAAATTGTGAAGAAGCCCAAGGTACGAAAGGTTAATGACATTTTTTTTCTTTGTATACTTATATAATTTTTTTATATAGAATGATCAAGCTGAGATACCCCCAAGGCAAAATCCGAGGAAAGAATCAGAAAAAAAAAAGTTTTTTACAAGATATTGTTGATTTAGCAGTTTTTTCTATATTGCCTTATATTTGTCAATAAATTATTTATAAATGCACATATTTTTTTTCTGTGCTCTTAAAAGGGCTACAAGAGTGTATATCTACAGTACCTTACGTCGAATATCGTTTAGCAAAAACATTAGCATGCAAAAAAAATAGGGGTCAATTTTGACCCTGCCATACTCTAAGTGTGTGAGATTTAAGCCATACTACTTAAGGGTTAACAACACCCCAATACCTCAGAAGACCGAAATCTTATATCTCGGACTGCATCTGGATCAGAAATTAATATGGAACACGCATATCAAAACAAAAAGAAAACAAATAGACTAAAAATAAAACAAATGAACTGGATGGTCGGAAGACGATCCCAACTATTCTTACAAAACAAATTACTCCTCTATAAAGTAATACTAAAGCCAATAGGAACATATAGAATCCAGCTGTTGGGATGCACAAAGGCATCACATACCAAGATCCTACAAAGATGCCAATCAAAAATCCTTAGAACCATAACAGATGCTCCGTGATACATCACAAATGAAACCATCCACAACGACCTAGGAATTCCCTATGTGGCGGACGAGATAAAAAGACTTGCAAAAGCGTACACCAATAACTTGGCAGGGCATGAAAACCAACTCGTGGATCAACTGTCTAAACAACCGACCGTCACTAGGAGGCTAAAAAGAAAATCGCCACAAGATCTACCTCTAGATGGCAACCAAAACTAGTAAAATAAGTATGGGGTAACGGCACTGGCTGAACCCTCCTCATGTTATATAATTAACTTTATAACATTTAATTATTACTCTTGTAACGAGTAGATTGTAAATATGCAGGGTTGTTAATAAAAAAATAGGTGTTTAAAATTATTGGAATTTGGGAGTTAGTGTATATTTTAGAATTAGAGGACCCTAGGTATTGCGTATTGAAGAAGATAGCTTTGAATTGCATAATTGTGCGTCAATTTCCGAAAAGCTGAAATTTTTAAAGCTGCACCCATTTCAGCCTACACACGCCGATGGCTTAAAAACTAAATTAGATTGTAAGAAAATATACTATAGATTGATTGGCGACAGTGAAATAAAAAGAACTGCATTCTGATACAAAATAAATCGACACAGTGTACTGTTCAACATGCATAGCCTTCTCTGTATCGAAAGCTTCTCCTTTTTGCACTGGCTGCAAAAACCTTCGACACATATATTCAGCTATAGATAAACACGAAAGTAGCACACTTCACTCAAATGATGTCAAAAGCTTTCCCATTGCCTGAAAAGATGCTTCAATTGGGGCAGAAATTAACACTAACATGTATGCTCTTAAGAAAAAATGCTGTGAAAAAAATATCCATGTATTGCGTCAAGTATTTGAAGTGGTAAAATTAATAGGACGACAATCCTTGCCTTATCGAAGAAGTGCAAATGAAACGTTATTTAGAGTTCACGAAACGGATACCAATCATGGGAACTTTTTGAGAATAATAAAGTTGCTTGCCAAAAGTGACCCAATTTTAAATAACTACTTGGAAGCTGCTATACAGAAAAGTAGAAGACGTTATCAACCACTAGGGGCAAAAGGGCCGTGGTAGGGGCAGTTTGGTAACTCTCCTAAGGAAAACCACCGTAAATAAGGTGATACGATTTACATTGGAGGAAATGAGAGAAAAAGTTGTGAGCGAACTGGGCAATAGACGTTTTAGCCTCCAAATGGATAGTACCCAGGATATAAGCGTTAACGACCAGGCTACTATCATATTGCGTTATATCGCCGATGTAAAAAAATCAACTATTAAAATACTGCTTCAAAAAGCACGGGTTAAAGTTCGAAAACATTTCTGGCGAGTCGTTTGATGGAGCCTATAACATGAGAGGCGAGGTTCTTGGAGTGCAAAAACAAATTCAGGCGGTGGTGAAAGATAGCGTCTAGGTATGGCGCTATGCCCATATTTTAAATTTATGTATAGCAGACGGCGAATCTTATAAGCGCCCTCAAGTGATGCAAAAATAAGCTCTGAGGCTGAATCTCTACGCGACAAGTTGCTGAAGAATAAAACTACTTTAACAGCACAATATTTTTGAAAATGTTGAAAGAATTCGGTCCTACATCAAAGTATTTACAAACACAAAATTTGGATTTGGTTTCGGGTTGGTTTATGGAGGAGCAAAGCAAAAAAACAATGGCAATGGATGGTGATTCATGCTCACAGCTTTATAGCATCAATGAATTCCAAACTAGACTCTTTCGATATGGATATTTACATAAAAGAGGAACTGTCAACAAAGACACGCGTCACCAGGAAGGCAAAAATGGACGGTAAACAGTGCAGCGATGAAAGACCCATAGACCCTATGGATGTGTTCCGAGTTGAAGTTTTCACTGTTATCAAAGATATTATCGGAGTTGCTCTAGACGAAAGATTTTCCAAAAATAAAGAATTGCTTACATATTTGCAATACGTCGATCCACGACATTTTTCAAAATTTGAGGAAGAAGAACCCCCTACAGAGAAGCAACTCACATAACTGGCCACCTTAGCTAGAATAAAAGTGTTCCTCCTACGAAATGAATTACTGCAGTTGGGTCAATTGTTTCCTACCTTATCAAACAACTTGACCTCAAGAAGTGATGCCCTTATTGACTCGCTTAATGATTCTCGATATTTTAGAAAATGTATGTGAATCAGAATCAGAGGAAGAAGAACAACGGAAAGAAAATATTGAAGAAAAAAGAAGTCCAGAAAATGCAAGAAGTAGAAGAAATGTAATAACTGCCTGGCTTGTTGCAAATTTTTTCTATACTCATACAATATGCAGTCTGCAGCAATTTATTTTTAACATACGAATATGTATTAAAGCTTAGCTGCACGCGAAAGGGCGCTAAGTAAATTAAAATAATTTTATTCTTATTTATTTATTTATTTATTTAGTTACTCCCAACATTTTAGAATACATATTTAAAAAAATTAATTTAAAGCCACAGAAGC
The DNA here is from genome assembly GCA_940337035.1 of Agriotes lineatus. Taxonomy (NCBI): domain Eukaryota; kingdom Metazoa; phylum Arthropoda; class Insecta; order Coleoptera; family Elateridae; genus Agriotes; species Agriotes lineatus. Next base: position 36,821,326 of record OW679202.1, read on the forward strand.
CAAGCTTGAGCATGGATTACGGGCTAGTCTTTGCCGAGACTTATTAGAAGCCTTTATGAGTGTTGAGAAAGAAAGATGTCCTCGAGTCTGTCGACTTTTATTACATTTTGGAAAAAAATTAAAAGTCATCTGTACTTTTAGCCAATATTCTAACTTCCTAACTCTGTATTAAAGTGGCAAATACATTTTTCTGCTACATACTTTCTCCATTTCCCATGAATAGCTAAGTATCCAGATGTCTACAAATGGGCACGGGCTTTTTAAGGCTGAAGTTCCCCCGGGCCTTTTAAGGCTGAAGTCCCCCCGGGCCTTTCCCTTGCCGTCCGCCCCTGGCTACGCAATATGGTCATAATTAATATACAGCTTAAATCAAATGAAATTTGTAAATTCGTACATACTTCGCATTTTGAATTTTATACCTACAAAATTACAAAATAGGCATTTGGCTAAACATCCGTTCTTTAAATACCTTAATAATCTTAGTTGCCCTTTTATTATAGGTTGAAAGTCTATTACCAACTACACAATGTGTATATCTATGAGCCCTCTTCGGGCGCGGTCTTAATAATAATGAATCTTATTATCTTAATTAAATGTTAACGAAAATTGAAAATTTATATTTTAACTGGGTTGGCAGCTCGAAAATCAAAATTTTCGGGACATTTCTGAGGGATGCTTGAAAAATTAATTATTATATTAGAGGATTTGCGTTAAATCTTGTATTAAACCGTACGTAGTATCTACGCAATTTATTTCAGGGTAAAAATAAAATAAAAGTGGCTGTAGAATTTTTTTGGTTTTTACGCGCAAACGTTATATTATAAAAATATTGCATGATAACAGAAAAGAATTGAGTAAAAAATACTACCAAACAATTATGTGTTTTATGAATTCTCTTTCGTGTGTAAAATAGTGCCTCTAGCTATTAATGCTATATAGGGTGCTCAAAAATTTGCAAATTTAATAATAAATGGAACACGCTGTATATTTTGTGTGCTACTTTCTGTATATTATTATTATTAGTTTTTAAAAGCTCTTTTAATATGATTTTTCCTAATATCTTACTCCATATCCCAATAAATTTTCAAATATTTATCATTATTGCTGCAAACAAGGGAATTTGGAGTAATCTAAATTGCCAATTTTGTTTGTAACTATTAAATTGTAGTCGCAACACCGAACGTGTATTCGAAATTCAATCGTGTTATTATTTAACGATAGTGTGAGAGTGAAAACATTTCTCACGTGCTAATAGAATCTATGCGGCAACGTATTTGGATGCTGAGAAAAATCTAAAACCAGAAGGAGAAATATTTGAACATTTAATATAATTAGGTATAGGATTTTCATGTACATATTCCTGTTTTTTTAAATCTAATTGTTTTTATATACATATATAGTGGGGTTCCTACAGCTTATGCCACCTCCCGCATTTGGACCACCATAACTCTATTTCTCCAGTCGTATTCTCCTACAGCTCTATCTTCCATGACTTGCCTGTTTCCTTGGCTCCATGTCATATCAGCGCTTTCTCTGCTTCTCTTACGTTGTCTTGTCTGTTTTAATGCTCTCTTCGGCCATCGCTTCTCCTCAATTCCTCTTCGTTCGGTATGTGTTGATGTTTTCAGGAAATCAATTTCCACTGTTTATATAGTCTTATCTTTTTTTAAATTTGCGAATACTCCGAACCATTGGTTATAATTAGTTCTATAATGACTCCTTATATCATCATTTTCGTATTTAATTTCTTCCTATTCGACCACAAAAATGAGTTAAACATACCAACGGATTTCCTGGCTTGTTGTAATATGTCTTTTACGGCATTTTTTGACGTTCCCTCTTCCGAAAAAATGCTCCCCAAATACTTATATTCTTTACATTTTTTGAGTTCTCTGAGTTGCAGTTCGGAATCTTCTTTTTGCGTTTCTTCTACTTTTCGATATTCAGTTTTTGTCATATTCATAGTTCATTTTTTACTGCTCTTCTAATTTTCTCATCATATAGTCCGCAACTGCTTCGTCTCAAGGTGCGAGTAAAAAAACGTTACACCTACTTAAAATGCAAAAATTGCTTTGATTTTTTAATATATTGTTTAGGAAGCCCAACAAGAGAATTGATTAGGTTTTGGTTTAAAAAACCAAAATAAGAGTTATAAACATCAATTTTCTCCCATGCCCCACTAAAATTCCAGATTTGTCGCCTATTGAACATGTCTGGGATATGATAGGATGGAGATGTCTACTTTACTAGAGCCTCCAGAAACGGTAGCGGAGCTACGAGATCATCTCCAAGTTGCCTGGAATGAATAATCGCACGACTCGTTTGATAACCTTATACGCAGCATGTCTAGAAGGGTAAATAAACTGCTCAAGTACAAGTCTAAAGAGTAGCTTCAACACTGCGAAAACATTAAGTATTAATAGTGCACCCAGAATGTGTAGTTCAAAACGTGACCACCGAACTTCTGTAGATGGCGCCAAGTGGACAAGCCGCCACTGTGCTACAATGCTTGGAAATTTTGCAAAGTGGAAAATCGCCACCTTTCGCCAAAACCAAATAGCGCATGAAGGTGCTCGGGACCTTAGCAACAACTTTGCCCCCTTTCAAAATTTCGATATCTGTAGCCGTTCGAAAGTTACAGGCGATCCAGACAGACGGACGGACGGACGGACGGACAAAACGTTCGCATAAGTACGCTGAAGCTACTAATAAATCGGTAGCATCGCACCTAACCACGTAACCTATTATCATTAAACGTGATCCAAGTCTATGCACCAACCTCTAATTACTCTAGACGAAGACATAGAAGAATTCTACGGCAGTTTAGAACAGACTATCGAAGAAATACCTAAGAGGGAAATATTGATGATAATCGGCGACCTAAATGCCAAAGTCGGAGAAACAAAAGACGAAGACCACTACAGAAACATTGTCGGTAAATTTGGTATTGGCACAAGGAATGAACGTCTATTGCAGTTCTGTCAGGAGAAAAACTTCACGATTCTAAATACATGTTTCCAACATCATATTAGAAGATTATACACCTGGAAACAACCGGGGGATCGCGCTAGAAACCAAATTGATTTCATCATGATTAACGCCCGATGGAGAACTTGCATAATAAACACCAGAACATATCCGGGAGCGGAATGTGGCTCAAACCATCAATTGTTAGTAGCAGACTACAAGATTAAACTAAAAACACCAAAAACAACACCTCAGAAGAGTAGACCATCTGACAGTGCAGTGGAATGCCTTCGTCAAAAAATCAAACCAAAACTAACAAAATTGAATAATAATAATAATGGTGAGGCACTCACACCCCATGAAGGAGCTTGGCCTGCAAGGCAACAAAATTGAAGGCAAACATTAAACCAAGCGAGACACCCGACAAAAAGTGGTACGACTTAAATCATTGCATAGAAAATACAATATCTAAAGCGGAGACCAGCCCGAAAAAACGTCACAAACATTGGATTACACAAGAAACACTTCAAGTAATAGAACTCCGTAGAAAAGTAAAGAATAAAGGCATATATACAGAAGAACAAAAACAAGAATTTAAAGATCTTAACAGAGAAATACAAAGAAAATGCAGACGAGACAAGAACGAGTACATTAAAGAGTTATGCCAAGAAATTGAGAGACATCAGAACTCAAACGAAATACGTGATCTTCACGATAAAGTAAGACTAGTATCCAGAAAATTTAAACATAAAACTCACACTATACAAGATAGAGACGGAAAACTATTATGGCATAAAGAAGAAGTAATAGACAGATGGAGAACATACTGCGAAGACCTATATAATAATTCAGAGGAAACAAACGACGGCATAAGAAATGACAACATTGAAGACTTGGAAATGGAACCGGAATTGTTAAGATCCGAAGTGGAAGAATGCATTAGCAGCTTAAAGACAAACAAGAGCCCGGGACCTGACAATATCACCGCGGAAATCCTCAAAGCCATGGGAGACGAGGGAATAGCAATACTTTACGATCTATGCAACACGATTTGGAAAACCGGACACTGGCCCAAAGAATGGACACAATCAATCTTCATACCATTCCATAAAAAAGGCTCGAAACAACAATGCCAAAATTACATAACAATATCCCTAATTCCTCATGCCAGTAAAATACTACTTAAGATCATAGATAAACGGCTTCAGAAATACTTGGGATATCAAATACCCCCAGAACAGGCGGGTTTTGTAAATGGAAAAAGCACAAGGGACCAAATTTTCAATATGCGGCAGATAATCGAAAAAGCTCGAGAATTTAATATCCCTCTTTTCCTATGCTTCATCGACTACTCGAAGGCATTCGATAACGTCGCCTGGAAACATCTCTGGATAGTCTTGAGAGAAATGGGGGTGCCCGAACACTTAAGCCTGCTGATCCAAAACTTATACAAGAACTCAGAAGCAGTGGTAAGGCCCGACAATGACACTTCCAAGCCTTTCAAGATCCAAAAGGGCGTCCGACAAGGATGCATACTCTCACCAAGGCTGTTCAATATCTATGGCGAATACATCATAAGGAAGAGTCTGGAAAACTTCGAAGGAGGATTTTCGGTTGGCGGACAAAAAATTACCAATCTCAGATATGCGGACGACACCACACTAATAACAGCAAGCGAATCAGAATTGGAAGAACTGGTACAAAGAGTAATAAAGGAAAGCAGGGCCCTAGGACTCGAAATCAACATAACGAAAACTAAAATAATGATTGTAGACAGGGGTAACGCAGCGCAGCCCGAAAATCGCTTGCCTAACATACAACGTGTGGAGGAGTTCATATTTTTAGGCTCACTCATAAGTTCTAAAGGCGGTTGTCAAAAAGAAATAAGAAGACGAATAGCAATCGCTCGAAACGCCATGTCAAATCTGGAAAAGGTGTGGAAAGACAAACATATAACCAAAACCACCAAGATGAAACTGGTACGATCACTAATATATTCCATCTTCCTATATGGAGCAGAAACATGACGCTGAGCGCCTTGGATAGGAATAGAATAGATGCCTTCGAGATGTGGTGTTGGAGGCGCATGCTCCGAATACCGTGGACGGCGAGAAGAACGAACGCCTCAATACTTAATGAGCTTAATGTCACCGAAAGGCTTTCCAAAGAATGTCGTAGGCGCATTTGATCTTATTTCGGCCATGTGACCAGGACAAATGACACTAGTCTAGAAAGATTAATCGTCCAAGGCAAGGTTGACGGAAAAAGACCCAGAGGTCGATCACCCTTGAGGTGGATTGACCAGATAAAAAAGCTGACCAATAAACCACTTAAAGAAGCCAGCGTAAAAGCTCAAGACCGAAACGCCTGGAGGGACATCACAAACGAATGTTCATGAGATCACGAATCTTCAGTAATGAGGGATGCGACTCGGAAGAAGATTATCATTTGTGAGTAGTTCACCATGTTTACACACCACTGGGTTGTAGGCGTAGTCTTTTTGGACGAACACCCAGCATTCTCTGGCTTGATGTGCCTTGTATGTTGTGATCTACGCGATGGCTATGCTCTTCGGTGGCTCGTGTTGTTTGAGTACTTTGTGAACGGGGCAGATTTGGCCTGGTTGCTGTTTGTACACCCATATTGACTAAACATATCGCAAGACCTTCCAGTTTGCGTCATCAGGTACTCCAACTGCACGAGCCACCAAACAGCATGGCTATCGCGTGGAGTCTTGCTCGAGTTCATAAAGTGCAAGGCACATTAAGCCAGAGAATGCTGGATCCGCAACAAGGATAACTTGAGTAACTGCGAAAGCCTCAAACAGTATATATCTCTGTTTAGTCTGGCTCCTTAGCTTCAACATGTCCGACAAGGGAAAGCCAGCCAGTACCTACATTACCACCGACATAGCTGAAAGGGCCTTGGAGCAGATAAGCCTCACTCTGTAAAAGATGAAGGTGAAAATATCTTAAGGAGGTAGCTTCTTTGATACTAGGTTTAATTTATTGCTGCATGTCGTGTTTATGTTTATTATTTCTTGTGTCAATAATGGTTGGACTTTTATATTTTAAACTTGATTTTCTCTTATGTCCGGAAAGTTCCAGTATTTAAATTTACATTTTAATGGTGATTGTTATCTCTTTAGATATAATACATCTGAAAGGGCTGCAATTGTTTTTTTAATGTTGAAACTGGAATATCTTAACAACGGATGGATTTACAGATATGAAGTAAACTATCAGAAAAGATCACGTTAAAAGGGATTTTTAAAAATACAAAACATATGAAGGTATTTAATTTAAGAGGAATCCGTAATTGTTACATTAGCATTTCCTGAGCACCCTGTATAACATTAATTCCCAGAGACACTATCTAACACTCAAAAGGTAATTAATAAAAAACATAATTTTTGGTTTCTTTATTACATATCTCCAAAACAATTAACTTTAGGCCTATATAACTTTATATTACAATATGATTAGCATTTCGACCAAAACTTGCAAGCTACTTAAATATAGAGCGTTCTATTAAAAAAAAGTAGGTTTGATTTGCCACTCTTTTTTTAGCAACCCCGTGTAATCAGTACTAATGTGCACCACTTTGGTACCTACAACTGTAATAAAAGAAAACTTACTCTTATACCTTCAAAATTATTTTCCACGCGGGCATCGTTGCCAGATCCTGTATATCACTTATAGAACATATAAACATATAAAATGCTGGAAGTCTTATGTCATTCTTGCCAAATGGGTTCAAATGATCTTGCGTTAAAAAGCGCCGGAAACGCAACAGTTCAACTCATCTATATCATTCTAGACCAACAAAATCTTCATGTAGCTCTGATTTTAGTCGTACAAGCTTCGTGGGCACCAATTTGTGATGTATTTAAGACACTATGATTCGCCATCTCTAGCAAAACTTGATTTCATCAATATTAACAAAATATTACGGGTGTTCCATGTATGGTTATCTCATAATTGATATAACTTTTCAAAGCTTTTTGGTTTTGCAATATAGCAAACTTATCCCAAGCACGCTTTTGAGGTGTTATATGCGCGGTATGACCATTGAGACGCTTTCTCGTGAAAATCCCCACACGCTGTCCTCTCTCCTACTATATAAAGGTTGGTGGAAAACGGTAACTAGTTCGACGTGATACCTTAATAACAGTACTGTGGCTAATTGCAGCGATGGCTAAATATAAGTGTGTAGGAAAGAGTTGTTTTGTGAAGGAACGGTAAGCTTTAATTTTTATTTATCAATTATTTTGCTGCGTTTATCATTAACTAAGAATTACAGCCATATTTTAAAAATAAAAAACAATAAACTACCATATGAAAGAAATTAATATTTATTTATTTACTATTATTGTTCAAACGCGTATATATATATTTCTTCCCTCTCTTTCTCTCGGTGTGGTGATACAGTCTTGTCGCATCAAGGTCTCCCTTAATTTGTTTCTCCCACAGATCCCTATCTGTGGCTGCTCCTTCCTAATTTCACATTTATTATCCTTAGATATTCTGTTTTCTGATTGGGGTTTCCCTCTTGTTTATTTACCTGCGAACAATGCATTGTATATTATCATTGTTACTGCTTTGTCTCAAGAGTTTAATGCCAGTTACCACGTCCAGTGCTTCATAATTTGCATACATCATGTGTAAAAGCATCCAACCTTCCTCTTCATGTACTGGACCAAATATTTTGTCAATGTCTTTCCCTCCAACGTGAGTAGTATTTCGTCAGCTTGATATGTTTTTGGGACTTTTTCCACTGTCTAGGGTGTAAATCACGTTTCTTCCGCTTGGTTTGTAGGTGTGCAGGACTTAGTACTGCTGATTTAAATTTCCTTGTAGTGAATAGGAGGTTCTGTTTGCTCTCGGTGAATTTATGTGTAGTATTCCGGTGTCTTCAGTTAGTTGGAATCCCATGCAGTTACATTATCTTACTACCTCAAAGTGTGGGTCCCCAGTTATATTTCTTACTTAAATAATAATCTGCAGATTTCGGATTGCAAGTATTTGTGATTTGTTGTAACAAATAAAATACATTTATTACATTGATATACTTCTTATAAAAAATCGACAGTTTAATATATAAGTATTGATCATAAAGCTCCTGAGACATATAGAATTACAGTTTTTAACTGTTGGAATCTTTCAGTATGAGCATATAAATAATAGGTTTCTACAGGGATCCTTGACCGTTTTTTCCCATTTTAGCAGAAATTCGTTAATAATGGAGTAAAATTGGCCGAAATTGCCCACTATCGAAAGCTCGACATTGCAGAAGGTCATAGCTGCTACGAAATGATCAAATCTGTACGTAAAAAAAATAGTATGCTCAAAGTCACGGCTGCTGTGAAAATTATTTACTTGCATTTTTTTATGTCCTGGACGTCTGTCAAAATTGTAATAAAAGTAGGTTTTCAAAGAAGAAACCAACATTTTAATAACTAAACAAAATCCAGTGGAAACTTAAAAATTATAAACTATGTTGAAAGTGTCTCCCTTTTTCTTGAATAAGTACACAAGTTAGCTCGCCGTTTCATGTTGCTAAAAGCTTTCCTTAAAAGATCGTGTATCAGAGTAGCAGTATTCAACTATACTTATGTCGTCCAAAGTGTGAACCAGAGTTTAAAAAAATAGTATTCTTACTAAAATCACAAGACATGGATGATCAACGATCTTCTAACATATGTATAATATGCCTTCATAAAATTGTCTTAAATATTAAAGTAAAGTGATCATTCTAAAGCTCGGCATCATATAATTGATTGATTTTTGTATCATTCAGCGATTATGGATTCTTGGAAAAATGGTGATCCTATTATTCGTCGACGGTCTGTGGAATATTGCAACTCCAACTCCAATCTTAGAACTATGTAAAGGAGCCTCATGGCAAAACTGGGGATTATTCGTGCTCCACAGAGGGATTATTTGCGAGATAACGTATTCAGACAGGTAAAACAAAGATTCCTTGGTAAAAAATGTTAGCTCAGGTGCATTTAACCTGGCACAGTACGATACTTTCTCCAGATAGCCCGATGGTAGCAACTCTTGGTACATCTGCATTTCATAAAGAAAATGTTCAAGCCATTGTTTCGTGTCATAATCTACGCAGGGATAGAGTAGGTTCTTTCTCCATTCGTTACCTCACCTGGTCAATAATGTCATCATTTCTAATGCATTTTCTTCCAGACCTACCTCTATCACGTATGTGTTCTATCACCCCTTTGTTCAAATTTACTCTACAGTTTATTGAAATTGCAGAAAATCGTCGCTGAATTATCACGAAGTTGGCAAATCTTTTACGGAGTTCATTTAAACAAACTTTCCGTTAACCCAGTCAGTGTTTTCATGAAAATTTCCATTCCGTTAATATGATTTGAGTATAAAAAATATTATTAAAAATTAATTATAATCTGCTCACGTTTCAAAGACTTTTCGATCATGCTATACAAAAACTCGCTTTTCGTTGTAGAATTGTATTTTCTGTCTTTTATAAATTTCATTTAGGCCAATAAAATAGTGAGTAGGTATTATTTTTGACTATTTCTCAGTTTGGCCCTTTCACCCCCCCCCCCCTAATTATCACTTACTTTTGCGTACACCAAAATATGTGCTACAGTCTGTCGTTTATTTTTAACATTGAAAATGATTAACAAATTGGAAGTGTGATGGTAATACGGGGCTCCAGTAGCGATTTGTGTGACACTTGGAAAGTGCGCAGTTTTCGCGAATTTTTGTAAGTTGTACGTATTGCAGGTGAATGTTGTTGGTGTCATTTTAAAGCTTTCTTCAAGGGCGAACCTTTTGGAGAGGTTGCGAAAATGTAAGATTTGAAGGGGCGAAAATACGGGGGTTAAAAGGATTTTTTGGACACGAAAGCGTTCGGTGCTGTTAGATCGCATACTGCTTGAAAGATCCAAATGTGATTTGGGGCTAGTTGGAAAGAAGATGAACCAACGCTCATCGTACTGGCTGTTTTTTGGGGTCTGCGATGCACGGGGCGAAGTTACAGGGGTGTAAAGGTCATGTGCGTTTGTAGCAAATTGAATGTTCGCATGAACGGGGAAAGAAAAAACGTCAAATTTTGTTTTTGGCAGTATGTGGACGAATCTGTGGGTTTTCAAGGATTTTTCGACCCAGGTGGATTTGGCGGTTGAAAAATGGGGAAAACTTTATAATTATCAGTAAAACCTTAAAATCAATATTTTTGCGAAATTCGCTGTTTGGTGAATTTCTACTGGTCGAATTTATTTTTTAAGAGAATTCGGGATTCGGGAATTTTAGGACCCAGGTGGATTTGGGGGTTGCAAAATGGGGAAAACGTTCTAATTATCAGAAAAACCTTAAAATCAATATTTGCGCGAAATTCGCTGTTTGGAGACTTTCTACCGGTTAATTGTATTTTTTAAGATAATTTGGTTTGCGGTTGAGGGGGGGAATTTTTTGCCTTATTTTTTAAATAAGGACAATGTGCAATTTTGTTTGATTCTAGCCCTAACAATTTATCAGTATTGCGTTAGTTCAACAAGGTGTTCCGGCATTTTCAGTTCTCTTGTTGCAAAAAAAAACTTCTCTCTTAATATACTGTCTTAGACGTTTCTGAGGTCAACATATATGTGATGCGTGTCTATGCTGTGCTCAATAGTTTTTCCAGTAATTTGTCTCGCAGCAGATATTTGGTCTATTGCGGAGTTTTCCGCTCTAGAACCTCGTTAGTATTTTCCATATATGTCGTCCACATGGTCGTAACCTGCAGTACAGATTATTAGCGAAAATGATATATGCTATATTAAAAAGCGTTACTGGTCTATAATTTGAACAGAATAGTTAATTTCCTTTTTTGTGGAGCGAATATATAATTCCGACATCGTCCTATTCTACTGGTATGGCTGTGGTTTCTAGATTAACTCATGCATATGTCTCTGTAGTTTTGTGTCCCTTTTTTGAAAAATTCTGCCAGTACATCGTCATTGCCTAGTGATATATTATTTTTCAGTTTGGGGATTGCGGCAGGTACTCCTCCATTGTGGGAATTTGGCGATTTTCTTGAATTTCGTATTGGTTGTGTTCCTCAATCGGGTTTAAGTGTGTTTTGAAGTGCTTCACGTATCGATTCAGGACATTCGGTGCTTCGGTAATTTTTTCATCCATGTCTCTACAGTCTACACATATACAGGGTGTTATGGAAATGAGTGCAAATATTTTTTAACCAATGATAGAGCTCACCAAAATGAACAACTTTTCTATTTATCGTTTTTCATTTAATCGCATACTTTTTCAATTATTTATCTCCCCTAAATTTGACGAGCCGCTTGGTAAGCAAATCTAAGTTAAAGGTGAACGACACAACTATATTAAACTGCAAAAAACATGCGGTCAATAACTTACCTACCTCAATTGATAAAGTACGTTTGTGACCAGATGTGAACTAAAGGTTTTATCAGTACCTATGCAGTTTTTGTTGGTTTGCATAACAAAGAAATGTTTTTTGTGTTTTGCGCCATTAAATTAAAATATTATTACATAGGCGGGTATGCATTTTGAGAGTAAAATTGTTTTGAATTTTAACTCAGTTTTGAGGGCGTTTTCGAAAAATGATAAATGGAGAAGTTGTTCAGTTTAGCGAGTTCTATTATAGGTTAAAATATTTGCACTCATTTCCATAATACCCTGCATATTCTTGGTTTAAATTCAGTTTATGGTGGGTATAACTTTTTGGTAAAGCCTACGATTTTCATGGTTTGTTGATCTGATCTATATCTGCTAGTTGTTCATCGTAGTAGGATTTTTTCTTGACTACGTATCCTCTACTCTTCTTTTCTCCTGATATTCTTCTTCATCAAACCAATGCTTTCCACTACTTTGCGACTGTTCTGGCCATTCTTCGGTTTGTTTACCAGGTGATCTCCAAGTAGCTTGATGTATTATGCATTTGTGTTCGAAATATGTCGTTGCATGTGCATGTAGTATTATCATATTATGTGGTGCTGCGAAATTTATTAACATGTTGCCATTATCACAATTTTGAGTTTGTAAGGCTATATTTGCCTATCGTCGGTCTATATAAGGGTTTTTGTTCCACTTTGACATTCACGTAATCGATTATTATTTTAATATCGTTTTTTGGTTGTTGCTGGCCGATTTCTATAGCTGGTCGGAAGTGTATGCGTAAGAAGAGCAATCAATGCATAGCACTTTTTCATGCCTCAAAAATCAATCAAAATCACTTTTTCAGCAGATGGCATCGTTTTTGGTTTTTTGGGAGTCGGGGATTGCTTCTGTTTCCATTGAATACGTGTGCACGCAAGATTCTTCGTACTTAAGCATTACTCAAAACGTCAATGCGACGTCATTTTTGTTCTAGCAACGAGTACAAACTTTTCACCATCCAAAGTGCCTCATGAATAATTGTTTCTACATAACCATCACCTATTCCAATAAATTTCGGTATCATTTTCACCGTGATTCAATGATTGGAATGGATAACGTCATCGAGTTTTTCAATATTGATGTCGTTCACAACAATTCGCAATCCGAGGTCCTCTTCACTATCTAGTGTTTTCTGATGTTTTTTCTTGGCTTTGCTAACATAGCGTTATTTTTAGCATATCCAAGAAAGCAAAAACCACCAGACTAAGCACTCATCAACAGTAAGATAAGGCCCTGAACACACGGGATTCCGTTTCCCCAGATTCGGTATGCGGGATACAGAATCTGAGTCTGTTCAGACACGGCGACTGAATCTCAGACGCGGGTCTTCAGTCACTTGCAGTGCCGTGCTGTTATGGACCTAGCATTGCTGTTCTTTGGTTCTGTCGAATTAGTCTAGAAGTGCTGTATTTAAAGTCAGGGATTGGGCTCTACTAAGCTAATAAATTTTTCATTGTCAAATAATGTACATTCTATGATCGTTGTATAGTAAGGAACGCCTTGCTTATTCGATTTAAATAGAAGTTGCAGAAAATCTGCTACGCCTATGATATGATATCATATGTTCTGGCTGGCAAAAGTAGGCGAGTTCAGGCCGTGGTACACGTGGACTCATATCCTCTATACGCTCCAATGGTAAATCGGTATCCGAGATACAGAATTTGTCGCCGGCGGCCGAAATGGAGAGATAAGGAAAATCGGCCGGCGGTGACACATTCTGTATCTCGGGTATCGATTTACCATTGGAGCGTATAGAGGATATGAGTCCACGTGTACCACGGCCTGAACTCGCCTACTTTTGCCAGCCAGAACATATGATATCATATCATAGGCGTAGCAGATTTTCTGCAACTTCTATTTAAATCGAATAAGCAAGGCGCTCCTTACTATACAACGATCATAGAGCGTACATTATTTGACAATGAAAAGTTTATTAGCTTTGTAGAGCCCAATCCCTGACTTTAAATACACCACTTCTAGACTAATTCGACAGAAACAAAGAACAGCAATGCTAGGTCCATAACAGCACGGCACTGCAAGTGACTGAAGGCCCGCGTCTGAGATTCAGTCGCCGTGTCTGAACAGACTCAGATTCTGTATCCCGCATACCGAATCTGGGAAACGGAATCCCGTGTGTTCAGGGCCTAAGGGAATGCGAATTTCGAATTAAATTAAAAAACGAATTATTGCATCTAGCCAGGTTCACATTAAGGAACATTTGAAAACTAATAGGTGAAACTTCTAGTTCGGTGGATTCTACTATTGGGCTTGCAACTCAACCACAAATGTTATTGTTTAATATGACATTATAATGAATGACGTCTAAAATGGCGATAATAAAACTGCAAAGTATGACTAACACATGAAAACAATTTAAAATGGGAAAATAAATAATGAGAAGCATTGACAGACAGTACGTCATCAGGTGTTCATTAAAAAAAAAATTTTTACTTAATTATTGGCCGCAATTTGACGTTTTTATTTGCCTTAGCAGATTATAAGCCCTTCTTTGGCCTATTTAATAATGCGTACTTCCGTAAAATTAACGAGCATGTCAAATGTGGAGTGAATTTAGTCTTACAAAAAATGTTGGACAATTTGGATACATAATTTAATTGCTATGTTCTAGATTTTGATTGATTTTGACCTTTTACAATGTTTATGATGTCGTCGTCGTCTGTCTTGAAGTGAATATATTAAGAACGTGTAACATAAACTTGGAAGTTGTGGGATAATCGTTTTTAACATTAAAAACCCATACAAAAAATCAAGTATAGCTTTAGAACTTGACACTTGATTTAGTAACTACTGAGCCGTACTTACGTAAAATTAATTTTTTATCCTATACTGTATGAAAATCCGCTTTTCGCATCTCTACAGACGCGCGAAAGTATACGTTTGCACGGCTAACCGCGAAAATGTTTCTCCAGGAGCGTCCTAATCGAGGAGGCCGTATAATGTATAATTACTATTGTTTACTGGTAGTTCATCAATTGTCTGTTTCTTATTATCAAATTTAAACGTGCAGCTGACTAATTTTTCCTTTAAAGTACGTGTTAATTACGGTTGTTATGAACTACGTCAATATTTTTTTGTGTAGGATAAAAAATATTGTGGTCCACAGAGCTATATTGCCAGAAAAAAAGCTGTTGCTTGCAGACTTTACTCTACTCTGTGTCACCACAGTTTGTGGAATTATAGTAATTTGTATACCTAGGCGGGAAAATGATTTTCGGACCTTAAAAAGTGGCCATCATCGCCTACGGCTCGGCTGTCCATATCTTTTTTTGACCCGGAAGTATTCATTTTCCTGCCTAGGTATACAAATTACTATAATTCCACAAACTGTGGTGACACAGAGTAGAGTAAAGCCTGCAAGCAACAGCTATTTTTTTCTGGCAATATAGCTCTGTGGAAGCTAATGTCCCATTATACGATTATCTTCTTTATTAAATTAGGAATTTTGCATTTGACGTTCGAAAATTTTTAAAAAGATGTCAACATATCTAAATAAGTCTCCATGTAATGTATAAAATTTTCCTTCCAGTTTTCATGTCTCCTAAATTTTTGTTTTGATTTGTTATTTTTTTTTCGTCTCCACAAATAGCTACTAAAATTAATCTTTATCACAACTACCTGATTTATTTTCAAACCTATTTGTTGTCACATATAAACGATTTTATAAGAGAATGTATCAGAGGACGTCTATGGAGTAATAACTGCAACCTACCCAGCTTCTTTTTCATATACAGGGTCGCTAAAAGTATGTATACAGCTAAATATGTTTAGAACGGTGTAGCAGAGTTCGTTGAAATTTGGCACACGGAAGTGTTGAAATTCTATCATCTGAGGTTTTTTTTCTACCATCGTTTATCGGAGCCGGACATTTGGTTGCGGTCGTTCGGGCGCGCTGTTTGGGCCCGAAGACACTTGGGCGCAGGGCCACTTGGGCGCAGGGCCACTTGGGCGCGAGACGTTTGGGCACGAGACGTTTGGGCGCGATGAAATTAATTAAAGTATATTAGTATTAGGTAGCTTTATTATTAATAGGTCTGAAAATTACCTAAAGCACGTCCAAGGAGGTGGCGGGCGGCAAAAATTTAGTATAGAAATATTAATTGTCGAAAATTAGAATTTTATTAATACACCTAGGTTCGACGTAAACGAGTTACAAATTTTAACTTTCCAGTAAATACTAACAAATCTTTTGCGGAGATTTATTACATTACAATAATAAGTAACAAAGAATAAATGAATAGAGATTGGGTACAAACAGAGCTATCGATGAACCATCCAACCATTTGGTCTGACAGTCTGAAAACTGTTCAACGAGGGAGAGATGTTGCTCATGAACAGTTACTTGCGGGAAACGAGCCCACACCAAAAAAAAATTATCCAGGCTGGTAGAAGAATACAAAATTTGGTTGAAGATTATAATAATCAATATAATCATGTAGACGGCCCAAACAATAGGAACATTGTAGCATTTTTAAGAGGCATTTCGTACAATTATGAAATGAATGCGTAGATGCTTCATGTTTATATTTAAAAAATTGTATATATTTTACTTTAAGAGAAATATGTATTATATTGGTAAAAATGGCAAGAATAAATTTTGATTATTAAAATTAATCTTTTTATATTATTATTTATTATTATTCTTATTTCTGCTCTTATCTTCAGTTAGTCGATTCATAACAACGAAAATAATTGATTACTTTAAAATTTAACAGTTTATTTTTAAGTATTATCATTATAACAAAACTCGAAGTCGACTAGTTTAGGTCCAAATAGAACACATATTAGAAACATATTAAACATTTGAAGCATCAATCGATTAAATATAGCATAGTATTATTCATTTACCAGTACAATAAATGTATTTCTATTTTAAATTATTTTCAACACTTATATATAAACTGTTTCCATCTTTATGAATTCATAAAAAAAATGCTTTTATCAAAAATATAAAATTTAACCCCCTTTGCCATTGAAAACTGGAAGGAACATTGTTTACATTACATAGAGACTTATTTAGATATGTTGAAATTTTGTAAAATCTTTTTGAACGTCAAATGCAAAATTCCTAATTTAATAGAAAAAGATAATTGTATAATGCGACATTAACTTCCACAGAGCTATATTACCAGAAAAAAAATGCTGTTGCTTGCAGGCTGTACTCTATTCTGTGTCACCTTCTAACGTAGTTTACCACAGTTTTACGTAAGTACTGTTCAGTAATTACTAAATAAAGTGGCAAGTTCTAAAGCTATACGTGATTTTTTGTGTGGGTTTTTAATGCTAAAACCGATTATCCTAAAACTTCCAAGTTTATAGTACACGTTCTTGATATATTCTCTTCAAGACAGACGACGACGACATCATAAACATCGTAAAAAGTCAAAATTAATAAAAATGTAGAACATAGTAATTAAATTATGTATCCAAATTGTCCAACATTTTTTGTAAGACTAAATTCAGTCCACATATGACATGCTCGTTAATTTTACGAAAGTTTGTTGTTTAACTAAATTTATTTCACCTAATTGCTCATTATTAAATAGGCCAAAGAAGGGCTTATATCATGCTAAGAAAAACAAAGACGTCAAATTGCGGCCAATAATAAAAACTTTTTTTTTAAATGAACACCTGGAGATGTACTGTCAGTGCTTCTTATTATTTATTTGCCTCTTTTAAATTGTTTCCATTTATTAGTCATGCTTGGCAGTTTTATTACCGCCATTTTAGACGTCATTCATTATAATGTTATATTAAACAATAACATTTGGTCTTTAATGCGAACCTGGCTAGATGCAATAATTCATTTTTTAATTTAATTCGAAATTCGCATTTCCTTATCTTGCTGTTGACGAATGCTTAGTTTGGTGGTTTTTGCTTTCTTGAATATGTTAAAAATAACGCTATGTTAGCAAAGCCACGAAAAAACATCAGAAAACACCCAGTGAAGCGTACCTCGAATTACGAATTGTTGTGAACGACATCAATATTGAAAAAGGCGATGACGTTATCCATTCCAATCATTGAATCACGGTGAAAATTATACCGAAATCTATTGGAATAGGTGATGGTGAAAAGTTTGTACTCGTTTCTAGAACATAAATGACGTCGCATTCACGTTTTGAGTAATGCAAAAGTAAGAAGAATCTTGCGTACACACGTATACAATGGAATCAGAAGCAATACCCGACACCCAAAAAACTAAAAATGATGTCGTCTGTTGAAGTGAAGTGATTTTGATTGATTTGTGAGGCATGAAAGGTGTGGAATATGCATTGCTCTTCTTACGCATACACTTCCGACCAGCTACAGTAACCGGTCAGCAACAACCGAAAAACGATATTAAAATAATCGATTACATTAATGCCAAAGTGGCACAAAAATCCCTATATAGACCCACGATATGCAAATATAGCCTTATAAACTCAAAATAATGATAATGGCAACAGGTTAATAAATTTCGCAGCACCACATAATAGGATCATACTACATGCACAATGCACATGCAACTACATATTTTGAACACAAATACATAATACATCAAGCTACTTGGAGATCACCTGGTAACCAAACCCAAGAATGCCCGGGAAAACAGTCGCAAGGTAGGGCAAACCATTGGTTCGATGAAGAATACAAAAGAGTTACAAAATCAAAACGAGCCAAGAAAAATACGCAGGAGAAAAGAAGAGTAGAGTAGATAATAAATAAGAACGAACCACATGTCCAACCAACACAGACACAATAACAGGAACACAACCAATACGAAATCTAAGAAAATTGCCCAACTCCCACAATGGTAGGAGTAACTGCAGCAATCTCCATACTGAAAAATAATATAACACTAGGCAATGACAATATACTAACAGAATTGTTCAAAAGCGGACACAAAACTAGAGAGACATATACACGAGTTAATCTAGAAACCACCAGCCATACCAGTAGAATGGGACGACGTCGGAATTATATGTTCGCTTCACAAAAAAAGGAAATGAACTATGCTATTCAAATTTATTTACTTATTTATTTACGAATTCAATGGGAAATTTCACGTATCTTTACAGCAGAATCATGCAGAATGGAAATTGATTCTGGAGTTAGCCAACACTAGTAACATTCAGTAGCGCTAAATGTTTATGATGCCGTCTGCTGGAAAGGTGATGTTGAGCGATTTTTGGGACATTAGAGGTGTGGTATGCGCCATGTGGTAATAATTGCTCTTCTTACACAAAAAGAACAATTATTCGTCGTTATTAGGGAGTGAAGTCCGCGTGCCGACCTAAACGGCGAACGCAGTTGATGAGAAATGTTAACTACTTTTTGACGATGCTAAGTTCCATACCTAAATTTTGACTCAAAATTCACCAATGGAGTTGAAATGGAAAAGAAGATTATCACCGCGTTCGACGTTTGAAAGAAGCACCAGCAGGAATGAGATTTGAAGGCGATCACCAACTGAAGAATTTCGTGCAAAAATGGCTGTTTTCTTCTAGTACACTCTTCATTTTTGTAAAGCCATGTAATAGAAGTCAGCGCGGGACTCTTTTCCAATTTCAGGATCTGTTATATCGATTAGAGAAAAAGATAGCTAAAAGACTGAACCACAAGCTGGTATAATTATATCTTATGACTGGTTAAACACTTAGTCGAAGGTCTTATGAAGTTATTTAACGAAAGAGTTCCGGGATTAGATGGTGTCATTGTTGAGGTAGAACAGCACAACGTTTTTCCCACTTTCATAAGGGTCTTCATGAAGTGTGTGCGAAGCAAATAAATTTCGCCTCTGGCGTGGCTAACAACTTCAGTTACCGTGCTCCTTTCCATTCCAATTATTACCAGTTTTGACATTTGAAAAACGTACCAGCAGAAATGAGATTTGAAGGCGATGACCAACTGAAGAATTTCGTGCAAAACTTCATCTAGGTCACTCTTCTTCAAAGACACCTAATGAAGTCAACTCCTGAAAATTTACGTTTACTATATTGGATGACTCTGTTTCAATAGCTTCAAGACTGTGAACGACAAACTGGTTATGACTGGTTGGACACTCAGTCAAAGGTCGTATTAAGTTATTTAACGAATGAGTTCCGGAATTGAACTTTGTCATTGTTGATGTAGAAGAGCACAATGTTTCGCCTACGTTTGTAAGGAGCTTGATAAGGGGTGTGATCAGCAAAACAGCACTTCAGAGGCAAAAGGGTATCGCCTCTGGCGTGGTTAACAAATTTAGTTACCATGGTCTTTTGCTTACCTCCTGATTAAACCCATTTAAAAGTTGGCGAGACGTTGAGTTTTTCTACATAAGCAATGATACGGTCCAATTCCCGACGCCGTTTGTTAAATAATTGCAATGGTTCTGGAATTCTTCGAATCCCTCTCCCTTTCATTTATCTCCGGGCGATTATTGCCACTTCAGACGTTTGAAAGAAGCGCCAACAGAAATGAAATTTGAAAGCGATGACCAGCTGAAGAATTTAGTGCAAAACTGGTTGTTTTCTTCTAGGTCACTCTTCTTCTTCGTAGATACACCTAATGAAGTCAACTTCTAAAAATGGGACGGTTGCTATATTGCATGGCTCTGCATCAATTTCAAGATCTGGTATACCGTTTAGGAAAAAAGATAGTTCGGAGGTTGAATGAACCACGAGCTGTTATGACTGATTGGTCACTCAATGAAAGGTCTGATGAAGTTATTTAACGAATAGTTCCCGGATTGAACTGTCATTGTTGAGGTAGAAGAGCATAATGTTTCGCCTGCTTTTGTAAGCAGCTTCATGAGAGGTGTGAGAAGCAAAAAATCACTTCAGAGGCAAAAGAGCAACAAATTGAGTTACCATGTTGTTTGCTTTCCTCCAGATTAAACCTATTTAGAAGTGTGCGAGACGTTGAGTTTTTCTACCTCAGCAATGATACGGTCCAATTCCGGAAGCCGTTCGTTAAGTAATTACAATGGTTGTGGAATTCTTCCAATCCCTCTTTACCGTTTTCTTTTATCTCGGGGCGATTATTACCACTTTAGATGTTTGAAAGAAGCACCAACAGAAATGAAATTTGAAGGTCATGACCAACATAAGAATTTAGTGCAAAACTGGTTGTTTTCTTCTAGATCACCCTTCTTCTTCGTAAAGACGCCTAATGAAGCCAATTTCTGAAAATGGGGCGGTTGCTACATTGCAGAACTCTTTGCATTGTTTACGTAGAAGAGCACAATGTTTCGCCCACTTTTGCAAGCGTGTTCATCAGGGGTCTGAGAAGCAAAAACGCACGCACTGCAATATAAATTGGTTCTTTTATGCTTACGAAAATGCCGCGACATAATGAATTTTCTAATGCTGAAATGTTATGTTACGTCGCGGCATTTTCATAAGCACAAAGAAAAAACAAATTATGTCACCAACGTCATTAAACGATTTATAATTGTTGTTTACTAGATCACAATAATTACCCAGTGTTTTTGTGATCATGACTACTTGATAATTGCACGTCTAAATGACAAGCAAAAACCTTTGATATGTATTTTAAGGTAAACGGTTGCTGTACGATTATAAACTAAGTGTACATTACTTTTGTGCTTTTTAATTCCATTTCAGATAACCCAAAATTTAAAAAAATCCAGACAATGAAGTTGGAACTCAAAACATGTTCAAGGAGAGGTAAAATGTCTTTTACAGTCAAACCTAGTTTATTAAAATTTTTGTATTAGTATTTGCATTGTATTTTATAATACCAAAACGAATTATGCAGGCCCGCTTTTTTAGTTGTTTGAATAGTGAGAACGTTGTTTAGATTAAGGGTTTAGGCAGATTTTGTTAAACGTTACGATATGAACTTAGTAAGCAATTGCTTAACGTTTCCAATGCAAGGACAGATCGTATCAAGTGTTAGCAAATTATGAAGATGGTTGTATTTAAGTGACTACTACATTGTTTGAAATTAGCTAAGAACGCTTAATAAAAACATCCGCTTGTTTTTGAATTTGAAGCACGATACAAGCGTACTGTTTTTTAAACAAAAAGCAACGACGTATCGATCCCATTACAGATTAGTACTGTATAACTGTCGATACAGATGTATTCTTGATAACGGATTTTAAGTAAACATTTTTTTAAAGATTTTGGCCGCGGGCAGGCGAAGTTTTGATTTTCCGTGCTTCATAATAATAATAATTGAACAACACGTAATCAGACTAGGCTGAAAACAACACGGATACGAATTTCTTTATTGTTCTCGCTGTTTCCAGAAGAAAACGAATGCAGCACCCCGATATACGATTATTATTTATCATCATATTATCGTAATGCCGTGCAGTTTACTTTGGTCGTCCATCGCAGTAGTCTTAATGTTTTCCTAATCTTTTACTGGTCGGCTCCGGAGCACTCCACGTGGCTATCATTTGCCCGTGTTCTCTTTAGAAAAGTCGTTTGCATCTTTTCCTCAAAAACATCTAGTTATAGAGCCGCATAAATTTATTCGAATGGCGATTCCTTTGACAAAACAGGGAATTTGTAGGCGCCTGTTATTGGCATTATTATTACATGCAGTACGCAATCTAGTACTGAGTTGAGTTTGAACAAAAACTGTTACTGCTAGTTACAATAGTGTTCCTATCGATTTATGTATTTATGCCCAAAAAGTAATAAATTAATAAATTTTGTTGGCATAATTTAAACCAAGTTATGCTGTAGCCAATTTTAGTAAACGACATTAATTTAATCATTTTTTGTACGTAATATATTGCTAACACACATACAACTCAGATTAACGTGATTTTATGGTTGCAGTAAAATAATTTCTGCACTCTGCTACCATTGGGCACATTATTGGTTGTGCATGTATTTTACGTTCGACTATGGTCAAAAGTGCTTTTAAAATCACTAAGATAGTTATAGGCTCGTTTACTTTTATGTTAAAATCAGATCTAGATTATAGTTGCGCGGAGATTTCCAAATTTTCTGAAAGATGAAGTATTTCTTGAAATGTGACGAATTTACTAATTTGCGGGACGTAATCACCACTTTATAGCTATTGGATTTTCTGAATCTCATTTTGAAAAAAATCGTCATAGTCACAATGTATGAAAAGAAACATTTGTATTAAATGAAATTGCATTTACAATGTATTATTTCAATCCTGTCCTTCAGTCCAAGTAGCTTGTTTGCATAACCCAGATCATGCTAAAATGTCGATTTCGCACAGATTAACCCCCATCTGAAAGTCACAATGCAATAATTCGCAACGGTAAATAAACAAGATGCTTGAACGTGATGATCCAAAAACAGCTGAACAGGAAATACTAGCCGAATAAATAAATACGCAAGCTCTGCAGATAAGTTCAGCAACTGGGAACACCGTCCTCATACTTCCAAGAAAGTTTCCACGAGTTAGAGTTATCAAATCAACCTTCAGTTTTATATTTTGCCGCTTGTTCTCGAAGCATCCTACGCATGTTTCTTTAATTTAATGTTTCTCTAAATAAACGTCACAATTGTTTCATTTAACTTTAGCGCATACTTCCCATTAGGACAAATTGATGCTACTATTAGACATGGGCTGAAGTTGGTAATATGGTCAAAACTGATAAGAATTAACCTCGTATCGCGTTACTAAACTGCTGTAAAGTAAGCAATAAGCGTATAACGAAATCACAGGGGATGGTGGTAATTACAGGAATACCAACTTCATAAAGGCTTTTCTATTACTGAAAACGTCGTAGCAATGTGTTCTATGAAGAGCATTGATTTAAAAGGAATTATTGGGATAAAAATCTTACAATGTAATAAAATGTTCTTGTATGCCTAATCCCAATTCTATCAGCAGAGTTTTGACCAGGGTTCGCCACAGTGGGCCCAGCCCGAAAAAACCTGTCGGGTTTTTTCGGGCTGTGCCCACGTTAAAAAACCCGCTTGAAAAACCCACTGAGTTTTTCGGTCCTGGATTTCACTCCAAGGGACTAGTAAACTCACAACTTGGGTTAAACAATTTGAACAAAAAACCTCAACTTTTAGAATTTTATTACAAATTAGTAAAACACAATTAATTACCTTTAAGAATAATAGAACATTAAAAATATAATTAATGATTGTAAAAAACAGAATATTAGAGCAAGAACAATTAATTATTACCAGTCAATAGGGTGTGTATCAGTTGAGCGCAAATGTCTGTACACTTGTACTAGTTTTGTGGTTTTTTCCACGCCCAGGTGATTTCGAAGTTTACTCCAAACAAGTCCGAATGTAGAAAATTATCGTTCAATGGAAGCTGAAGATGCCGGCGCCCAAGATAGACCTAAGAAAAAATCGCAAAAACCATGTGGCAAGGTTGACATTTTTTCGGTTCTTTTTGCAACAAGTTTCCACCATTAAGGGGATGAAACTGATTGATGACAACATTAAATAATTATAGCGTTACAAATTGTACTCATCCGATAGTCAAAACCAGGGTTTGAAAAAACCCGGGTTTTTTCAGAAAAACCCAACCCACTGGGCCCATGGGGGTTTTTTCGGGTTTTTTTCGGGCTTTTTCGGATTTTTTCGGGCTCTTTCGGATTTTTTCGGGCTCTTTCGACTTTTTCCCGTCTTCCCGGGATAATGGCTCTTCGAATAAAAGACGAAGCATTTTTTCCATCATCATGATGGAAAAAATGCTTCGTCTTTTATTCGAAGAGCCATTATCCCGGGAAGACGGGAAAAAGTCGAAAGAGCCCGAAAAAATCCGAAAGAGCCCGAAAAAATCCGAAAAAGCCCGAAAAAAACCCGAAAAAACCCCCATGGGCCCAGTGGGTTGGGTTTTTCTGAAAAAACCCGGGTTTTTTCAAACCCTGGTTTTGACTATCGGATGAGTACAATTTGTAACGCTATAATTATTTAAAAGGTATTATGCATACATATAGATGGGTCTACCAATAGTAAAAAGTGTTTGCAACTTTTGGGCGATGCTAGAAAAAGACCTACAAACTACAGGGATTATAAGAAACGAAAAGGTAATTTTTCTAATCGGACTAATAAGAGATTATTTCGAGTTGATTTTTTTACTAACAATGGGCATTAAATATTGGTTTCGGAAACCAATGGCTTTTCCGAAAATAAAATCGTGAAACCTAAATGACTTGGTTATGGAAAAAGGCGGGTGTACACAATTCCAATTTTCATTCCAATACACTCTTACTCTATTTTGGTGATTGTTGGTATGAACTGCTACGTATTTGTAGATAAAATGACCTCTCCCAAAAACAGGGCCGTAACTAGGTATAGTCCGAGTAGGCCTCCGCCTACAGGCGCAAGCGGCAAGGAGTGCTAAAATGGCACTGATAAAGTATAATTTCTTTCGTACTGATTATATACAAAAACAAATAAAGAATTGGGCAATTTTAGAAACAAATTAATTTGTAATATTACCGATTTTAGCCTAAATAATGCGAATTGTACCCAATCTATTTGATACATTTCCTTGTGCAATTTTCAAAGGGAATGTTAGATATCTACCAGTTTGTAAAGGCTTTTGTTTTATAAATCAGAACATTAGAATTACTAGTTCTTTAGCCCGCCGTATAGGTGGTCTTATTCTAATTATAATTCAATGTAATACAGCAGTGACAACCAATTAACGTACATTAAAAAAAAAACTGTTGGAGCGGGTCCGCTGATTGCACATATTACACATACATTTACTGCTTTGGGCTCATCGCTGGTACAGTGGCCCATTGCAAGTGGCAGAACTCAGAACACCACAGACCGATTTCGAGAGCTTACTTGTTCCACTACTGTAGCATTTTTCGCTACAATCACTTGCCCGCTAGAATTTGTCCAATTTAAGACACTTCTGCGACGCTACACGGTGGTAGCTTTTTATTAAAAAAAGACAATTACATTTGTTATAACAATGTTGATTCATAGCAACGTCTAAACAAGTTGAGGGTTAAGTTAGGAATACCTAGCAACTGAACATATTAAGGCAGACAAATTCACAACAGACCATAACTGTCGCAGTTTTTTGTCTTGCATAGTACGTAAAAGTTACAAAAGAAAAGTATTCAAAATTATCTACAAAATAGGTAAAAAATGACTTAATGCTGCTAATAATACTGAAACACTTAGTATTAATGCGAATTATGTGAATTTGGAAATTAAAAAAAAATTATAAATGTGTATGCTTAACGTTGCGTTATAAATGACGCAGAGGCGTTCCGATTGTGGGCGAAATGCGCCCGATCGGTGCCGATGCAAAGATGATATAGAGACGCAGGTACACCATACGTTTATATATAGAGATTTATAAAACGTTCTACTGACTATATAAAATGTATTTTTTTTAAATTAGAATTGTGTTTTATAATTTTGTTTTCTGATCTTATTTTATTTGTGTTTTAGTTTGGTATTTTAACATTTAGTTGTTTCTTTTTAAAACTTTAGAATTAAAAATGTTGGATTTATTTTTGAATACCTAGCTGTCTGTTTTGAATACATTACATCATATATCCGTAGATAACAAATGTAGACATCATACAGTAACATTAGTATTTGTGTCACATATATCGTTGGTGTACTGAAGGGTGCAAAAATGTTGGCTTGCCTACAAAAAAAGTTTACCTAGTTACGGCCCTGCCCAAAAATAGTTTGAAAGGTTAAAGAAATATCCACTATACAGGTTACAAGTTAAAGGTGAACGACACAAGTGCAAAGTTCTTGCACAAAAAACATGCAGTCAATAACTTACCTACCTCAATTGATAAGGTACGTTGGTGACCAGATGTGAACTAAATGTTTCATCAGTACCTATGCAGTTTTTGTTGGTTTGCATATCAAAGAAATTATTTTTATGTTTTGTGCCATTAAATTAAAAAACTAACTATTTTGAATTTTCATTCAGTTTTGGCGGTGGTTTCGAAAAAATGATAAATGGAGAAGTTGTTCAGTTTAGCGAGTTCTATTACGGGTTAAAATATTTGCACTCATTTCCATAACACCCTGTAGAAAAACACATCGTGAATGTTGAACCACTGCTTACAACATTTATGGTAACCTCATTATTGGTGAATATAAAACTGCTCTGTACGCCTTTCGACATGTTTAAAGTGGGTTTTAAATAACAAGTGAGGTACGAACTTCCATAAAAGACTGTCTTTCCGAAGAGACGTTAATAAACCTTGTGTCTCATGTTACTACGATAGGTAGCATGTAAAAGATTCCATAGTAGGGTTGCAACATCTCAATCAGCAAAATTCGAATAGGATTTTGACTATATGACCATAGCAGATGGTGTATCTGGTACTCTGTATGGCTAGACCTTGTCCATCAAAAGAACAACTACAAAAACTTAAAGAACTAAAGAACTTCTAATGTAATAGAAAATTATTAATTGCAACAGCCACCCCTGTATATTAATTTCCGAACCACTAAGAAGGTGTATTGCTCAACAATAGCTACTCACGTGTGCCGTGCCAAATATGAGTACTCTGTGTCAAAGCATTCTTGATTTTTTTTCGTCTTGGTCTTTAAGGGGCTGTAAGTCATCAGGGGTGCAACTGTGTACTAAGGTATGTTTGACTTAATATTCTCATTTAAACTCGAAGATTCACCCGTATCATTAAGCTACTGTATTTGAATACACTCTCTATAGTGCGTTCATTAGGGCTAGGCGATATTAAAATTCTGATATCGATTATCGATAACTCAGAGATATCCATACATATCGATATATCGAAATATCGATACATATCGATAAATCCAAATATAGATACATATAGATATACCGACATATCGAGATGTATCTGGTTATAGATATTTATCGATACTTACTGAAAAATATCGATAGTTATCGATAATTTAATATCGAAATGGTTTAAAATATACTTGGAAGAAGACGATATTTGGCATGCGGATTAGATGTCTAGCAGACGCGAAACCAATATACTTCCGATCGAATACATACAGGGTGAGCACATTAAAAAATACAATTATGTCTATCTTTGCTTTAAGTCGAGAGCAATTAGTTAAATAAAAGTAATATTTTGCACATAGCTCAAGTTTCCGCCTTTGACGAAAATTAGCATATTTTGGGCATATGTAGAGTGGACACCTTGAAAAATGGAAATTATTGTTTTTATTTGATATTTTCAAAGTGTTCCTAGTTTCAAAACGTCTACTTGTGAGTGTGGTATTGTGTAAAGCTCTTTGCAGATTTTTTCTTTTGATATTTTCAAAATGTTTAGTTTCAAAACTTTCACTTACGAGGAAGGTTCCGTGCAAAACCCTTTATAGGTATATTTTTCTCTTGAATTACTCTTGTCCAGTTGTTTATTGCTAGGTTTCGTATATTTTTAATTGCATTATGCTGTCATCTTTTCAGAGGTCTTTTTGTACTCTTTCTGGTTTCCACGTTTTCAGTATTTTTTTATTTAAGAAATTATAGTGCTGAAACTACATGGTCTTATAGCACTTATTGCAATTAACATTATGCGTAAATATGTTTGTATATGTTACAGTTAATACCGAACTTAGTCAAAAACCGAATTTACTAGTCAAAACTAGTTCCAACAAATCACATAGTTACTAGTTTTAACTAGTCAAAACTAGAATTATCTGCATTTTCATAATTAAAACGTAGACTAATCCAATCTAACCTAATCTATTTTTTTTATTGCGCGGGATGAGGAAAACCTTCGAAGACACCCAGAAACCCTGACTAAACAAAACTCCTCTTGTTTCTCGAGTGGGTCAAATTGGCACCGTCTTAAACATTTCTTGAAGTTGGGTATTTCTACATTTCTCTCATCTTGCTCTTTTTTCTTCATTATTGTGTCGATCATGTGCTTTATGGTTTTCCAGTTTTCTTCTGTTCGAAGTATCGTCTCAATAATGTTATCAACATTTAAATCCTTTCTAACGCTCATTTCTGCCTAAGCTCGCTCTTCACTCCATCTTTCACAACGAAAGACTTTACGCTCAACGGTATCTTGGTTGTTACGATACGGACATTCGCCGCTTTCTCTTATCTGAAAGCGTTTGAGATATTCTCCGAAGTAGGGATATGCGGTAAGATCCGATATTTTGAAGTACCGGTACTTTGTCTTCCGATACTCGATATTTTGTACCAGTATTTCAGTAAGCGATACAATACGATACGATTTATTTTTGGTCAGTATCGTCAGGACCGATCCAAGGTTTTTTCCGCCTGGGTTCCAATAACCCATCTTTTGACCATTCATTCATTTTTTAAAATTTTTAACATAAAAATTAATGAAATAATCTCAATGAGGTTGTTTGATATTTACATTTCGTGTTGTATGGAAGTAAGGGCGAGGTGGTCAACCGGCGATAACTTTCAATAAGTAATTTTCAGTTTCTACAAACTCGTCAATAAAAATACCTAGAAAATATCCTGGATTGAATGTGTACCGGTATTTTATATACCGGTACTTTTGTATACGATACTGCCTCGAACCGATACTTTTAAATCGATATGATACGATACGATTGTACCGGTACTTTTTGGTGTATCGAACATCCCTACACCGAAGCTCCCATGGCTCCCGGTGCTTGTATATGGTGATATCAAACCCCTCCATATTTCTGATTGTTAAGGCACTTATATCTTTAATGAGTCTGTTGATCCCGTTTGCTTTTCCAGTGTTTTGTCTCCATCTTGTGCACCATCTGTTCTCCGTCTCTTGCTTGATTTTATTCTTCTTCCTACAATCTCAGTTGTATGCTCTTACACTCTCTTCTATAAGAAGTAACTGAGTATGTCCATGTATTTCTTGTGCTCTAGCGCTTTTCTCCAGATGGGTGCGGCATATACTATCGTAGATTTTACCACCGCATTTAGTACCCGTCGTTTGCTTTTTTTGGGTCCATCTGTGTTCGGCATTAGACGATCTAAAGAGGCCACGGTTTTATCTACTTTCGCTGCCGTTGTTTTCACATGTTCACTCATTCCACAATTTCTTTTGAATGTTACCCCAATGAATTTTATTTTTTCTTTCGTATCTATTGGCATGCCGCCTACTCTGGTCGTCATGGTTTTAAGTTTCGGCCTCCATAAGTATTATGGCTTCCATTTTTTGTGCAGCCAGTTGTTTCCGTTTTGAATTTATGGCTTCTTCCAGAATTTCTATCTCTGTATTTGTTTTCATTGTCTGTCCTTTTGTTTTATCACTGATGATTAGTGCCGTATGGTCTGCAAGGCACACAGCTTCTACTCCTTCCGGCATTTTTGTATTAATGATCTCATTGTAATAAACGTTTCACAGCAGTGGGCCCAGGACAAATCCTTATACCATATGAAGTTTGCAGCTTTCCTTTCACTCCAATTTTTATATATCTGTCCGCCAAAGAGCGACTATCAACTGTCGTCAGGCGAAGAATCCTGAAATACTTTGAACATGTAACACGAAGAAGTGACTACAACCTAGAAAAACTTCTAATTCAAGGGAAAGTAGAGGGTACCCGCCCCAGAGGACGCTCGCCGAAACGATGGATGGACCAGGTCAAAGAAATAACTGGATCTTCCTTTCAAATAAATATAAGGACCGCTACAGAGAGGGATAACTGGAGAGACATCGCTAGTTCAGCGACATGACAAGACAACTTGAGATCACGACATTTCATCTATGAAATAAACGACTGGAGAGAATCCGTCAAGTAACTTGCCAGTATTTTTATATGGCTGCGCTATTGAATACGTTCTTTTTGTCAATCATCACCTGTAGAACATATTTTGGTGCTAATAGGCAACCTGTTTTGCCTTCTCGACTTTGTTGATTACTTGTTTCATCGCATGTACTGTGGAACGTTTCTCCTAAAAACATATTGGTTGTTATATAGCTGAAATCGTTGCCTGTCCGGGCTCGGAAGTTTTTTTCCTTGGTCCTTTCTGCAGCATCATACTGAGTGTTTCACTTAAGGTGCGAATATAGGGAAATAGCATGGGAAATCGTATACAGATTGCGGCAGGCAACTAGGACCATAGCAAAAGCAAGGGGACCGTATTTATAATGATTCTAACGACCTACCGCTATCGTACATTAATTGTTCGTTTGTTAAACACAATTACGGCCACATGTAAGGTCCCCTTGCTTTTGCTATGGTCCTAGTTGCCTGCCGCAATCTGTATATCAAGATTCCTGCTTGCAGCTTGAATTGATAGGATTGAGAGTAGGGTTCCCAACTTTCGAAAATAAAATCAAAGGACAAGCCAGCGCCGCAGGCAATTCCCCGAAGGCGCAAATTTTTTTTGGGTGCCACGCCAAAAAACATTTTTGGTCTATCAAAAAAATTTTTTTTGGTGGATTCACCAAGATAATACTAATATAAGATATAGGAAAATGTATTCTATTTTAATATAATAATATGCATATAAGTAGATATAAAATCATATTAAAAAAGTGAGTATTAAATTAAAAGCATCAAGTTCTGTCTGTCTTGTTTAACAAACAGAATAACACAAATAAAAAACTAAAACATAGACCAAAAACCAAACAGTTATTCTAGTCGAGTGCATACTTAAAAATCTGCTGTGGTACACGCACACAACTTCCTTTTAAAGTCATCCTATAATTATCTAAAAATTTTATTCTTAATTTTTAAGCATTTGTCAAAATTTTTCAAAGATTACAAATTCTACAGAAACCGTACAAAATAGAGTTAGTTGAAGAGACAAATTTTCTCTAAAATTTTAAGCTGAATTCAAAAATGTAATAATATAGCGTGTGTTCTATTTAAAATAGGAGTTAATAAAAAAAACAAAATAAACCCATTTTAGAGGTATTCAACTTGAAAGTCACCTATCTCACATCAATACACCTCGGCAACTAAATCCACATTCGTGACAAAAAGATAAACTTCAGTGCCTTGGTATACAAATTACTATTAAGCGTTAAATGGGACATGTTTTTATTTTCAATATTAGTTTTAAGGTACTGATAAACTGTTTGGTTTTAAAGGACATTTACCGTCCTTTGACACCTTACTAAAGCACAAAGGACTTTATTTTGAAATAAAGGACTGTCCTTTGAAATCAAGGACGGTTGGCAACCGTAGACTGGTATCAATCGAAAGAGAAAAAAATGTACTTAATTTGATACTACTTTAATGGAATTTGTTGCTTAAGATAGAAAAAGCTTAAAAACTGTAATAAATATTTTGCATATTATTCACAAAGAGCACACCAGCCATGATCAAATTTGATTATGCCAAAATAAATGTTATTTTCTGTGAGTTAGCAATTCACGTATTTAACTAATTACTATGATAAAATGTTGAATATTGTAATGAAGAGAGGGTATTTATTATCAAAACATTTTACAGTGGCATCAGTTTACGCAGTTCGTGATTTATTTTCGGTTAAATTTAATAATCGACCTATTCCATCTGTATCAACAATTCACAAGTTTGTGAAAAAAATTGAAACTACATAAAACGTGGTTTGTTGATATGTATATTTTGTGATGACAACCTACTTTGTGCTAAGTTTCTTTCCATCTATTTTTGCTTATCTGCTGCTTCTTGATCCACGGACGACCGTTTCTGGAGTAGTAGTGAGGACGTTCATTAATTGCTATTTTTTCTGTGCTCATCTTATTCTCTTTGATTTATTTTTTCTTTCGGTGTGCGTTCTGTACTATTTATTGCATATTTATTCTTCTTTTTATGGTTCTAGCAACAAGTGTGCTTCTTATTTAAGCATTTGCATCATCCGCTATAAGGTTGTTGTATTACGATTGCATGCTTTCCTTGTTTCCTGTTTGTTCCATGAGAGATGTTAAGTGGCGTCTTTCTTCAAGATGTTTTTCCGAATAGTCTTCAGCAATATATATTTCTGTATTTTTTAAGTTCTTTTGGTTTTCTAATATTTAAAGCTTTGAGCTGTAGGGAGAGAAGGTTACAATTATTGGGTTATTCTCGTCTCCCACTTGTATTTTTCTAAAGTAAGCAAGTTTTGAAATGTTATTCGCACTTGTTTGTGTATTAAATTGTTAGTTTCTAATTCCCAATTTCTAGTGTTTACATTCTGTCTATAACTATTTTTTACGGCTTTGTTCCCTTTCAATGTTCTCTAACCTTTTATTCATGCTGTTCTACTTTCTCTCTATTTTTGGTTTTTAATTCTTCTTTTATAATTTTGCTCTATATTTTCATTGACGTCTTTGACGATTTCACCGACTAAATCTTTGTTTAAATTTGTGACCCTATTGATAATTATTGTAGTGAGGTTGAAAACGGAAGTTATTTCGGGCATTTTAGAAATTACCTCAATGGGCAGCAGATTAGTAACAGCTGAACTAGAATTTTTATTTAGTGTTAATTTCTACTCCAAAAACGATTTTGAATGAAATTATTATGATACATCGTTAGTGTATTGAAACCTGAGTTAGTTTAGAGTATTATCAAAACGTGGCATTGGGTAAAATTCTCAAGAAGAAGAGATTATCATCAACGAATTTTTATTTCTATACTCAAAAGCCCCACTGCAAGAAAGTGGCAGTTCTGTCGAATTGTAAATATTTTCAAGATGATTTTCGTTTAGCAAAAAGTTTAGTTTTTTCGCTGATACAGGGCGATTCATAAGTATGATAATTAAATGAAATGGGTGTATACTGACCTCAGTAGAAGTACATTTCACTAAAAATAGTAAAAATTAATTGAGTCTGGTCCAAAATTTTGGTAACCACTGGCTAACACCAAAACGTTTATTAGGTAAATTAGATAGGAGTACATTAACCGTTTTTCTCTGACATTCCCCTTACTAACACGCAATGCACCAAATGTGATTGAAATGCCCGAACAACTGCTTTTTGCTTCTGCATTTTATACAAATTTGGTCTTATCGCAACCACCTGTGCGTAAATAATGAAATTATGTTTATAGAAATTCATTTTAGTGACCGTCAATCAGTCAATCAAGCAGAGGTAAGATGTCTAGTTTATTTCGCAAAGTTGCTCTGTTTGATGTCCTCTAACTAACCTTACAGTTAATGACCATTCTTGTGATTCATCCTGAATTTTGAAGGTCTTACAATAGACAGATTAATGTTAGTTGAACTATAATTTTCATTAAGCTTTGTCACTAGCTGCAAATTTGTAGTCAATTTATAATTTCTATAAAGTTAATAGTTACTTTAAAATCTGTTTCAAATTAGGATTGTGTTAAAGTTAAAGATTTACAATTTAAAAACGTACAGAGTCCGTCAGCGAGGAGGGGAGGGAAATGTTTCTAAAACTAGAAGAGTTACATAAATATCGCGTATATAGAAGTTGTAGGTACGAAGATAATGCGTATTACTAAAATACTTGCGGCGAATCAAACCTAGTTTTTCTTAAACGGAATGCCCTACATTTATTATTTGGGTAGCTTAAAGTTTTGTATTGAAATGCTCATTATTTTACTTTCATAATAAGGTCATTTTCGGATTTTTTTGACATGGTATTCCCTGTATATTGTTGTTTTTTTAAAAGTCCTTTTAATGAGATTTATTTTTATATCTTACTTCATACCCTAAATGCAACTGTTATCAGATATACGAGTTTGAAGATAAAAAACAATTTAAGTCTCTTAAGATGTTTTTTTTCAAGGGATAATAAACAAACGCTGTTAAAATAATAATTTAAACACTGTATCTCTCCAAATAAAACATAAAACCAGATTTAGATAATAAAAATCAAGTAATTGTTGATAGAAGAAATAATAAACACATTAATTCCAGTATCAAATGAAATCAGAGTACAAAAAACAAAACCGAAGATCCTATAGGTATGCAATTAAGTACGTTAAATGTAAAAAAAAATCCTTTTTATCTCCGGGTATTAAAACTATATAGAAAGCGCAAAGTTTTGCAAATGTAATCATTTCGATTTATTTAATGGAGCACCTTGTATATCTTTGTATTTTTAAATAGTTCTTTAATGACCTTATTTCTAATACTTCATTTTCTACTCCTACATTCAATCGTTTTCATTAAGTAACAAACGACTTCCGGGATTGGACTGTGTCATTATTGAGGTCAAAGAACTTAACATTTTGCCCACTTTCGCAAGGGGCTTCATCAGGAGAAAAAGCAAAGAGCACGGTAACTCAACGTGTAAACCACGCCAGAGGCGAAACTTTTCAATAATGACACGGTCCAATCCCGGAAGTAGTTTGTTACTTATTGACAATGGCCGTAAAAGCCTCCGAAATCAATCGTTTTCATATTTAATTTTCTCCTGCCTTTCTCGCTTTTTTGTGTTTGTTATTTCTTGTTTCAGCAGTGGCTGGATTTGTATTTTCTAAACCTGAATTGTGCTGTGCTCGGAGTTCCAAGTGTTTAAATTCACATTTTAACTGCGTTTGTTTGTTAACCCTTGAAATAAAGCATCTTAAGGGGCTCTAATTGCTTTTTTATGCTCACACTCGCATACCTAAAAGTTGAATTTTGGAGGGTATGAAAGGGCTTTTAAAAATGTAAACATTTTTAAAATCCCGAAGTTGATAAATTAGCAGATGTTGATCACCCTATATAGAAATAATACCCACAGCCACCATTTTACTCTCAAACGGTAATTCACGAAAAACATTTTTCTTTGTTACATTTTCGTTCATTCAATTGTTTTCTGTTACAGCAACCACCTGAAATTGTTTTCTGTTACAGCAATCACCTGAAATTCGTTTGTTTGCATAAAACCATTAATATCTCTAAAATGGTTAACTTCAGATTCATACAACGTTATATTAAAATCATTAGTATTTCGACACACAACTTTTAATTTGCCTAACTAATGGGGTATTCCATTTAAAAAAAAGAAAGTTTGATTCGCCGCATATTCTTGAGCCACCCTGTATAATCAAAGATATTTTAATAATCTGCACCATCTTCGTACCCATAACTTCTATAAAAGCGATTTTTACGTAATTCTCATAGTTTCAGTAATATCTTCCACCTCCGTCTTGCTTCATGACCCTTTATAATTATATAGGGTGATTCATAAGTATGGTCATTAAATTTAAGGGGACATCAAACAGAACAACTTTTCATAGTAATCTATACGTCACAAATTTATAATAATGACACAAAAAATTTAAACATTTAAATGCTTAAACTGACTGACTGTCACTCGAATGAGTTTCTATAAACATACGTTCACACATGTGGTTGCGATGAAACCGAATTTGAATAAAATCTAGAAGCTAACAACAGTTGTTTGGTTACTTAGGAAAGTGGTATCATTTGTGCAGACCCAGAAAATATTTCGCCTGACTAGCTTGAATTTTGAAAAATTATTTTTTTTTGTAAAGGGCTTCATCTGCCGAAAACCGAAAAAACTGAAATAACTCAAAAATTGCGCACTCTAGACATATGATGTCCCATGTGAAGTTAGATTGAAATTCAGCGTAGATACCAAAAATTCAATAAAAATCGGGATATTCCATTTAAAATAACGAAGTTGTGGTTCATTTCCTGTATTACCGGAAGTTGCAGAAAACTGAAAATATTTTAGTTGAAGCGAGCTCTTTGGAAAACCTCCGTATACAAATTTTCAGAAAACTTATACACCTACATATCGACTCGGCTTGTGGTAAAGGACCCTGTACTCTTTTCTAATTTACCTAATCAAGGTTTTGGTGTTAGTCAACGGTTCTCAAAAATCTGGACCATCCTTTAATGCAATTTTTTTCCATAAGCGATTAATTTTTGGTGCAATGTACTTCTACTGTGGTCAGTATACACGCATATTTAATTTAATGACCATACTTATGAATCACTTTGTAGAAGAATTTATTTTCAAATATACGTTAATCTGGAAATTTTAAAGCAGTTGATGAGTTTTAATTGTAGATAATTGCAAAGGATGATTTTCTACTTAACATTTATTTTATATGTCGTTAAAGTAGCCTCATTAGAAATGTTTACATAACTAAACCATATAGCTTAGTCATATTTGTGAATCAGTAGTTTTATAGACATTTGCCTAGTTAATATTCATTACACCAACATTGTTTTGCCTGCATTTAATTAGTTTAATGGGAAATATTCAAAATATTAAAATACGTATTAGAATTGAAAAACAAGATACCTATTTAATTCCATTTTTTTCAACTGTTATAGATTCAACATGAGCAATTGCACTGAAGATATAGTTTTTGCTAAAGCATTGTTACTAGAGAAAGTCGCCCCACTCTTACACAGTCAATCTCACGAAGAACCGATTCAAGTGCATATTTCCGAATCTGAAACAGATAGTGAAGAGGAAATTTCTGCCAAGGACTGTACGGTTGAAACTGTTGTTAATGAAAATAGAAATAGGCATTGCCCGATTGAAAATGGGCATACTCAGCACAGTGTTAACTTTGTTGAAACAGATAATACGAAGAAAAATGGCAGTGGGCCAATAGCAGATGTGCATTGTAAACAAAGTACTAATTGTATCCACACAAAAGATTTGTGCGACTCTCAATTTGAATTAATCAATAATAAATACAAGCCCTCCAGCTGTCTAGTAAACAATGTGGATATTGGGCAAGGTAAAAAATTCTTTAAAACAAAATATCCTTATGATCATGATAAAATCCCTGTACTTGAAAATGTGGATAATAAACAAACTATTACTTTTCTTGATGCAAAATATTCTGGTACCAACGAGCTTAAAGTGGTTGATAATGAAAATAAAATCGGAAGTTTTATAAATAAAGTGAAAATTCGGATAAATAATGCTTTTCACAGTAGAAATGACTCTCGGACTGCTAACGGCAAAGTTTATGACATGGTTCAGCAGATAGAAAATGGATGTTTCGCTAAAGGTCAGTTAGCTTTGGACATTAAAAAAAACAAATTCCGATAGAGTGTTCAGTTCTTTGGATTATTTTTACAATACCAGATATTCAAAACTGAAACAAAATGGCAAGTCTAGTTTTCTGACAGAGGTAACCGAATGCAACTCTTTCATTAATTTGCAACAGAAAGCAAATAACATTCCAACAGATTTAAACCAGATGTTGGCATTGAAAGGAATTAGTAATGACATCAGACTTCATAACATTGGAGACACCAAATTTAACCATTTGGATAATAATGAAAATTTCGGTAAGATATTAGCAATTACTAATGACAATACAGGATTTCATACCGTTGTAGACTCCAAACACCATCGGCTAGATTATAATGGAAACAGTACTACTGCATTGGGTATTGCAACTAGGAGTAATAACACTGTAGATGGTGATTTGAAGAGTATCAAAAGTTCTAAAGCACAGGAAAATGAATGTAATGTTTTCAAACCAAAATGTTGAAATAATTCTTACTTATAATATTTTGTTTTTAGGCTCGCCTATACACACATCCATTGCAAAACGAAGCAGGAATACAAAAAAAGATTTTCTAATTTCCGGAGAGCGAAGACACTCATTTGGGAGTTTAAGAGAATTTAAAAAATCCAGTGCTATAGAAAAAGGATATCTTAAAGACATGAAACCTTCAATGAAAACAGTAGATGGAAAAATCTGGGATATAGAAAATAAGCAAAGAGAGGTTAAGCTATTAGCACAGTTGTCAACTTACAGCAGAAGTAGAGACAACATACTTCCTACATTACATAAAACACTTGGAAATAGTCTGTGTCAGGAGGGCACCACAACGGCCTTTCAAAGTAAGAACGGGCCTCCTGATGCAAACCAAAACTTTTTATATGAGTACAGAACCACTTTGAAAAGTCTTCTAGAACCTGATGGAGATCCGAACACTAAAAAACCAGAAATTAAGAAGATGGATAATTTTCGCAGACCACAGCAAAGAAAATTCAAACCTCTTGCTGCAAAAATATGTCGGCTCTGTGGTGTTCGTTGTAAAAATTTCGTCAGCATTGGACAAGCTGTCATCGTAAAGTTGGTTGCAGTAAATTTGCCTGTAATTGTAAGTATAAGGCAATCACTGCAAATGTATTCACAGTAAAGCACGTCTATCCTTAGGTTATGGAAGGAGACAGGCTTCGTATTGGTCTTTGTCGAACTTGCGATGAAAATTTAACAACATGTACTTCATTTATGATGCTCTACATCAGCCAATGCCAGGAATACGATCAAAATTTGGATGAAGCAGTCAAGTGCTTCATTTGTAACTGCTGGCAGAGATGTCAACTAGAGGAAGCAGATATGAACACATTGTACATATTATCTCTGATTTTTGAAGCTTTTGTAAGTACCTACTTATAAGAGAAAGTAAAATTTTGTAAACCATTAATTATTTAAATTTTATTTGTTGCAGCCTTCTGATTACTGCAAATTTTATGGAGGAAGAAGATTTCTTTGTAAGAAATGCCGACATGCTTTAAAATTGCTGGAGATGATGCAAGAGCGTATTTGTCTTACTAATAAAATTTTTGAAGATGCGTATCATGAGTTGTATGATACAGAAATTTACTGCATGTATGCACCAGGAACTACCTGCCAGGTAAACATAAACATACCCGAGTTCGATAACATTCATATAATTATAAGCAGTGACCATTTAGCTTATGCTTGCTAAAATTTAACAAATTTGAATTTTTTTAAATTCAATAGAAGTATATTGCCAGTGAACAGAGAAATAATGATTCTTATCAAGAATCGAAACAATAATGTTTACTTAGTTTGAAATTGTTGCAGTTGTATTTTGGCTGCTACAATTTTTAGTAATAAGATTATTAATCAGTCACTTTACTTTTTGGAAACCTAATTATATCAATGGTAAGAATTCAAGTCTCGTAGAATACAAGTCAGGAAACAAACCTTTCTCTGATATATTTAGTTGTAACCCCTTTATTCAGTTACTTTAAATCTCTTTTCGGAGCAGAAAAAAATCATGTTAAAAAGCAGATGATATTTCCACAAAAAATAGGAATGAAAGTTGCTAGGGGGCAATGGCAATTTTCAGTTGCATGTAATATGCTATATAATGGTCTCTACATTGTTGTGATAATGTTTAGTAATATTGTTATTGTCATATAGGTACTACATACCGGGTGACAATGAGAACAGGGCCATGCTTCTTTTTTATTTATGAATCGATTTAGATAAATTTTAACTGAAGATAGAGATAATTTCTAATTGACAGATAAATATAGTCAAATTACATAAACTAGTCTTCCCAAATTTTCATTTTCTCAAACAAAAAAATATTTTTTCAACTTTCAGAATAGCAGAACAAAATTTGCTAAACCTGTTTTTTAAGAAAAAGTCACTTTTTTAAATGGCACCTACCAAGGGCCATCTTGCCATTAAACAGAAAATTTGATTACCAATCTAACGATATGCATCATGCACTACTTTATCTTTATCTAAAATTGAAGAATAATTAATTAATTTATTTTTTTTATATTTCTGTGTAATTACCTAAGCAAATTCGGTAGTACTGTTGTATGTAATTTGAGTCATAGATTGCAAAAAACATCAAATATAAAGAATGATCCATTTAAAAATCAAAGTTAGTGTTATTTCCGGTGAAACCGGAAGTCGGCCATTTTGATTATACTTGTATGTCAATCCGAAATTATGTCTAGTATTCTTTTATCAAACTTCATCCAAATTCATTCATAATTAATGGAGATAGAGTAATGGCTCTGGTCTCATTGTCACCCGGTATACCTACATGCATGTAGTAGCAACACTGGTTAGTAAAAAATCAATAGGTACTAAACACTTCCGAAATTACCTGTTATTGGTTTTTCCTCAGAGCTAGTTTGTCTATTTCTCTTTTTCCTAAACGTGTTTCTGTTATCAATTCCTCAATCCTTTTTCCCAGGTGTTTTTTGGTCGTCCTATTTTCTTTCTCTTAGTACTTTTTGCTTCTATCATCTGTTTTGTTCTTCTTTCCGTATTCATTCTCTTAACGTGTCCGTACCCATTCATTTGTTTTTCTTTCATTTATCCAGAATTTTTTCTTGGTTTAAGGATTGGTATACATTGTCGTTTCTAATCTTGTCTAATGTAGTCACTCCCATTATTCTACTAAGGAATTTCATTTCTGTTGCTGATTTTTCTTTCTTGTGTTGGCGTTATTGGTATAACTTCCATATTATATGTTAACATTGGTGGTATAAGTGTGATATATTTTAGTTTTATTTTCCTTAGATATTTCTTTTTTCCTTAATATTGTATGATTTATTAAATAGTATATTTGGTTTGCTTTTTTAAATTTGTTGGCTATATCTATATCAGGTTTTTTCATCCTTTGTTATAGTTGTTCCAAGATAATCCATTATTTCTGTTTCTTGTATTGGTTTTCCTCTGCTTGTTATTCTTATATTTTCGATTGGATTTTTGTTTCCATTCA
Source organism: Agriotes lineatus (assembly GCA_940337035.1). NCBI lineage: Eukaryota > Metazoa > Arthropoda > Insecta > Coleoptera > Elateridae > Agriotes > Agriotes lineatus. Next base: position 36,862,026 of record OW679202.1, read on the forward strand.
CCACCATTATTTTGGTTTTGTCTATATTTATTTCCATTTGATCTATTTCGTTTCTCCATATATCGAGATTGTTCTGTAACTTCTTTTTATTTTCTGCCACTAGAATAATGTCGTCAGCATACAGAAGGGATTCTATCCAGACAGGTTTCATGTTGTAGTATTTTATTAGTGTTTGTGTTGTCTTATCTTTGGTATTTTTCAGTATCGCCTTGTTTAATTCCCTTTTTCGTCTCAAATTTTGGGAGTTTTGGCTCATTAGTTGTACCCTTCCACAAATTTGGTTATATATGCTTTTGATTATATTTATGAGTTTTGCTGATACTCCTATTCTACTAAGACTTTGCCAGATAAATCTCCCTTTAATATAGTCAAATGCCGACTTTAGGTCTATGAATGCAAAGTAGATTGTCATTCCTGTATTCATTACTGTGTCTATCAGTTTTCTTATTACATGGACATGATCTACAGTTTATTTTGCTTCTCAAAATGCTCCCTGTTCACCTTCCATTTTATCTAGTATTTCGTTCGTAATTTGACTTCTATATCTGTGTGTAGGTTTTAAAAGCCACTGAGGGCAGACAGATTGCTCTGTAGTTCTCGCAGTTATTCATTGCTCCTTTTTTTATGTATGGGTAGTATGTGGTTAATTTTCCAGTCTTCTGGTATTTAATTTTGTCTCCATGCCATCTTGAGTATTTCACATAACCATCAAGCTACTGCCTCTCCTCCATGTTTAATCATCTCTGGAAGAATTTGGTCAGGGCCTCTTGCTTTCCCAGTGTTTATTTTCGTGATGGCTTTTTTGACTTCCTCGTAGTTATTTGCTCTTCATTTTGTTTATCTCTTTGTTCTTTCATATTTATTTGTAAGTCTTGCTCTTCTTCTTTGTAGTCTTCAAATATGTGTGTGTAGTATTCTCCCCAAGTCCTCAATATATTTTGAATATTAGTTTGGAAGTCTCCCTTTTTGTCTTTGGTTGCATTTATTTTCTTTTTAATGATTTGATTACACTCCAGAATCTGCTATTATGGTTTAGATATGTTTTCTAGTTCTTCACCAAAATCCTTTATCTAATAGACTTGTCTGTCCGTCCGTCCGGGACGCTGTAGACTTGTCTGTCCGTCCGTCCGGGACGCTGTTTCAGCAGCCAAACCGTAAGAGATAGAGAAAAAAGTTATTAAAGTTATATGTTTGGAAGGGTCATGTCAGCTCAGGAACGATTTCAGTCACGTGACACTTCCGGTTTCGAGAAATCACAAAAAAGACTGTTTTCAAATAGAACGCGTATTAAATAAAAATGTTTCAGCAAGCAAACGGAGCTGCGACCCTCTGCGCCTTAAAACCTCGATCGGTTAGGCAACCACTTTGACACCTTCCAGGTCTGGGTACAGTTTTTATTTAATACGCGTTCTATTTGAAAAACGGTCTTTTTTGTTTTTTTAAATGAGACATTTGTCTCACTGGATTGCTTGTTTTTATATAATAGCAGTTTCGCGATTCAAAATATTTCAATTTTCTCATAACTTTTTGCTTTCAATTTCTATTTTTAATTCAATGTATTTGCAATAAATTATTTTTTACTTTGGTTGCAATCAGTCCAGTTATATTAAATTCAGTACTACTGCATTAATACAGTAAAACTATGGTAAAATAGAGTTACAGATTTTTTCGTAGCATTAATTGTTTTAAAAATTGTTAGATGAGCACTATGTGGCTTTACATTATCATCTTGAAATAAGTGTGAAAGATGCAGCTTTCTTGTGAATTCTTGATTAGATATTGATGTAAAGGCTTAACCAGCAGGTTGCAGCACCTGCTGTTAGAAACTGAACAACTCTTGCAAAACTTTAATTCTATTAATTATTTTTCTGTATTTAATAATATTCTTTACTCACAAATGTGCATACAGAATATAGTGAATATTTATTTCTGGTATTAGAAATTTCCTAAATGGTCACACGTTTATCGTCCATCGTTAATATATCCTCTGCAGCAAAGCTTTTGTCATTATGTTAATTTGTCGTTGTTCTCATCATTTTCTAGGCTTGTTCTATCATTTCTAAATTGGTCAAATCAATGATAGAAAGGTTTTCAGTACAGCAGACTGTCTAGAAACAGTTATCAAGCTTTAAAAATTTTGGGTGCTTCAATACCCTGCATTTATAGAAAGGAAATGATTGTTTACTTAGATAAACGTCAGAAGAGTGGTTTACTAAAAATTCTTAAAAATTATGTCTAATACATGGCCGCTTGATATTGCATTAAATCTATTTTCGTCCGATGTAATAAATTATACTATGCAAATGCACGCTGGCACATCTTGTCAAGGATACCAGCAACGGTGTGCCGAATATTGTCTTTTAATTAGTGCCAAACAAAACTTATGACGCATCACTTTTATTTATTTGAGATTCCATGTTGTCATAGCAAATGATAAAAACTGCTGAACTTTAAAATGACACCATTTATTTAAAAATACATAAGAAGTTGCACTTTATAGTTAGTTGTAAATAAATAATTTACTTTTATTGCTTATATTAAAAATAATTGATAGTAAACATAGTTTGGCGTATGGATGGCCCAAGGGTAACATTATGGAGATGTGCTTAGAGCAACAGTTGGGCTTAATCAGGCCAAATATTCAGTCACATGTACTAGGGCCGTTCACTAATTATTATCCCTAACATAGAAGCAAACACCTGAGAAGAATGAAACAATTTTATTTTTCAACATAGTCGCCTGAAAGGTTAATAGATTTTGTACAATGGTGCTGAAGTGCTTGAATCCCTTTGGAAAAAAAGTCTTTGTTTTGTTCCGCCAATCACTCATTTACCGCCGTCATTACTTCTTTGTCATCTGAAAAATGGGTTCCCCGAAAATATTATTTTAATTTTGGGAATAGGTAGTAGTCACTGCGGACCAGATCTGGAGAGTAACGGGGTTGTTCAAAAATTTCAAAGCCGGCATGTGAATAGCAGCCATTGAAACAAAGCTTTTGTAAGTTTAAGTGTTGTCTTGATGGAGGAGCACACCTCGTCTCAATTTTCCTCTTTTCCTTAATTGCCTCTAGAACTTATGGCATTAACTTAGCGCAATGTTTACCTGTTATTGTGTGCCCACGTGGTAAATAATCTACGAAAATAAGTCCTTAAACATCCCAAAAAATGGTTGCCATGATTTTGCCTGCAGACAAAGCAATACGAAATTTTCGGGGAGGTGGGAAACTCTTATGCCACCACTCCATGCTTTGGCATTTTTACTCTGGGTCAAAGTGATGAACCCCAGTTTCATCCAGAGTAATGAATTTTTCCAAAATTTGTTGGGGTCTCTGATAATGATCGCCAAATTTGCCTCTATGGTAATTCGGCAGATGCACTTTGATATGCCATTAACATCTTTGGTACCCAACGTGCTGAGATTTTTGAGACCCAATTCACCGTGCAAAATTTTCTCAATGCTCTCAATGGAAATGCCACATATCTCTGCTATAGATCTGACTGTAACTCTTCTGTCATTCAGTAACATATCATAGACCAAATTAATATTTTCTTCTGTAACTACAATTTTTGCGGTCCTGCACCTTGTGCATGGTTACGGGACTCCCTCCCCAGTTTAAAATCTCGTGACCAATTTTTAATCACCTGATATGAAGGCGCACTCAATACTTCTGTCATGTCTGTATAAATTTCTTACGGTGACAGGCCGTTTTTACAAAGGCATTTTATCACAGCTCCTTTTCCAATTTCCATTTTGACAAAATTACAAACATCTCAAGAGTCTTCAATTAATATTTTGTATATCTGGAAAGATAAATTAACGCTATTTTACATACACTAACGTCAATAAATGACACTTCTAATGACAACAATTTTTCATTTGTCAGTCAATACCAACAGTTATGTTAGGGACAATAAATGATGAACTCTCTTCATATTTGCATTTGCAACTGTAGGCCAATTTACTCTCTGATTTATATTTCGTATTTCTAGCTACCTCCACCACCTAATAACACACCAGTAACAGAGGTAAAGTATTTTCTGAATCCTCTGATAGAAGCTGAATAATATTAATTTATTTGCAGCGCAAAGCATCGATGGAAACAGATAGTGGTACACATGATTCAATGGTGACAATGGTAAGTCATAAAATTGTCAAGATACTTATATGTTTCTTTCACTCCGCCGCTTGGGAGCAGTGGCCTTCCACAAACAGCTTCTATCGAGTCCAGTTCGTGGCAAGTGCTTTCACTTCTCCCTAAGGGATGTTTGTGCTTTCAGCCTCTCCAGCCTCTTTAAATATGGAACACTTTCATGCTATATTCGGTTATTTTTTATGACTACCTCGTAGATTGCAGTCGAGGATCTTTCTCGGGATGCTATCCAAGTGTGCTTAGGGTATGGTTTATCCATTTCTATTTGCATGATTTACTTTGCGTTTCCATACTTTCCTTTACGGAATGCTACATAAATAGTGTCATAGTAAAGTTTCCTGTATATATATTATGATAACCATTTCTATATCTAGGCTAGGCTTTGAAAGGATTATTACTTAATGAGGTTAAGTAGCTTTGTTGGAACTCTTGTTGCTTTGAGAGCCTTCCAAATTGATTAATGAGGAAAGTTATTAAACTTTCTTCACATCTAAATAGAGGAGATATAACAGATTGTTCTATTATCTAAAACAAAGGATTTTTATTTGTTCAATATAGTATTTATGTGGTTCAGCATTTGCTTGCTCTTTTTTCAGCTTCAGTTTTAAATAGGTACCTCATTTTTCTAAATAATATAATTTAGCTTTAAATATCACAGTATCTTGGTAAGTCGTCTGCGCCTAGGTGCCTTATCCGAGTTAAGTCTCATTATGGATTGTGTAATATCACATTTGGTACGAGGCCCTGTACTTATTCTTAGGGTGGTAGGTACTCAGTTTTGATGTTCTTGTTCCATTTCTGTTTTGCCTCTAACTATATCTAAATAACTTTGAAAGGTTATGTCACCTTCTAATATATTGATTGTTGGTGTAGATTTTATTTCCTTGTTTATCTTTACAGATTTGACATTCATGTAAAATTGTTGTTGATGAATTATTTTCTTATTTTATATAACTCTCCTGCTTTTTGAACTAACGTTCGTACCCAACTGGGTTTATCTCTTCCTGTCTTTCTTTTGACCACAGTATTTTCCTCTTTGTTAGTTCTTAGAGTGTCTTTCCTCTTTTTTCTTCTTCTTCTACGTGTTTTAGGATTTCTCCTGTTTATTCTACGGACGACGATACCCAACTCTGTCTCCATCTGTTTGGGGGTCTTCCCACTGGTCTTCTTCCTGGGGGTTTTTGGTCTCTGCTTATTTTTACCAATCTCTCGTCTGACATTCTATTGATATGTTCATTCCATCGCTTCTTTCGTTCTTTGGATCATTTGACGATGTCTTGTATTTTACACTCATTTCTTATAGATACATTTGTTTTGCGGTCGTGTAAGGTGACTCCTTGGATTGAGCGTAGTGTTTTCATTTCAACTGTCCTCATTTTTTGTTTTGTCTTTTTGGTTTCGGCACGTGTCTCTAAGGCATATGTTAGCACAGGACGCACTATGGACTTATAAATATTTACCTTGCTTTCAGCCTGCATGTACTTGTTCCGCCATATGGTTTGTCTTAGGCAACCCGATATTTTAATGCTTTCATGGCTTGTGTTTGTGTTTCACTTAGTAGATTGCGATCACTTGATATCTCTATCCCCATACAAGTAAAACTCATCACCTGTTGTATGATTTTGCTTTCCAACTCTAATTTGCAACGCAGAGGTTCTGGACACTACTAAGGTTTTTTCTTTTCTGTTGATATTTCCATATTATATTGTTTTGCAGTTATATTAAATTTGTGTAATAACCTTTGGAGATTGTCTTCATTGGTGGCTAGTAACACCGCGTCATTTGCATAACACAATATAGTTATGTTTTTGTTTCTCATTTTATTTGATCCATAATAAGGTTAAATAGAAACGGACTTAAAGAATCTCCCTGTCTTACACCTTGTGCAACTTTTATTTGCTCTATCGATATATTATTTGACTTTACAATGGTTTGGTTGTCAGTGTTAATATCTTCGATGGTTTGTATTAATTTTTCTGGTACATCGTGTTTGTAAAGCAAGGTAAGTACATCCTTTAATCTGATTTTGTGAAATGCCTTAGTCAAGTCTACGAAGCACATATACACTGGGCAGTTAAATTCTTTCCTCTTTCATTTGGGCATTATATTTTGTTGTCTTTGTTGGATCAGTTTTCCAGGTGGTTTGGGTTATTTGGTTTCTTCCCTTTTTATTCTTCTTGTATCTAAACTCGGTTGTAGCACGTACAATCTTCTCAGTTTGCTTCCATGTTCCAGTCTGGTTATTTTCATTTCGTAGTTGCAACGATTCAACTTTTCTTCGATATTTAAATAAAATTTTGGCTTAGACTGCATATTTTTTGTAGATAAACACAGCAACTTTTGGCTTTGTTTGTCTTACACATACATTTCCTTTTTCACTTCATAAGGTGTAAATCCCTGTATATCTCTGTATTTTTAAATAGTCCTTTTATGAGCTTTCCTCTGATATTTCATTTCCTACTCAATTCAATCATTTTACATATTTAATTTTCTCTTGCTTTTCTCGCTTTTTCGTGTTTGTTATGACATGTATTAGTAACGACTGCATTTTTATTTTCTATTTTTTGGTTAATTTTTTATGTCATTCAATTGTTTTCTGCTATCCACACTAGCCGCCTGAAATTTAGTATTCTTTTTGCATAGAATCATTAATATCATCAAAACTTTCTAAATATAGGGCATTCCATTTAAAAAATAAATTTGATTTGCCACACTTTTTTTTGGCCACCCTGTATAATCAAAAATATTTTATTAATGTGCATCTTCGCCATACCCACAACTTTTACACAATAAATTTATATACAGCTAGCATAGTTTTTGAAATATCTGCCACCCCTGCCTCGTTGCCGAACCCTGTATATTTATGCGGGAAGGGGTTCCACTAATAACCAGATTTTGATTTGATTTACATTGGTCAACCAAGAGCTCATCATTTATATTCAGTTTTGTTAAATAATCAGACAACGTGGGCCTCAAGGTTTGCATTAACAACCTTTTTGCTACATCTCCTGTGCAGGGGCAGAGGGTTTCCTCCTAGGGGAGGTTTTAGGCATTAGACTCCATGGTTACCAAAGCCGGATTGGTAAATTACAGTGAGTTCGATGTTAGATTTTTGTGGCTGTTGAACCTGTGGGAATCCAGATTTTCTGATCTGCAACCACGAGAAGCGCTACTTCCGAGTAGTAATGTTTTCCCACAATGCATTGGTAGCTCACCTCTGTCATTCCATCTAATTTTACTAAGACCGAAGATTTTAATTTCTAGTTCTCCATTGCTTTTGGGCGAGTTGGGAAGGTTCCATTATAGTTCGTATGTTTTCATGCCAAATGTCTTCGTCATAAGGACTGTCTAGCTTCTATTTGTATAGGTTTATGGAATCAATTTAGATATGTGGGCTTTCTGGTGATGGGGATGCTATTTTTAGCATTCAGGTTAGCCTCATTTTTAAACTGGAATAAACGTAAAATGTCCTTCATATGTTGAGTGATGAGGTTAGGTATACTGCCTATGTTCGGTCCCCAGAGCCTCGTTTGTTATCTAGCAGAGTGTACCGCTTGCAGAAGAGATTGACATTTGGGTGACAAGGTACCACGCTTGACACCCATACATTTTGGCAGCTTACATTAGACTAAAGTCCTGCATTTTTTAGATTGACGTGGAAAGTGAATATATGGATGAAATGGCAACTGCGCCGGTAATGCTCAGTATGTATAGTAAAAACATGTATTTAATGGTTTATTTTTTAGGAATTATTCAAAAAAACATGTAATCAAGTACTGGGGAAATTTAAAAAAAACAAACCACAGACGCAGTTAACATATCATGTAAGATTATTTTAATGAATGTGCTAGAGCAGGATTGAGATGAGAAGACACCAGTAAGTGATGTCATATGCGCCGACGGCTATCATTAACCTTCAGAAATTGGCAGCCTTTATTTGTTTTTAAAAAGGGGTCACAACATCGCAATTCAGAAAATTTAGAAAAATTACAGAATAAAATACAGGCTTAATCGAACAAAGCTCACAAACAAAACTGAGAAAACAGTAAACAGCCAATATTTGTCCATGTTTTGCGATTCAGGTAGAAAACTTTATAAATACCGAGAAATATATTTATTCGACGCTACTGTCAAAGAGAAGGTTACCCCTTTACTTACGTAGTGAACCCGTCTGAAAAATCAACTTTAGCGCAGCTATGACGCTGGTGTCTTTTCATTTCAATCTTGCTCTACTACAATGCGTTGACTTTTTCTTCTGCTGTAGAAACGAACATCAAGTAGAAATAAGTATAAACAAGACGCGCCAGGACTTTTCGAGGTCATCTTAAGTCCCGTAAGTTGTCTCTTTATTTTAGTACGATTTAGTACCACTTTTATTTTCTTTTTCTAGATAGTAGATCCAATTAGAGCCACGCGAAAAGCTGTAAGTAAAACTTTCTTTTTATAATATTAATATATTATAGTTTTTGGTTTTTCCTGCTGCTATATAAAATCGGATGCATTTCTATTACACATGCAGAAAGTGTAAGATCTTGTTGATAATTTATTCATTTACAGTGGAAATATTTAAAATTCAATAAATGTATGTTTTAGCTATTTTCTACTGGTCATAAAAAGAGAGCAACTCAAGCAGTACCACTGCAAGAGGTAAATTTGGATATAATTAATTATAAATTTTTTATATAGTTATGCTTTATTCAATCTATTTTATTCAGATAAGCGTCGATACAGATGGGGCATTTCATAAACAGTCCAGTATTTCTCGATATAGAAACTTAGCAAGACCAGCTTCTATTTCAGTAAGTATTGATTTGTTGCATATTGATTTCTTTGATTTTCTTTTAATAAAGAAGTAGTAACACTGCACTTACTTATGATTCCTGTCGACTATATATCTATAACAAATATTTTTGATTACAGAGTCTTGCGACTAAGCATACTTCTCTATCAAGGAACTCTTCCCAATATGTAAGAATACATTTTTGACTAAGTATTAACAGTATTGTGAACTTTAACACTGAATGCCTGCCAAGGTCGTCCGTTTAATTTTTGATTTAAAGTTTTCACAAAAAACATTGCATTTTATATTATCTACTTTCCTCAAATGCAATATATTACTATGAGCCCATAATCACATCATTTGGCCCATTTAAGATTTTTTCAGGTATCTTTATTTGGTACCCACAAAAGAAAATCTTTTTGGTCAATATTGTTACATCATAATTATAAGAGTTTTTAGCAATAGAACAGCTTCAGCAATAACAAATTTACAAAAAATAGTCGGGAAACACTAACTTAAAAATAAATTATTGATTCATTTAATTTGGCTCGTATGATCAAAATATCATTTTGTTCACCTTAGCATATTTTGGTTGAAGTGAAACAAGCCGTTTGTTGTTTAATAACATATAGACAGTCAGGTGTCTGTATTCTTCTTGCAAAAATGGTACGTGGTAAAGCTATTGTCAATTTGTTGAAATTTGGTCAATCCTGGGCCAAAATTTACAAACAATTGCAATGATCGTATTATACTGTCTGAAATATTGCGAAACTATAAAACAACAGAATCTAGAGCAGAAAAGCCAAATTTGGGACGAACTCCATATATTACACCAGTAAATTTAAGAGCTTTACTGATCTGGGCCAAAATGATATGTTTCTGGACTCGTATATACCTACATTATTAGTCAGGATCACTACATTTTGATATAGACTTTCGCCAGAATTTTGTGGAGAGTATGAAAACTGTACATTTCGGGAGAGGTTATAGTATAAGCAATAAGAAAAACAATGTTTCAATTTGCCCGGAGTCCTACGTAGCCGCCATCTTGGATTTTACAAAATGGCTGACTTAAAAACGATTTTCGTTAATATCTCGGCTTCTAAATACCATAAAAATATAATTTATACAGCTAAATATACAGTTTCAGGGCTAAGAAATGCAATGCTACTAGTTGCAGATGTGTTGAGACATTTACTATAGCAGTGTTTATAAATAATTACTAGTACCTACCTAACATAATACAAAATGACAACAATCACATATTTATCACTTTCAAGGACAGAACGCTCATTTACGCAAAATTTTATGAACGTAAATGTGTGACATTAGACACACATGCAAATTTTGGTATAATACACGTGTAGCGGCACCACGAAAGTAGCTGTTGCGAACATGAGCTTCAGATGGTACAATCTTACCATGCTTTGACAAGTCGAAACTGATCAGTCTCCTCAACAAGTTGGCAAAAGTAGAAACTCTATAGGAAGATCTGCAGTCAAAAGATGGGATGGACACCAGATCACATGCTCCACATCGCAAGATAGCCCTGGTAGATGCAATGGCTCTTCTGCAAAAGATGGCCAATAAACCAACAACTGCTTCAACGACAGGCTTATGTCTCTCACAGGAAATTATGATGAAATCATCCTTGGTGTTTGATACATACAGGAAAGATTCTCTCAAGGGTGCTGCTAGGGTTAAAAGAAGGCAAGGAAAAGCACCAAATCAGTATGAAGCCAGAGATGACACAAACATTAAACATATCCCAATAAAACGGTTCCTTTCACATGACAAGACAAAGACTGACCTGGCAAAATATCTTGTTGCAAAGACTCTTCGACTATAACAGTTTATCACAAAAACTGGTCATTACTTGTTCTTCAGGAAGTACCAGGAGCAATAAAGACTTAGTTTTCGACGACAACAATCATGAAGAAGCAGACACACTGTTGGTCTTTTAGGCAGTCCTAGCATCACAACAAAACCCACAGGATGCAAGGATGGTTTTCTTCTCTTCGGATACCGATGTCCTGGTGTTAGTCATAGCTAAGTATGACCTCATGCTGAAGAATACGTCGATTTCAATGGTCTCTGGGATGATCGAGAAGGAAGGTTCTGTCATATAGGTAAAGCAACTTGGCTGCAAGCTTACATGAAGGCAACTCCAGATGTAGGTAATCAGTTCTCTGCAGATGCTTTCAACAGAGACAGAAGTGACCGAACCTATGTTGTCAACTCTTGCTAGGTTTGTCTATTTAGCTTACTCTCCCAAAGGCATCAATATCAATAATATCCGCGAACTGCGATGGCATCTATTTTGCAAGCATATGGCAGAAAGTGACAAGCTACCTCCTATACTTGGAGCTCTAAAACAACATGTCCGCAGAGTCCATATTCAAGCCAGAATATGAGGACAGCCTAACATTGATCTGCAGGATTTTCAAGTGGATCCCTTGCAGAATGGCTACCACAAAGAGTTGGATGGTCAGCTGAAACCAACCATGACATATGTTCTTCCAGCTCCAAAGGCAATAATTGAGATGATTAGTTGTTAATGCAAAAAAGACTGTTCTTCTGCAAGGTGTTCCTATCGAACAAATACGTTATTCTGTACCGATCTTTGCCAGTGCAACAGTGATGGTAAGAACGACGAGGACACCCAGAACCAGTATGAAACTGATGATGACAATGATGGTGATGATACATAAAGACTCTCTGGTTGCTCAAAAAATTAAAAACATTAAACCTGTTGTTAGCAAAAGAAAATTTGTATAAAAAGCCATACTTCACCAAATAAGTCAATCAAAATAATTCTTAGTTGAATCTAGAGTATTTATTTGGATACCATTGCATTTCTTAGCCCTGAAAATGTATGTTTAGGTGTCAAAATTATATTTTTATGTTATTTAGAAGCTGAGGTATCAACGAAAATTATTTGTAAGTCAGCCATTTTGTAAAATCCAAGACGGCGGCCACGTAGGACTCGGTTCAAATGGAAACATTGTTTTTCTTATTACTTATAGTATTACTTCTCCAAAAATTTACATTTTTGAAACTCTCCAAAAAAATCCGGCGAAATTCCATAGTGAACCTGACTACCCATATAGAAAGATTTATTTATTACTGTCAAATTTCTGTCTTTGTGCAGGTAAGCAGTGACCGTGAAGGATATATGGCGTCCACAACTTCTTCTAAATCGGTAACGTCTACATTCTTATGGAAATTCTTTTTGTAATGACACTTATTTTTACAGAGATACTGGACTACTGAAGAATTGGCAAACTACTTTGTGGATTGATGGCGTACAGACTACAGAATATAGAATATTATTGAGGTTTCTGTGTAACTATGTTTAACATACATTAATTTAGCAAGGCTAAATGTTTGAGTTTTTGTAAACTTGGAATTATTCTGTTTTCGAGTTTGCCATTTACTATAGTTTGACTTAATGTTTATATACTATTTAGGGTATTAGTTTAGTAGCATTGGTCTTATTTTAAATAATGGTATTCTTTACATTGATATTCATTTTGTGATAAACTGCATTCCGTTATGGACATATAACTGAGAGGAGTGGAGATGAGCCACGCCCAATTCAATTTTTGTGGGACGTGTTCAATGCCATACATTGATTAGTTTAGTGCAAATTATGTAAAAGTAGAAAAGTAAAATAAATATGCTATTTTCAAACAAAAACTTACAATCATATAAGTAAAGATTATCTACTCACATTAAAACTCTTGATTATAGGTAGAACTTAGTTTTTCAAATTTTATTTATTGCCCATTGCCTCACAAATTCACAGTTTTCATTCTTTAGTAGTTACCTATAGCAATAATGCTCGCTCAAATCATCTAGGTACTCGTTTTTTTTCTATACAGTTGCTATATAAAGAGATTTTATAATTGTTAATATAAATCCTTAAAAGGACCATTAAGAATAAGTATAGATATCAAAGACTGCATTATTAAGTTTTGGAAAATACTTCAGTTCCTCAGTTCAAGTATTAGATATTATGATATGCATAGCTCTATTTTCTATATGTATTCTTATCATAGTTTTATGAACAGGTTTATTAGTTTAGTTTTTTAGTAAATATAAGGTAGTTTTAGAATACTCATCATTTTTGCATTTTTGGGAAATTTAAAATACTTAAGTCCTAAATATCCATACTAATAAATATCTGTTCTGCAAAGCTTCTTTATCGATATGAATTTTCAAGACAAGCGTTTAGGCATTAGCTTTATACAGTTAGTTAATTAATTGAGGTCCAGTTAAAAAGCGGTATTTTACTGTTCTGCAGCAGGGCCGTAATTAGGTGTAAGCCAAGTAGGCCCCCCCTACAGGTGTAATCAACAAGGGGCGTAAAAATAGCACTGGGAAAAAGTAATTTATCCAATACCTCTCAATAAATGCCCCATAACTAGAGCAATTTTAACAATCACAATACCAATATTACACATGTGGCTCTTGATTACCATAACTTGATGCTTCTTCAAATTTTATTGAGAGGTATAGATAAAATGCACTGCACGCGTAGTGTTACGAGGTATTACCTACACGAGAAAGTTAGCCTACACGGCATACAGCCTCGTGGCCCAAATTTTTTCTCTAGTGGGTAATCGTCAGATAACACTACTTGTATAGTAAATAACTATTTTTTCATCCTAATAAAAAAAACAGATCAATGAGTAGACACGAAGTAATATGTAATATTAACAATTGGACCTTAAATAATGCTAATTATAATAATGGGAATTGCCTCCAATCTGGTCGACACATTACATTCCATGCTAACGATCATTTTCTAAATTAAAATTTAAAAAATTTCCAGAAATAGTAAGCATAGTAACTAAAACTTAAAAATAATGCACCTTCACAAACTACCAACTATTTTAACCCTAGCATATGTTGCTTTAACAGTTAGTTTATTATTTCTAAAACTGCTGAATTAAAAATTTGGATTTATTTTTGAATATTTACCTACTTGTTTTCAATATACGATACCTCATATATACGGAAATAAAGGCAGAAGTCATACACTAAAATTAGTGTTTTATATCACCTCTATTAGTGTATTGAGGGGCGCAAAAACGTGTGCTTGCCTACAGCAATATTTTGCTTAGTTACGGCCCTGTTCTGCGGTACCCATTTATTTATCTTTTGTTAGTATTAATTTTCAATCGTGGTTAAGATTGTGGAATAAAGTATTTATTTATTCATGAAGAGTGTTTGGTTACAGTTGATATACTATTTTCATAAAAGTTATATTTTATACAGAGCCGTGGGTAATACGAGAGGTTCTAGATACTGTAAAAAAAATATTTATTGCTGAAAGAGCTCAGGATGAAGTAATCCCATTGCAAGGAACACCATAATTTGTTCATTAATATTTCTGTTGTAACAAAGGTTATTAGTATTAGCGCCACACAATAGCAGGTTGTATTTAAAAAACATGTGTTTTGTTCAAAATCTTGCAACGTAGAACGGTAACGAATTCAATTATGAGTAACATATCCTACTTATTGTATGGTCTTGCATCAATTAGTCGAGTTAAATTTTATAGGTTTATTTCTTGTGAAATTATTTTCCTCTCAAACTGTTACGTAGGTTGAAATGATAAAAGCCCAGTTTTTTTTAAATTAAGAAAATGATATTTGGATGTTCAATAAATGTATTAGTAAAAAGATTTGATATTTGTTAAGGGAATTTTTTACCGTAAGTATTAAAATTGGAAAGGTAGTGATTCAACTGTAACTCAAAACTCTTTAATTTAAGCTTATATTTCAAGAAGAAAGTTTTAGACAATTATCTTTTTGACTTGTGAAATTCCCAATACACAGTTAAATTTATGGTGTGCATGTTCAGACCATTCTGTATATTTATATCATGTAAAAGAGTATGTTTTTATTATTACAATGTTATATTGAATAAAAACTTGTTCTTTGTATATTCTGTTTTATTTTAAATGAAATATTGTGGTGGAATTTGATTACAAAAGATATTTGTGTCAACGATCAAGAATGTTTAAATTTTAAATTAATTTTGCATTAATTCTAATTACTTCTTTGAAGTCAAATGTTTCAAAATTATTAATTCAATATCAAATATAATAAAATGAATATTACTGTTCTTTTCATTTTTCAAATAAAAAATATAATGGTAGGTTCTTCCGGGTTATGCCGTGGTTGTCGATTTGAACTTGACATTTCGCTGCTCATGCTGTCAGCTGTTCAAATCGACGACCACAGCATAACCCGGAAGAACCTACCATTATAGGCACCGGGCCGTGAAAGCCTGCATTTGACTAGAAGTCGTGTAAACAAGAAAAAAGATTTTTTAAAGCAGATTGGTTACACATTAATATATTATTGTAAACGTATATTTACCTATAAAGGTTTACATGTTTAAATGTTTCATCCTTAATAAATTTCAATATAAACCTTATATATAGATAGAAATGTTTAAATTGAATTAGTTCCTTTATGTGGTACATATTTGTGTAATGGTCGAAATATACTACAAAGAGCCCACATACAGTGTGTAAATTAAGTATGGAAACGGTGGTATTATTTGAATACGGCGATAGATAGAACTCTGAAATTTGGTATAGAAGTAAAACATACGGTTTTCTACTAATATTCGTGGTTCCAATTTTTTTATCGTTCGTTACGACTGCAGCACAGCCAACTTGATTATTTTTTAAATTGAAACGGGGGTCGAAAGTACCATCGTTAGAAAGCTGTTTTTGTGTAGAATCCAACGATGTACCACTTGATATGGCAGTTTTGAAAAATAACGGCGCGTCTCTTGAAGAGCACGATGTAATGGTTGAAACATTTTTACTCTTTTGTGACATTATCCTTTATCGGTCGAGTCTTATTTTCAGCAAATATAAAGCCTGACCTATGTGAAAGTTATTACTTCTTATTTCAAAATTAACACAAAAATAAACAAAACTTTATTTTTTTAAGGTGCTCGCTCTGTATATATTTGTATGAAATTGTACCGGTTTCATGCGAGGTAGATATATAATATGTATGCAAAATATTGTCTTCCTCCGACAAATAGTTTTTGAGCTACACTGTCAACAGACAGACGGACGGACGGACGGACGGACGGACCGGCAGACAGACAGACAGACAGACAGACAGGCAGACAGACAGACAGACTGACGGAATTGAGAAAACTTTTTTTTCGTCATCTAGGGACCTTGAAACGTGAAGACCCGAAAAAACCTCGGAAGGTGATTTTTTCGTGATTACAATACTTCCTTCGTCTTTCAGACGTGGGAAGTAACAAACTAATTGTTGTAAATATTAATAACGCAATTTTTTCATTATTTTAAATAATTCTTGAGGAAGTTAAAAGTGTAAATTTTTCTACTTATCAAGAAAATAATGATAGGATAACTTAATATTTAATATCTCAGAATTGTCTTTCTCCAATGCAGTTCGGATTCCGAAAAGGTTTAAACACAACAGAAGCGGTTTTACAACTACTTGCTCACGTCAGGGAAGCACTTGAATCTAGAAAATACTGCGTAATCTTATGCAATATCAGCAAAGCGTTTGATTGTATGGATCACAAATTGTTTTTGATAAAATTAGAGAAGTATGGATTTCGGGGCGTTTCTTTGTAACAGGACAGATAACATCATACCTGCAAAGCCGCAAATATCTTGTGAAGTGGAACTGTGAAAAAAGCCCAGAATGTAGTATTAAGAGTGGAGTTCCT
The DNA here is from genome assembly GCA_940337035.1 of Agriotes lineatus. Taxonomy (NCBI): domain Eukaryota; kingdom Metazoa; phylum Arthropoda; class Insecta; order Coleoptera; family Elateridae; genus Agriotes; species Agriotes lineatus. The sequence continues at coordinate 36,878,696 of OW679202.1, forward strand.
CAGGGTAGCTTGCTGGGACCTCTGTTTTTCATAATTTTTATTAACGATCTACCTATATGAATATGGAGTCTCCTACCATATTATTTGCGGATGGTACGGCTTTTGTAGTATTGGATCAGCGTTTGGAGAACCTTTAAAAGAAAACGAAAGTGGCATTAGCACAGGGACAGGACTGGTTTTCAGATAATATGTTAGTACTGAATGAAAACAAAACTGCTAACATTGTTCACAACAAATCACACAAACCCAAATAAACCGAACAGTGTGGTAAAAAGTACTTGGGTCTTACCTTGGCCAATCAACTTACTTGGAAACTTCATGTAGAACATCTTTGCACTAAATTAAGTAAAGCCTTGTTTGTCATACTCAGAATAAAAAACCCCGTAAATCAACCTGCGGCCAGGATTGCTTCCTTTGTTTTTTCCATTCATGTCGCATGGAATCGAAAGCTGTGGACATTCAGCACATATGAGCAGGATTCTACTTCTCCAAAGAAAGGGTTTAAGAATAATTTCAGGAGCTGAACCAACAGCGCATTGTAAGCCATTATTTATAAATAAAAATATATTAAAGGTAGGTATAACATACTTATGTGTGGCTTGTCCCAGGGCCGGTGGTTGACGTGGGTAGTATGGGTAGTACTACCCACTCGAAAATATCCGTGTAGGTAATTACCCACTCGAAACGTTCGAACAAAACCTAAAATTTGAAATTTGGGGTGGGTCCTTCCTCAGGGAAAATGAACATTATATGAAAATCGTTCCCGAATTCGTGCGTTTTCTGAGATTAATAATAACAGTACCGAGATCTTCATGTTCTAATGAAAGAAGTTTTTCAGTTTTGCGTCGAATAAACAATTATTTAAGATCGGCTATGGCACAGAATCGGCTAAAGCACGTTGCTATTTTGCATTCCTACCCGGATTCAGTTGATGTGCTCGATTTAGAAACTTTAATGGATGAATTTATTGTTCATAATAGAAAACGAACGTCTTGTTTCGCCCTACAAAACTGATTTATTTGTATCTTTAAACGAAAGCAAAAAATAAATTGAACTTTGTGACATCTCAAAGTATATTTTTATCAATTTTTGATAATTACCCTGTATTCCTCATCCCTTCAGATGAGTGTATTGTGAAAAATCACTTGGAACTCCCCCCCCTCCTGCCCCACCTTACTACCCACTCGGGCTAAAAGTGTGACGCCGGCCCTGGCTTGTCCTTTGTAACACTAAAAAGAGAATTAATGATTTCAATACTAGGAGTGTAGTACATGAATATAATACTCGACAAAAAACAGACATAAATTTACCATTTTATAGGCTAAACATTATCTGTACTGTCAAGTTAGGACCAAAATTATATAACGTCTTACCAAATAATCTACTTACCTCTTAATATATTTAAGATAAAAAATAAGAATATATGTTATTAATGCAAAATCCATTTTATACTTTAGACGAATGCTGTCATTTATTTAAGGATGTAATGGTTAATTAAATTTTAAGTTGCACTATGTAGCATGACGAAGCTGTAAAATTGAGCTATAAATAAATATTATTATTATTATTAATGAGAAACGTCATATTGTTTTTATACTTTTTTAAATTTATGACAGGCGTAGATAAAATATTGTACAATAGACCTGTGATAATATATTATTAACATACTTGTGTGATTACGCAACTCATCTGTAGTCTCGTTCTGCAAATTTCACATGCGTATGTTAATAATGCTCTTATCTCACTTTTATTGTAGATATCTATTATCTAACATTTACTTTTAGAACACTTTATATAACTTTTGTAATTTATGCATTAGCTGTACTTATAGTACACTTCGAACAATTAAAAAAGTAAGTACAATAAGCAGTGGTGTATTGGAGCCGGCTCGACGAGCCGGTACCTGTTTTTCCCAGACGGCTCGCGAGCCGGCTTTAGAGTGATTTTTGAATTCGTAAATTGCAGGAGATTCGTTTTTATATGCACAGTTTTATCTGCAAGGACACCACTACCCTTCATGGAATTCCAAGAAATAACAATCTGAGCAACTGTAAACAGCTCTAGCAGGTAATTTGCACGTTATCGCCTAACTACCTGCTTGGGGTTGATTGACCGTTTTGTACCCGGGCCGGTTGGTCAATATAGGCATTCAAGAAGAAAGTATTGTAATCGCATAAAAATCACCTTCCGAGATTCCTTTAGATCTTCACGTTTCAGAGTGCCTAGATGACGAAAAACAGGTTTTCTCAATTCCGTCTGTCTGTCTGCCTTTTGACAGTATCGCTCAAAAAGTATTTGTCGGTGGAAGACGATATTTTGCATACATATTACATATTATATATGTACCTGGAATAAAACCGGTACAATTTAATACAAAAATATACAGGGTCAGCACCTTAAAAAATAAAATTTTGTTTATATTTGCGTTAAGTGGAAAATAGATTAAAGTAGTAATTTTCATATAGACCAGGCCTAACACTTGATAAACATAGAACCCAACAAATACAAGATAGGGTCGCAAAAAATTCAAAAAGTTTCTACAATAACACCCTTCGCTTAAATACACGTCGCACACATCAGCGAGCCTGCATAGCGCAGAAATCTATCTGACTATCGACGATTGTATCCGCAGATGATGTTGATCGAATCCCTCCCCGGTAATTTTTTAAATTTGATAATTGCTGTAATTTGCATAAGCAAGTGTTAAGATATTGTTACCTCTATTTTTCTTTGATTTTTGGCTGCGAGCCGCATAAATGCTTAAATTCCAAACCTTGAAATACACGGGAAACGCATATTTGGGCAAGGCATCGACGTATATCGTAAAAACTATTGCACATAAATATATACATCCTGCGTATATGTTTAAAAATTAATAAAGAAATGTTAAGTGAAAGAATTATCTGCATTGGTTTATTGATGTAAAAAATATAATTAATTTTCTTAAGACACTCCGGCGTGAAGGTTAAGCCAGCTGAAACCCGACGATACCAACAGTTCTCCGTAAGGAATTGGTCAGTATCATTTGTTCGCAGACGCAAGCGCCACGGTTCAAATCCTTACGGTAAAGGATTTTTTTATTTGAAAATTTATTTAATTTATTAGAAACGTTAGGATATTTTTACTCCTAACTTAATTTCATTTTTAAAATTATTTAGTGTCACAATGTCGACTAGGGAAGTTCTGGGTAAAGCCTTTTACAGATTTTTTATAGGTAACTATTAAAGAAGATCCCTTTGTAATGAGTGCGAAAGAAAGCAAACGTCGTTGAAGTCTTACTTTTTAAAACGAGTGAAGCTGGTAGATGATGACAATGAAACGGACCATAGGCCAATCGAAGTTCCTGAAAGTGCATTACCGCCAGCTACAAAGTTTCAGTCTGTTGTGGAAGTTTTGAATGATGTGAAGACATATACGGAAATCAAAGAAAATGCTGTTAAAGCTGCTTGACCGATATATGGATGACTGAAATGTGAGAGAGCAAGAAACGTACTTACCCGTGGATTGTCAGCAAAGCATAAATTTACGACTTGAAAATATATAAATATAGCTGACTTTGTAAAAACGTTTGTTAAAATCACCGGGGGGGGGGGGGGGGTCGTCACATGTGCGAGCCGGTACCTAAGTTTTTACCAATACACCACTGACAATAAGTGTTCCTGTTGGTTTGCACCGCCCCCCCCTTGCCCCTCCAAGGTTACGCCTATGACTGCAAACACTCAACACACTAGGTAGGTGTCCTAATCAAGTGCTGCTAGTGCATTTGTATGAAAATATTTGTTAATGAAATAAAAATAGCACTAAATGCTTTTTAAGTCTAGAAATTTAAATTAAAGCATGGTGCAAATTTCTAATTGAAGGTAGTAGGCACCAGTATCATTTGCAATTGTTTAAAAATATTATAGTTTTCTAAATTCATGACTAAAACAGCAGTCTAAAATTCTACTTTCATGCACATGCAGTAGTTCAATATTTAGAAGTATAATTTTGAACGGATACACTTACAAGTTTCTCCCCACGGAAATAATTTGTAGTAAAAGTAGATAGCCTTCGAATAACAAATAAAAGATTAAACCGTAATTTTGGAACAGGCCATTTGGGCGATACTAAAAATTTAAGTTGTCACCCATGAGCCGAGCCTATAAACGTCTCACCGTAATAAATTTCTGCAGGATTCAGGAAGGGAAATTCGGCGGATCGGGGTTGGGTTAGGCGACAGTTAGGGCTAAGTTTATTATTGAAAGCAGATCAGATTTACTTATGTCCAGAAGGACGTAAAATTGACTGTTCGTTTCGCAAATCGTTGATACCTAAGCAATTTATAAGATATTGGCGGCTTCTTTGAACACTTATTTTTTTATGTTTCAGAACATTTTTTCCATTTTCAAAAGAACAATGCGTCTTAAGTTTGTAACTATTGTAAATTTATTTACAACGATGATAGTATGCAGGTATTTTGAACTGACAAATGCGGCATATTCGCAAATCAATGATTTTTTATGATTATGATCAAAAGGGCTGTTCCGGAAATTAGTATTTATATTCAAAAGAAACGTGTAAGAGAAGTATTGTATACCAGTATTTGCTATAAGTAGTTTAAATAGATTGACCAACTTGAAGATAGCAAACAACACGACTATAATGATTATAGCCCTTTTAAATTATTAACAAACTAATGCGATTGCTATAATATAGTTGCAGGGAAACCAGTTTGAAGTTAGAAGTAGAATATTGAAATTATAACAACTTATACTTAGTTTAATATGTTATACATATTAAAAAAAATCGAATTTAAAGCTTTTGAATTAGGAATAATAATTTCCCTTCCGGTTATGTCTTATAGTAAAATTTTCTAACGTTCATTATCTAGTAGTTTTTACTAGCATTTCTTCTTTTTTATGCAACTCTGTAAAAGCAATGGTTTATACGTCTCTACAATAAACGTAGAAACGCTAAGCTCAGTGACAAAGCAACTGCATTCTAGTTGTTTATTAACGTGTTCTCAAGTGAATTGCAGTTATGTTGAATTCTGTCGATTTTAAAATGCCCTTTACAATAAAAAATGCCTCCAGAGAAGATGGGGGCTTTTTCCTGGAGAAATTCATACAATAATGCTTTGTGTTTATGGAGAAGATTGGTGTTCAAAAACGGAAGTTGTGGAATGGTAAAAGATATGTTTGGAATGTAAGAAATGGACAAAAGACATACCACGTCCTGGACAAGCACATATTGTGAAAACTACAAGCACTGTTAAGTGTGTGTAAAGATTTTGCTTGCAGATAGGCGTATTCAAGTAAGAGATAATCAATATTAGCATTGGAACTGTTCACTCCATTATTTAAAAACTCGGCATTGAAAGAATACTGTCTCAAGTGATTGATGTGCAGCAAGTTGTACAAGAATGGCTTCATCAGCAAATTACACAATTTTTCAAAAAAGGAGCTACAATTTTAGTGACTTCTTAATGCAAATGCAGATTTTTGAAATAGCCTTAAACGTGTTGCGTTTGAATCAGCCTCGTATTTTTTCTAAATGTATTTATTTCTAATGTAATCGAGCTTCCAAGTTCTATACCGCAAAACTTGTGCATTGTTGATATAATATCTTCATACCGATTGTCTAGGTTTGGTGAATATTTTTTTAAACTGCTTAGAATTACTGTTGTCCTGAATATTTTTTAAACTGCAGGTTTACTTAAAAAATTAATTTATAATGGGCAGTATTTGTATGTCTAAATACTTTTTTAAATTTAAATACTACTGATTTAAATACTTTTTAATAATCGGGTAGTTGCATTTGTAGTAGTATTTAAATACATTTTTGAAAGTATTTAAACACTTCTGGTTCTGATGCAAGCGAACGCATTGCACTTTTAAAGACTTATATGATTATTTTTAAATATTTAAAAAACCACTACACACATTTTTATTTTCATCTACGAAGTAAAATAAAATATAATAGTGAACATGTAAAATTTTAAAACTCGAGATTTTTGCAGAAATTCGTGTCTTCCGATTAAAAAAAGTGGCTTTCAAATGATGTCTGTCTGTGAGTTATCTATCAGCCCAAATGTTTTAATCGATTGGATTGAACATTTATATCTATACGTTTTTAATATAGGTTCGAAGATCCCAGTGATTTTAGGCTAAAATCGGCCAACCGGAGTGGAACTTTACCCCTAATTCACGAACTCCGTAAAATGGAGGCGTATCTGCAATAATTGTTGTTGGTCCGATGTGTGTTCGCCTTTTTAGACTTTTTAAATTTTTACTTCAGATGCGGATAGAACATCATAAAGTAGAATAGGGATGTCTGAAGAAGCAACCTCCTATTTCGTAAAAAAACATGGACTAAATGGCGGAAAAACTTCGATATGTGAGTTTGCGCATCTGTGCATTTTTTCGGAATCTTTAAATTTTATCTTCAGATTTTTATAGAAGATGAAGAAGAATCGGAATGTCTAAAGAACCACCTTCCTATCTCGTAAGCAACAAGGACAAAATGGCGGCTAAATTAAAAAACATGTTAAGCAAAATTTTAGATGCTGTCTAGGAGTTCGTCTGGCAATGCGAGGCATAACATTTTCAACTGTTTTTTTTGTTTTTTAGGAAATTTGATAAAAATAAAATTCTGTTGAAGATGATATATTATGCAATTAACTACAACTTTTGTTTAAAAAGTTTTTTTTTGTAAAAAGTATAGTTTTTTTAAATCGCAAAATTAAACTTACAACTAAGTTACGCAGTAAAAGAAAGTCGTGTGGTAACCACAACTTATTGTTTTATCTTCAATATTGTATGGTTTATTTGTTTCAAGTTATTGAAACTTATTTTATTTTTCTTTAAAACCTTTTCGGGATAGTTCTTTTATTTTGCATATTTTGTTGTAAAATAAATACCCATTTGACAAAAGGTTTTCTCTTGGCTACGATGCTCTTTTATGTGTTACAACAAAGATTTAAAGGAACTGTTATATAAAAGCGAAAAATTAAAGAAAGTTTGTATATTGTTTCAAGTTTATATTTGTTTTAACACTGGTGTTTTGTGTTAATATTTAATATGTATAACACGCAATTTTATCAAAAGTATTTTCTGGATTTTAAGATATATTTCTTTAAATATTGATAAAACAGCATCTAAACTTTGCATTTACCACAAACCATAACGATATATTGTTTCTTTTGGCGTTTTCAATAATTTATTAAAACAGTTAGGTATGCGATCTTTAGGTTTGGCGTACTACAATATTACTATTCGAATTTCGAATCAAAGGAAATTATGAACTTTGAATTTACCTATGAAAAATTGTTTAATTGCTAAAATATTGTATTACCAATTTAATACTTTACGATCTTTATATTTTAGGGGTATTTAAATACGTAAGAAGTATTTAAATACTTTTAAAATATTTAAATACTTAAGAAATATTTAATAAAAATATTTAAATGTTATAGGTATTTATTATTCAACTACTTTTTGTTCGGAAAAAAGTATTTAGTATTTAAATACATTCGATTTTCAAAATTATTTAGTAGTTAAATACTTTTTGAAAGTACTTGCCTAGCTCTAATTTATGACTAATAAATGTATTTCTTGTCATAAATAATATTTGATAGCAAAGAATGTAATACTGAAAGATCTTTATACTTTTTTCTAGCCCAAGGTAAATCATCAATACAAAGTATATCTATTGAAATGGTATTAAGCCCACAACTTGGCTCTGTTCGCAGTGCAAAATATTCAACCGAGTCAATAAAGCACAGAGTTGGGATATTTTATATAAGTGCAATTTTAAACAAAAATAAAAATATTAAATACATTGATTATGAGATGCGAGAAACAGTAATTAGTCGGATAAAGACACGCAAAGGCAAAACATATTTCAGATGGTTTAAATTTGACTTGTGAAGAAAGTAATATAATTAAAAATTATAGGTTTGTGCACATGTAAGGCCAGACCGAACGAAAGTAATTGACACAAAAAGATTATTATCTACGTGCAAAAAGGAGCGTAGTTATCAATAAAAGCCAAGGACAGTGAAAATTGTGAGTAAGCTGAAGGGTAAAACAAGATGAAAGAAAATTTAGAAAATTGCAAAGAGCAATTCCTGAATGGAGGCGACAGAATAAAAGCAAGAACGTGAAAAGTGCGGAACTTAAAAATCAGTGCTTAAATAATTAAAAACTTAGTGCAAAAGCAGAGCCGTGAAATTAAAAACGTTTGTGAGTGCAACGGTATAGGACAAAATTAATTATAAGCCAAAACGACGATATTTTAGATTTTAAGAAAATGTTAGATTGTAATTTATGTACTCAAACCTTATTCCATTTGTGGCAAAATTATCAATCCTAATTTCCAATTAATAGTAGAATAACACCGTGTCTTAGCAACATGATGCTTTTTTGTCATTAAGAGGGAGAACAATTGAATGAAACTATTAGCAGACAGGGCAAATTTGTGCTTCATTTTCAATTACTTTTTTTATATTAATAAAAGTATTTTTACCAGTTCAAAAGTGTACAGTTTTATTGCCCAAGTGTCCGTTCTTCAGTACAGGTGTTTGTGGGAATATCCACGACATAAAAATAAAAAAAATCTAATTTGTCTCCGATTGTGTGAACGGGAGCAAGCATCTGAATTTTCCGAGGTTTGACTGCGGCCCAGGTTAGCATCGGAAGCCAAAGGTTAGCGGTCCAGGAGTTCAGCGGAGTGTGCAGGAGTATCCTGAGAGGAATTGGCACCTACACGAGGTATATAGATTCAGAGTAATAACGAGCGCCTCGGAACAGGACTGCTTAATAGGAGACGACCGGCCAGACAACGGATACGAATAGGAACATAGAACATAAAAACACTAACTGGGAAAGAGGCAGAAGTAGTAAAGGAGATGGAAAAGTATAAGATACAGATTCTGGGAGTAAGCGAAGTGAAGAGGAAGGGTCAAGGACTCAAGACACTAGACAAGGGATACATACTGTGATATATAGGAAAACCCCCCGGAGAAAGAGCGAAAGAAGGAGTGGGGATTATAACAAGTGATGCACTAGAAGCCAAACTAATTAACTGGGAGCCGATAAACTCAAGGACCATAACAGTTAGCCTTGAGCTAGAAGAAAAGGTCAGTATAATTCAAATATACGCACCAACGGAAGACGCGGATGCTAGAGACAAGGATCAATTATACGAAGATTTACAAAGAGTATTAGAGAAAATGCAAAACAAAAACAGGCACGTTATGATAATCGGTGATTGGAACGCCTGCATAGGAAAAGACAAAAATCAAGGATATGGAACAATGGGAGAACATGGAGGAGAAGAAACCCTAAACAACAACGGGGAAAGAATGATAGATTTCTGCATACACAACCAAATATTAATACGAAATACGTGGTTCAATCATAAAACAATTCACCAGATTACGTACAAAGCAGAAGAAAGAGGACAAAAAGCATAATAGACTACATAACATACCGTAGAACCATGAGATACGCAATCCAAGATGTTAAAGTAATAAGAGGAGCAGAACTCAGCACCGACCACCGATTACGGATAAGTGATAACCGACACCATTCTGAAAACACCTTCTAAAGAAACACCAATAGTATATGAAAGACTAAAATTAGAAGCACTAGAAAACCAAGAAAAACGGGAGGAATATGAAAGAGAACTTAACAGGAAATTAAACAGCTTAGAAGAGCAAGAAGCAGATACAGAAGAACATTGGAGTCTCAATGATAGAAGGAAAAAGCTCAAAGAAACAATAATTCTGACAGCAAATGAAATATGCGACACAAAAATAGTGAAGACAGGCCAAAACCAAAGAAGAACCAAATGGTGGAACGATACGGTTAAGAACAAGATCAAACAGAAAAAAGAAGCCTGGTGCAGGTTTAAAAGAACAAACAATGCCGTAGATCAAGAAACATACCGAAGGAAAGGACAAGAGGCAAAGCAAGCGGTAAAAAAGAGCAAAATTGGACTCCTAGGAAGAATTCGGAAATAATTTAAACGTAAACTATATGGAAAACCAAAAACAGTTTTGGAATGTAGTCAAGAAGCTAAAAGGAAACAGTGCAAAACAAATACGAAACATAAAGAATCAAAATGGAGAATTGCAAACGACCAGTGAAAACATACTGAAAACATGGAGGAACCACTATGCAGCGAAATTTAAAGCAAGAGAAGATGAGGACGATGTAGACAGACCGTTAGAAAACCTAGCAAATCGAGAAAATAGTGATGAAAATGCGGAGAAGGAAATAAGTGAAGAAGAAGTAAGAAGGGTCCTGAAAGAAACCCGAAATTGAAAAGCAGCAGGTGAAGTTAGCATATCACCGGAATTGTTAAAAAACGGGGGACCCGCAGTGGAACGATGGTTACAGAAAATATTCAAACAAGCATAGACAACAGAATCAATACCCCAAGAATGGGAAAGAAACGTAACAGCACCAATTCATAAGAAGGGAGACACAACTAGCTACGACAACTACAGGGCGATCTGCTTAGCACCTGTCGCGCTGAAAGTATACTCAAAAGTTTTTGAAAAACGTTTAAGAGCCCAGATTGAAAATAAAGTCGAAGAAGAGCAAACAGCATTCCGGCCAAACACAAACTCAAGATCACATATATACTTTTAGAACCATAATAGGGAAAACAATAGATAGAAACATGGACATATACTTAGCTTTCATAGATTTAAAAGCAGCGTTTGATCAAGTGCTAAGACAACACATATGGAACTCACTAGAGGAACTAGGGACAAATTCAAAATTACAAAGAGTAATCCAAAGAATATACAGCAGCGTGACGGGAAAAGTTAGACTAAACGGAAAGACAGCGGAAGAGTTTAAAATAGAAAAGGGAGTCAAACAAGGTGATAGCTGAAGTCCACTACTTCTTTTCGTTGCCTACATGGATATAATAATAAAAAGAACTAAGAATCAAACTAGACCGACAAGACTAGGGTACCACAACCTAATCCCAGTATGTACACAAGACCTGATGTACGCATAGTTTTAATATCAGGCAAAGTAAATGTCTTACAAAGAAACATTCAAATATTTAATAACTGCCTACAAGAAAGAGGAATTGAAATAAACAAGAACAAAAGTAAGATTCTACATATCTCAAAAAAAGAAAGAGAAGAAAACATAGACGTAAGAATAGATGAACAGCAACTAGAACTAGTAGAAAAATAGGAATACCTAGGAACTATGATCAATAAAGACGGGAAGATCGATCAAGAAATACGAAACAGAATAGCCAAAGCAAGTAGAGTCTACTACCAAATAAACAATACCCTAGTAGGAAAGAAGGAATTAAGCACCACAACAAAACTACATCTATACAAAACCATTTACACGCCGACACTCAACTATGGGTCAGAAACGTGGACGATGCTGGATAAGCATAAATCAAAAATAACAGCTGCAGAAATGAGCTACCTCCGGAAGATAATAGGGAAAATTAGAAGGGATAGGGTACGTAACAAAAGCGTAAGAGACGAACTAGAAGTAAAACCTCTAGTAGAAGAAATAGAGGAAAAACAACTAAGCTGGTACGGCCACTTGGGTCGTATGGAGGAGGAAAGAATACCTAAGAAAATGGTTAATATGAGACCCGGAGGAAGAAGAAAACGGGGTAGACCGAGAATCCAATGAGAAGAATCAATAGATGAATTGGCAAGGAAAAGTGGAAAAACCACCACAAAAATACCGAGAATGGCAAGAGAAAGGAACACCATTAAGAGATGGATAAAAGACCCAACACCGTGAGGTATAAATGGGGACAAAGAGAAAGAAGGAGAAAAAATGGATTGCCTGCTAATTATGGGCTTGCATGTTATTTTCAATAAGATGGTTGTCCGGCCCATTACTCCCGAATTGTTAATTGGCTAAATAAAAAATTTAGCAATAAGTGGATCGGTAGAAACGGTCCAGTTTTATGGATACCAAGGAGCCTTGATCTGAAAATTGCAGATTTTTACCTCTGGGGCGGTTTGAAGCAAATTGTTTATAAAAACAATTTACCAGCTGATGATGGAGAAATTTTGAATGCGGCATCAATAGCAATTGAGGAAATACGAAACAGTTACAGGAAACTGCGCCGCAGAATAGAATTGTATGCCGAACAAAGTGGAGAATTAATTGAATAAAACTAATTTCATTTACCTTTTTATTTGTTGTTTAATCAAAATTAATAAAATTTTCCAAATTTTTTACGGCTAAATATTTATAAACCTTTTGGAGTCTATAAGCGGGATTAGAATAAGGAAAAAGCAAAAGCTTTTATCAAGAATACCCTTTTTACTTCCTTGTACAATAAAGGAAGTATTGGATTCACCCCAAAAATTCGAAATTGAGTTTTCAACAGATCTTCACGTTTCAGAGTCCCCTGAACCCAAAAAAAACATTTTTTTTTCATTGGTCTGTCTGTGAACAGAATATCTCAAAAACGAAAAGAGGTATGGGGTTGAAACTTCATATATAAGTTTTGTGTACTATGTAGATGCGACAGCAAGCTTTTGAAGAAAATCGCATAACCGGAAGTAGGTGTTTACTCTTGTGATTTTTCAGTTTTTTTCGATTTTTTCAAAAATGGCTCTAACGATTTTTTTCATTTCTCATTTTATTTACATTTTTAATGTGTATTGATGTGAGATAGGCGATTTTCCAGTTGAATACTTCTAAAATGGGTTTCTTTAGTTTTTTTTCTATTTTTTTTTATTAGCTCCTATTTTAAACTGAACACCCGGTATATTATTATTACATTTTTGAATTTAGCTTGGAATTCTAGAGAAAATTTGTCTCTTCACCTAACGCTCTATTTTGCACCGTTTTTGTAGAATTTGTAATTTTTTAAAAATTTTGACAAATGCTTAAAAATTTATGAAGACTTAATCAAATTTTTGCCCAATTATAAGATCACTGTAAAAGGAAGTTGTGTGCGTGTATCGCACCAGATTTTTTACTAGTATTAATTACTTAAAATTATTTTTGCTAATATGAAGCTGACATTTTGTAGTTAGACTTACTTTTTCATAAAAAATAACCTATTATAGCATTTTCGTCTAAAATCAAAATTAAAGGTACTTCTCTCGTTAGCTTTTGTCATATTTTCTTAATTTATAAACACCCAGTATATCAAATTTTAAATTTCTTCATGACATTGTGGTCTTTATAAGAAGCAAAAGCTTTTATAAAGAATTACTTTTCTACGAAAAATGAACAATAAAAAAATCCATCCGGGGACATACGGTATACTCAGTTTCTCTGAAGTAAAATTGTCAAAATTTTTACTGTTGTAAGTAACTCAAACGTTTAAACGCTTGGAAGTTTCTAAAATTATATTTCTAACACAAATTCTTTAAAGTTAAAAATATTGTTCAAGCAAAGTTTGATTATGGATTTTACTCATTATGTCAACTGCGTTTTAGGTATTTTTACAGGTATGATGATTAATGCCGGCTTTCTAGTATATAGTGCAGCGATGTAGCAGTACAGCAGTAGCGCCAGTATTCATTTTGAAATAGGTACATAAAAGGTGTATGTGCACACGACAGCTTCGTCTAAGCAGCGTCGGTAAGTACTTTCCATGTCTAATGTAGCTTTTGTAGGGCTTTTGGACATTCAAAATCAATTTGGCACATTGCAAGCAGTAATAGTGTCTGGAGGTTTTGAAAATTCAAGCGGCACAACTTTATTTTTTCTGCATTTTTGCTTTTCTCTTGCACCCTGCATAATATCCTAACCTCTTTTTCTGCATGCACTCTAATTAACCATGTAAATATATAATAGCGCGAGTTGATAATTTCATCGTACAATAGCTACATACGGTATTTACGAATAGCGTCGGTGTTGGGCTCTTCCCGGTAATAGCGCATAAAACCTATCCGGAAGTGATGGCGGCAACTTTTGAAGGGCTGATGCACGCCATTGTTTAATAAACTTCGATATGGGATAAACTCTAAGAAACAATAATTAAAATAACAGTTCCCACATGAAGAGGGAGTCAATTCCTACTTAGAAATAAATACCTTCCGCGAAACATAATAAATATTCAATGGAATAGTGAAAAGTAAATTTTTAGTAAATATTTTTGAATTTACTTCTTGTAGAGGCATTTTAAAGCAATTTTTATTAGTAATTTCGCTTCTTTTCATTGAACTTGGCGTGAATTGTATGATAAAATAATAAAATAGTAATGCTTTGGCCCAATTTACTTTAATTACTGAACGTTTTAATGTACATTTGACCTGATGAAGTTGTGTAGAGCAAACTGTTGTAGGCGCGGAATTAAAATTAAGCACAAACCTCTGTTCTTTTCCTAAATCCGTGTAGATTTCCCATTAGGAATTCTGCTGGGGGACCACATGAATTTCTGATTTATTGTCCGTGTTTACACGGCTTGGAATATTTTCAGCTTTGGAGTTAAAGCCTATTTCCGATTCCAGATGTTTATATTTTTTTAAACAGGGCCTTGCCGTAAGCAGATATGCTGCAGTATCTGTAGGGATGTTTGTTTTTCATTTCTCTTGGAAAATTTGGCAAGCAGATGCTTTGATTATCTTTCCCTATGCCGCGAACGTTGCAGGCACTGTAATTGTTGGTAAAAATTTCAGGAAAATGTTGACGAGGAAATAAATTTTAAAAAAATATATAATAGTTTTGATAGTTTCTTAAATTTTATCAGCTTCGTTCAATCATTTATTTGGTGTGCTGAGGTGGAATAAACGAGTTTTTTAAAAAATATTTTAAACAATCGCTGTACTGTGTTTAATAGAAATAGCATGAAATATTTACATAAGTACATTTTCAATTAGGTGGTCTCATTATTCATAAATCTCGTTGATTTCTTATCTGAAATATAAAGCGATAATACCACTCTTTGTTTCTTCGATACCAGCTCACGCCTATCACATGAGTCACTATCGTTGCACTGTTTATAAAGTAAAATTAATAATTACAACTAAGTTTAGAAATAAAATATTTTCGTGTTTTTTCTATATCCCATTAGTTTAAAAAATGCATATTGTTTGTATGATAAAAAACTTGAGTTTCTCACAAGCAGATGGGATTTTTAATTCGTCGATTTCCTTGTTAGCACTAGAGAATATTGGCTAAAATTGTACTTCACCTCCACGCTTTTCCCAACATTTTTAAAAAGTTGTCACCAAATATTCATGTGGGCACATTGGAGTAAAATTGTGGCATGTTCTTACGCTTTAAATTTAAAAAAAAATGTTACCCTTCATATATTCGACATGAAAGATGATTATTAATCCAACAATATTATTGCTTTTAGAAACTAAATAAATTTCATTCTTATTTAAAGCCAAACTAGCTTAAATTAAATTAAAATAGAAACGCCAAGGGTGTTAGGTTTAGACCACAACAGAAGCTTCAGGTCGACGTTAAGAGTGCGGATTTGTATAAGCCCAAATTAAGTTGCGGCATTCGAAACGTTCTCCAAAGACTTCGGGAGTTGAATCTCATTTTCACAGATTTATGCGGAGCAAAAACACAGTTGTTCGTTTTTAGCGTTTCTGTCTTAACCAATTTTCTAAACAGTAAAAAAGTATTACGAGTGGAAATAAAATTCGCAGTTTTATTATCATCGGACTTTAATGGTTTTTCTTGCTTTTCGATTTTATTTCCTTGTAATTGAAATAAGTCATGGCGCTGCCTTTGCAAACAAAACTGCGGCATCAGCTGCCAGTCCTAATGGAACCAAGGATTTTAATGTTTAATTCGGCTTATTTAAATAACTAGAACTTGGTTCAGGTTTAGTGCAATCCAGAATCAAAAAGAATGATTCAGAAATGAATTAATTACATCACAGATATTTTAAACAGCATTCTTGTAAAAACGACTAATTTTAATGCAACATATAATTATTTCGCACAATACTATAACAATAATAAACGAAAATGAAGGACCGAAATTGAATCACCAGTGGCCTATTTTTCAAAGGGAGATTGAGAACTTGAATAGTATTTTCACCAACTGGGGAAGTTGTGGACCTTATTACATCACAAAAAGAGGAAAAATAAAATCACAACCCCAATTTTTAACTTTTGTTTTATCTGGGATATTTCAGAAAAACATCGTTTTTCAAAGCTGCGAAGTACTTGTTATAAAGAGAAAATCGGAATTTTTATGAAGCATTTTCAAACTAAAACTCAATTTTAACCAAACCTTTAATAAAAGTGTTTTCGACTTAATATTTGATGGCTTCCCTTCGGGAAACATTTTAAATTCGTTTATTTTAATAGAAATAATGAGCTAACTTCTTGTTGCACCTAGGTAAACAAAGCGACAATCTTTAAACGCTGGAAATGTTTATGTCTGGGCATTATCAATGCATGCATCTTAAAGTGATTAAATTGTCAGTCACCTGACTTGGGCAACCACTCACACCATCTGTGCCATTTCTCTGTGTAATTCCAATTCAGCCTGCAAAGCTCATGTAAGTTACTGACTGGAGTCAAAATAAAGCGTTTTAACCCAGCTCTCATATATTCATATGTTCCAACAGTAGAGTTTCAAAGTTGCTCAAAACAAAATGATTTTTATTAGTAATAATGCAAGGTTTTGAGTAATTCGCTTCATAATATTTGATACATGATTAATTGGTTATTATGATTAAGAACCACATTTTGGTTTCAGTTGTCGATTTTCAGTCGTTCTTCATCACATTTTATTGTATTTTTTAATAGTTCCGTCAAATGCGGCAGTGATTTTTTAAAATAGATATTTACTAATTGTCTAACTTTTATCTCTCTTGCTTTATATCTTCAGCGATTTATACGTAAAAACATAAAATATAAACTATTGCGCGTCAACGCGATGCAGCAGCTACGGTCTATCAGAAATTGTATATGATAAAAATTAATGTAATTGTGTACAACCATCCATTCAGTGTGGTTTTCAAAGTTTTTTTGTTAGTTTACAATTATATAGCACTTGGTTCTTTCATTTCTAAAAGTAGAAACGTTCATTTTTCATGTTATCATATTAAAGACACGTACGTATATTAATCATTTATATCAATCATAAGTTTAGATTTTGGAGTTGTATTGCTGTATTTAAATAGGCAGTGGATTAGGATTCATTCGATTTGAAATAAAAATCCCGGCTGCCGGGACGTATAAAATACATTTAAAATCCCGGCAGCCGGAATTCGTTCAATTTCACCTAAAAATCCTGGCAGTCAGTCATTTGTAGAAGTACTTTATATATTTTATCGTATGTTAAATCTTTATTGATAATTATTAATATCTTAACTTTACAACAACTTCACCATAACTTAGAAGCACATAATACGTTAGTTACAATATATAATACGTTAGGTACCATAATAATACGTTAGTTACAACCAAAGTTGTTGATTTTTTCACCTGATCGTTGACAATGATACGATGAAGCTTTTAATGTAACTCGATTATTATGCGATTTAAACCATCTCGGACGATGCAAGGCAACGTCCTCGATTATTATAAATCGCATAATAATATTGTTACATTAATAGCTAGTTATATATTATTATAAAATAAGTATATTCTTTTGCCAATATAAGTATCTATGTAAAATTTCACCTTCCGAATTTTTTCCATGTTTCATATTATGAGGGTTAAGGAAATTAAAGTGGTTAATTTCCGTCTGTCTGTCTGTCTGTTGGCGCTATAATAGAAGAACTACTTGACTGATGAAAACGATATTTGACATGTAGTTGACACTACTGCCAAGGAAGAAACCGAATATACTTTTACCACAAATATACAGGGTGGACACCCTAAAAAGTATATATTTAAATAACATTTTAAAATTTCATACTATACTTTTATGGCATATAATGACTTGCAATTGACTGTAAAGGTTTTTTTAGGGTAATAATTGAGGTGAGGAGGTATGTGCAGTAAGCAAGTAGCATGCGCAGTAGTCAGGGAGTGTTACTATATATTCGCAATAAGTTTCTATTACTTTACATTAATTTTATATCCTTAATTTTACAAAACAATATATACCTATATTTAATAGTTATAAAGGGTAAATAAAAATTCGTGTAAGTGCTCTATATTATATATTATGTAAAGTAAACATATTCTTAAAGACTCAATTTACTAACATAAGCTAACAAAATCGGCAAAACCAACATTTTCGCTTGGGAATATTTTTGAGGTAAACGCATATTAAATGATATCGATTTAAGCAACCTTCACATCTAATCATCTTATTTTGGTTAATGTCATTGGCACAGACAGCACATATCCAATTATATTGTTCTTTTTTTCTTTTCATAATGCATTGTAATATACCTCGTGCTTCTTGTGTTAAATATTTTCGGATATAAAAAAGTTAACGACTGTGTCTTCGATAACCTTATTGTTAAGAAGATCTGCTTCCTTTATATCATAGTCATGTACAATAAAATTATGTGATGATATATTGACAAT
This sequence comes from Agriotes lineatus, assembly GCA_940337035.1. Classification (NCBI taxonomy): domain Eukaryota; kingdom Metazoa; phylum Arthropoda; class Insecta; order Coleoptera; family Elateridae; genus Agriotes; species Agriotes lineatus. The sequence continues at coordinate 36,897,150 of OW679202.1, forward strand.
TTTATTTGTGTCCTTCATAATCCATGACAGCAATAATTTTTATTTTTCGTGGTGATTAAGTTTTATAAAAGGAGCTTCCCTACTTACTTTCTTTTTCTTGGGTATGCCAATGACCGTGTTTTCTAACCCTTTGGGTCCTCGGATACTCAGCTTAATTCTCTTAGAATCGGTAAAATAAAATTTACTTTTTTAGCAAAAATGTGACAACGCTAAGTAAATATACCATGTATTGGGTTGTTGCTAGTCTTTTTTCTTGTTGCAAGATTTCGTTGTCCTTGTATTTTTTACAAAAAGAAACTTGAAATATTTTGTATACAAATAGAATATCTTGGTTGCAGGGTTTTTAACGAAATATTTTTGGATAGTAAATATACATATTTCTATCTCAAATATGAAAAATGTAGCATCATCTGTAAATTTTAAGGACAAATTTGTATTGGAACTGAAATATTTAAATTGATATTCAGATTTGCTATTAGTTGTATAGTTATTTTAAAATACGAGGTTAATACAATACTGTATTGTAACAAGTGACGTTGTTCAGTTATTTAAAAGTGTGAATAACAGGTGTCTTAATCAACAGACATAAACGTGTTTAGTTTCGATGCAATACATAATAATTGTGCTTTATTTACAATTTTTATTTTAACTCGATAATGGCTAATAAAATTTAAAAAGATAAGAGGTAGTTTTTGGAGAGTTTTTGTTTGAGAGTTTAAAAAAATATTCGAGTTGAAAAATAATGATTTGCTTGTCATTTTGTAATTAAAAAATATAATATGATTACCCACATGCAGGCCTCTGGTGCAACTGAAAATGTTTAAATGATAATGAAAAGTGGCTCTCTACGCTTCTGCGTTTATTGCAATGATTTTTGATATTTTTTTAATACATGGAATAAATGTACAATTCCAATAATTAAAAAAACAACTTATGCTATGCAAATATTGCCGTTATAAGTAGTAGTTACTTATAGTTGAATTCTTCACAAGAGATCTATTTCTTTTATTCTAAAATGTTTATATTTAAAACCTTTTGTTTTGGGACTTATTTGCCCTTCCTATCCATGTAAACCGTTTTGATTCTGATGAGGAATGAGAAAAAATCCAATTCCAGAAAAAAAATCCAGAAAAGGATTAATTAAACGATACTTTTCGTGCTCATTATGGAAATTAAAAATTTGTAAAAGGCTTTACCCAGAACTTCCCTCGTTGACATTGTAACACTAAATAATTTTAAAAATCAAATTAAGTTAGGAGTAAAAATATCTTCACGTTTCTAATAAATTAAATAAAATTTCAAATTAAAAAAACGTTACCGCTGGTCGAATTCCAACGGCAGGAGGACCGCGTGTACAGCCCCAACGTTTTGTGGGATATTTAAGGGGCTCGGAAATTTCTATCTGCGCTACGAAGCAGCTACCTTTCGAATTCCTGCGTCGCAGCTATATTTAGTAACGCGCTAGTATGTGTCTCCGATTTGTATCGTAAAACATTTATTCTGCATCTATTGGCTCCTATTTTTGGTAAGAATAATGCTTGTACTATGTATAAATTATTACTTGTATCTATTACTAAGTTAAATGAAAAACAATCAAAATTTTATTTTTTTATGGTGCTCACCCTGTATATATTTGTCTGAAATTTTCCCGGTTTCATTCCAGGTATATATATAATGTGTATGCAAAATATCGTCTTCCTTCGACAAATATTTTTTGAGTTATACCGCCAACAGACAGACAGACGGAATTGAAAAAAAACTGTTTTTTATCATTTAGGGACCCTGGAACGTGAAGATCCGAAGAAATCTCGGAAGGTGATTTTTTCGTGATTACAATACTTTCAGACGAGGGAAGTAAAAAAAACAGTACCTAAGATATACCAAGTTATTTAAGCAAAGAGTAAAATTGTAACTACGAATTGGAAATATTTCAGTTCGTTATTCTGAGATCAGCAGATTCGATTTGAATTTCTTCTGAAATTACATATTTAAAGAGACACCGAAAAATAAAAAAACGCGTATATTCTCTCTATTCTACAAAATTACATTTTTAGATTTTCAGCTTTCTGATTTGTTTTTATGCACCCATCATCAACTGCATTTTTAAAATGCGCCACAAAAAGTAACTTGGCAGTATGAATAATACGGCCAGTTGACTTTTTATTCTAAAGCACCCCATTAATTACATATTTAAAGAGACACCGAAAAGTAAAAAAACGCGTATATTCTCTCTATTATACAAAATTACATTTTTAGATTTTCAGCTTTCTGATTTGTTTTTATGCACCCATCATCAGCTGCATTTTTAAAATACGTCACAAAAAGTAACTTGGCAGTATGAATAATACGGCCAGTTGACTTTTTATTCTAAAGCACCCCATTAAATTAGACATAATGTAAAGAAAGTCGCAAAATACAGATGCACATTAAATTGTTCAGAATACCATTAAGGGTCTTAAAAATACGGCAATATACAGGGTGTTCCTAAATATTATGTACATTCTTTGGCTTATTTTATGGCTAAATTTAATATAAATATGGTCCGCAAACGCTTGGTTACCGATCTACAGGGTGTTGAAATTTCAAGATTTGTTTAGTTTTTTCTTTATAGCTCCTGCAGTTTTTGAAATATTTAGCTGAAGTTTGGAATTATGGTTACGCTGTACGGTTTACATAATTGGGCATATCAAATGGTTGTGAGAATCTACAGGGAGATATTTTTTCAGGGGTCATGCCCCCCTTTTCTCCCCCTGAACTTGAGAAAAAATATAAAAAACGATCTTCTGTAATTCGCTAGACGAAATAAATTTTTTTAAAATGGTCTGGTAGGATCTGGCTTTATTTGGATAATATCTTGTTTCCATTAATTTTGACAGTTTAGTCGGCACTACCTGTTAAAAATTAAAGCTGGGATGACCCGGGTTTTGTAGCAATGATACTCTTTCGAACACCCCCGAACCGGAGTATTTCTTACGGTTTCAGATGCATCTAATATTCGATTTCCGTATGTACATGATATTTAGGAACACCCTGTTTAAAATTGTGTGGTCCTTAGGGCTAATAAGCAAATGTATTGACATTTATATATTGCCTGAAACTGAAAAAGGAAATTAAAAAATTAAACTAGATACTAATTTTAAAAGAGAAATGTTTGCTACAAGAAAATTTTTATTGTTCAAGATATTGTTAGATAATATCAGCTAAAAATGAAAAGCAAAACCTATTGTAACAAATTAAATTTTATTGTTAAGCAATTTGTGTTAGTTTCATTTTTTTATTATTAATTTATTAAATATGGGATCAAATGCAATAATTGTGGTTTATTCGAACAGCGAATCAAGTTCAAATGCCCGGTAGGATGTTATACTATGATCGAAAATAATTTAAATAAGGGGTCAGTTTACGTTATGGTATACAGCGCCGATAACATTAAGACAGCAGTTGAACTGTCGAAACCATTTGAAAACTTAAAGGCACTTAACCAACAGGTGTGCGTTCTACTCAAACAACAGCCAATGACGTTCTTCCCTACCGGGTGGTACCTGTTCAGGCAGTAATAAGCCATAAGTGCAGTAGCGGTGAATGGGAGGGGCTTGGGCACCTCAGCATATATCTGAACCAATTTCAGCTATCTTTCTTGGCTACGGATTTAGCTATTTGTCGCCCCTAAGCGGAACATTTTTGCCGCCTTCCTTATCGAATATACAAAATAGATATGATTGACGGAGTCTCGACGAATTCAGTAATAAATCTTACTTCTTAGAAATACTTAAAAGTGTTGAAAATAATGTCGTCCACCGTCTGTAAAAAGTTGCATAAAGAACATCGGCCTTAGCTCTCTGTCGTCACGGGCTCGTGACGTCAGCTAAAAAAGCAACCAATGTGACACTCCGCTTGAGCTGTGTGTACAAATTGTAGCTACATGTTGATCGCAATTATCAATTATAATTGACGTTTTTTAATAGTCAAGTCACTTAATGCCCTATGTTAGTGTTTGGTGGTGTATGTGTGTTTGGTGGTGTGTGGCTGCGTGTGTGTGTGTGTGTGTGTGTGTGTGTGTGTGTGTGTGTGTGTGTGTGTGTGTGTGTGTGTGTGTGCGTGTTCTACAAATAAACACATAAATAATTGTTACAGGTATGCGAATTACGTTTTCTTAAGAAAAAATTATATGGATTATATAGCGGATCTGGTTTTGATTTTTTTTAGAGAAGTATTGCATCACGATAATTTGGTCTAAAATAAAACTAAATTATTTTTTAAACCAAATTACCGGGACGCAACAGGAATTCATTTAATTCATTTTGTTGGGTGCTATTATCATAGCAAGGAAAGAGTAGCGAATATTAACTTTATAACCAATACTTTGATTAAAAAGTAAAATGTGTAATAATCAATTGAGCCAGAATAAGTTAAGGGTAGAAAGCTAAGTACCTACGTTAACAATTAAATAAACCAAACTTGGAGTATTATATTTTATTCCTAGATTAGAAAGTGACAATATACATCTAAAAAGCCTTTACAGGATCAAGTTAAAATGATGGTTTTATATTATTTATTCATAGTATCTAATATTTAATATTTTTTTGAGTTTTTTTATCATTACAAATTTGCCGTCCTGGGTTTCGCCCTTATCAGCCGTGCTTAAATCCGTCTCTGGTCGCACTACGGCTTCACATTTTTAAAATTTGTTTAGAAAGGGCAAAAATAGGTCTATATATCAAAATCACAAAATACCAACCTCAAACATGCCAATTGTAATATAAGTCAATGTACGTAAATATACAGCGGGTCCCACTTAAGAGTGTAAAATCCTTAGTTGTTTTTTAGTTTTTATCCGATTTGTTTTCTATCATTTACAGCAGCGTCTGCAATTTAGCACGTTTTTTGCATAAAATCGTTAATATCTCCAAAGAAGTTAAGAGTCGAGTTGTGTACACATACGATCAATGAAATTGAAGAGGGTTATGCAACACCTGTTACACATTTGAAATAATGTTTTTAGTAGGCTAGGCTACTATAATTTTTAAAAATTTTATAGAACTGTTGATGTAAATAATATTTCTGATCATGTATAGACCATTCAGAAAACGTAAATCAACTACTGTTGGTTGAATAGCCCGGTTCATTTTCAATGATTCTTTGTGTATATGGTATGCTAAAGGTATGGACCCAGTGGCCTTACCTTATACTATAAAATAAAGATACAATGACTTGAATTATACAGAAACTTTTTGAATATAAAAAATTTTGAGCATATCTAAACCTCTCTTACTGAGTTTATTGTCCACTTCCCATGCAAGCGTCTTCTGTAGGTATTGTCTAATAGAGGCCGAATAGTTGGGTTGGGATGAGTTTGAAGTTTACGCATATGGTTGGTCATGTAGTGATGTATGACTTCGTTGACGTATGGTACCCTTAAATCACCATGTAATGTACTGTTAGATATGTACCACGGGGCATCAACTATAGCACGCAGAGTTTTAGATTGAAATCTTTGTAGCACGTCTACATTTGAGGAACTGGAGTACCTCCACAGTTCGATACCATACGTCCATATAGGTTTGATGATTGCCTTATACAGTAGAATCTTGTTTTCACATGAAAGGCGGGAGTTTCTGCCCATAAGCCAGTAAAGCTTTTTGACTTTTGTCCATTTCTTTTCTTTTTTGCCGATGCGTGTTTTCCATGTAAGTTTGCTATCTATGTGGATACCTAGATATCTCGTTTCCTTGGACTGTTGTATTTCAATGCCATTAATTGATATAGGTGGGCATTGCTATCTTCTCAAGGTAAACGTGACTTGAACGGATTTTGATTCGTTGACCTTTAAACCCCACTTTTTCAACCAATTACTGGCAGAGCTTATGTAGTCTTGTGCATAATAGCTTGCTGTTTGTGGGTTTTCATGGCAGGAGAGAATAGCGGTATCATCCGCAAAGGTTCCTACTACAGTGTTTTCAGATGTGGGTAAGTCTGATAGAGCAGAGGTCTACTACCTTGTGAAACACCGGAGTTTATTGGCATAATATCTGATACTTCACAACCGGACTTTAATTGAAGGTAACGATCTGCAAGATATGACTTAAGAAGAAGGATATACTATTGAGGAAAGGTTTTTTAACTTTGAATATTAGCCCTTGATACCGGACTTTATCGAAGGATTGTTGAGCATCAAAAAGACTGCACAGCAATATTTCTTGTCTTCCATTGCTTTGTTTATTACGTCAACTAAGCGATGGCATTGTTGGATGGTATTAAAATCCTCATGCCTGAAACCGAACTGGTGATGTGGTAATAACTCTTCTAAAAATGTATGGGCGTGTATTCTATTGAGAATTCGGTAGCTTTCTTGGTTTTAGTATCATAAAGATTTGCGCAAATTTGAATTGCAATGGCCAATAAGTCAGAAGAAGAATTGCATTAAAAAGTATGTTAGCAAAGTAATATGTTGTTTAGGCAGCGCCTTTTCCTTTAGAATATCATAGCCGGGTGCTTTTTTGCTATTCAGATATTTTATTTCTTGTACTATTTCTTGAGTTGTAGAGGCGCTGTTAGATATTCTTCCAGTTCTGCGTTAGTTTCATTTGAATGAGGATTAAAAACTTCTGCGAGATATTGAGCGAAAACATTGGATTTTTCTATGTCCGATCTTGCCCACTGTTCCGTTTGGTGGATCTGCGGCCGTTTGAAACTTTTAGCCGCTTTCCATCTGCACGTCGAGTAAATATAACTAGGTGGTTTTCTTTTAATATAATAGCAGTTCTAAAGTACCGATAACCGGCGAGTGGTCTGATGATAGGTCATAAGAGGGCTCAACATGATCATAGTTATTTGCGATACCATTGGCTATAAAGAAATCCAATAAATCCGGGATTTTGTTTGGATTGCTTGGCCAGTAATTATTTTTGTCGTTAGTGCCGATTTTTTTCTTTATCCCCTTTTTGTCTTGCACATTCTCTTTCCAAAGCGTTTCTTCGCGTTTTGCTTCAAGTTTTTCTTTAAACGGGATGTTGGATTCGCTATTATTTATTTGCTCGGTCTCGACGACATTTCTCTGGGTAACAGTTGAAGGACGAAAATCATCTTATATAAACACATTCTCATTTATCGGAGAAATTCCATAGAATTCAAAAGCTTTTATGCTCTTATTCCTAGTAGAACATCATTCGTAGGCGCGCCCCAATCTTCGCAATCTGGAAATGGGTTATATTTCTTCTGCGGTTTTTTGTTAACCATAGATCACATTCACTTAAGTAAAATATTTTAAGTGGCTTAAAATAACAGCGGTCCAAAGGTAGAATTCGAAGATTGCTGTGTGGTGGGATTGTCAACAAATCTAAGAAATTTTCTCTACAAAATAAAATATCCTCTGATAGGGATCTATGAGATGAATGGTTGTCTAATATTAACAACACGCGATGCTCGGAATTATCTTTTATTTGGACCTGAAACTGTTTTAAACATTCTAAAAACAAAGTGATGTTCATATATCCCGATTACGTGCACATTCCTATAGATTCGGGCCAAGCTCCATCCATAAGTTCACTTTTCTTTCACTTAAGGGGGAATATCAAAGCTGATGCGACAAAATTTCCGGCAGCACTCATGGTACATACAACGATCATCGTTTCACAGCGCTCAGCAGATGATATCTTTGCGACCAATTTCTTTCTTTTACTACTGACAACTTTGGTCACCTTAGTTGATATTCCACTTTCGTCCAGGTTGTATACTGAACTAAGAGGAAACCCATGTTTTTTGTAAAGATGGGTTAGATTCGAAAGAAATTTCCATGCCCAGTCTCTACCAGCTAACTTTGTGTTTGGATTAAATGAGTGTTTAACAATATTTAAGATCACATATGCACACGTAGAGCTTCTCAAAGATTTAAAGGTTAGGTCGCAAAACCTATTACTTTATCAATTTCTTGACAGTGCACAACCAGCATACATTTAATTTCGTCTGTAAATACTGATGTATAGTTGCTAAAAAATACTGCATTATGTCCAGAATTCAACCTTTTTGGCAAAGTAGATTCCGAGTAGATTCATGAATGCTTAAATTACTAGCGACTGATCTAATAGAGGAACCATCGGTTAAATTCGCTCTGGCCGTTTGCAGCATCTTCTCTGTGCACAATTTCTTTCAGACACATCAAGGATTTTTGGGCTTTACTAAGCAGAAAGGTGTACGACAATAGCTGGGATGCACAAAATAAGGCACAACTTCGTCGCAGAATATTTCAAATGGTTATAAAATTGATGTAAATTCTGTCCAAGAGCTTATGCGACATGTGATGACAAAATTGCGGGCCCTTGAAAATAATGCTTGCCATTATATAGTGCTGTTATTAATGTTATCATGGATGTAAGATCAACATATTTTAAACGTCTTTTGAATAAAATTGAATTTGAATTAAATATACATAATCGAACTTTTTCTCAAAACTTTTGTTACATACGTTACCATGGGTTAGTTTCTGTGATGTTGAATCTTGATTGCCGTTTTAATGTCAAAATATTTTACTTCTTCAAAAATTTATTTAATATATTTGAACTTCGATGTATTTTTACTAAACAACACAGATAAACAAACGAAAATCGAGCCTTTTTGCAGTAGCAGTGTAAAAAATTACTACTTGTGATGTTCCTGAAAATGTTATGTCTGGTTAACGTAGTACTCCATGTAGTATTTAAGCATTGATCTTCTTTTTATGTTTTCGCTGACCAGATCTAGCTCTAAATTATTTATGAAAAGTCTTCTTACTCTAATTTTACCATTGACTACAGGAACGTGTGCATATTAAATGCAGTTACACCATTCAACGAGTAGGGTTTGTGGCGTCCGACAGGTCCTTCCAACTTAAATATGACTTCATTTCGGTACAATTTTGCTATGGTAGTAAAGTGCAACCATTCGAATCAATCTCCTCTGATCTGCTTAAGGTGTTAAACCGCATTATTGACAGACTATTTTTTTGTAAACGATACTCAGAACAATGTAAATTTTAACCACCTTCAATTTTACCTGCATACGTCTAACCTTCAGTTACAGTTGGACGTGTCATTTACAAGTAATTCGTGGTTACACCCTTAAGGATATTAGACGGGCTATTCGAATGGATGCACTTTGCAGCTTTCAAAATTTTAGGAACATAGAGAAAAGACTGTCCAGTAAACAAATTTCTTTTAAAAGTTATAGCAAATTTCTACTTTTGCTAGTACTCACTGACCCCACTCGTTAAATTGTGGGTTAATTCTTCTTAATATATTACGCCTTTCTTCTAGCATCAACCGTGTGATATTGGATATCTAGTTTGTCGATTTCTACGTATGTTTATTTTTTTCTTCCACAATTATTTTCTTTGTTCTTTGCCACATATCTTCTGGGTATCATCGACTGCCGTCAGCAAATTTTGATGATTTATTTCTGCTCCCATTTAAGTACTTTAACAGCTCGGACCAAATCATGGGTGGCTTTTAAGGGTTTACAAGCCACCGACGAACATAATTATTACGAAAATCCTTGTCTGGGACCACAAGGTGTTTATTTATAAAGACAAAGTGGTCTAAGCCGAAATTTACTTTTGCCTATGACTATTCGAGTAACCGCTAAAACATCAAACAACATATAATATGATAATAGTTTGAATATTACATGTTAGTTATTGAAAGAAAATATAAAATATGTTCATAAAAATGAAAACTAGAACATTACAGTTGTAATTTTTAACAATTGAATTTTTTTTGTTCGGATGAAAATATTTACATCTTTTATAATATTACTCAGCGTTTAATCATTTAGTGAAACTACAAGTATTCGTACTAGTACATGCCAATGGATAGAAAAAGAAACTATTACAACAATCGAATAACTTACTTTAAGGTATTTTTAGACAAATGCACCGAAAGCAATAAGTAATATTTTCTGTCACTTTGGCATTTAAAAAATATTTCTATTTGTGGATTATTGCTTCCATAGAATAATTTTCATTATACAGTTTAAGAATTGCACAATATAATTATTTTTTCAAAGCGATAATATTTGAAGTAGGATTAGAGACAATGAAGAATGAATGTATATGTACCTACTGTTGGAAAATTGTTTATTTTAAGTCTTTAACGGTTATTTGCTACACTTTGCAATTGTTATTATTGGTTTCTCTTTCTCTCAAAGTAATTGTATTCCATATGCAATTTAAAATTTGATAATAGTCTGCTGGATACCAATTCATCAAGTGAATACAATTTAAAATTCAATAAATGCAGGGAATACTGAGAAATCCTCCGACAGGACTGCTATTTTTTTCCGTTATAATTGATTTTGCAGAGCAACCAGTTTCGAACGAGCAGGCACCTTCAAAATGTATTGTCGGATCAATTTTGATATGTAGTTTTTTCTTACTCCTATGCATTGTTCTTAATATGAATTGATTAGATTTAAAAATACATATTAAGGTACTACAAAGTTTTACCAATTACCAAGAATGGCAACAATGGATAGCTTCTTATTTTTACTATCTTATTAGTAGAAACGCCAAAATCGCGCTATTGGTATCTGTTTAAAAACAAACGCACCTGTGTAATGTTAAGCATTTCTACTGAGAATTAATCACGCGAAGGATATACTCAGTTATATTTAACGTTAATGGCTGCCAATGCAATGTTTCATCTCAGATATGGCAACACTCAAGATAACGCCATTCAAGTACGATTAAAAAGACGACGTAAAAATTTTTGTTTTGTATATCGGAAGATTCCTGATTTCTGATTCGCTCTAAATGAATAATAATTAAAATCCAAAAGCTATGCGTAACTAAGCACGCAGTGAAGTAAGTAGGTATTTAAAAATATAGCCAGTTTGTTCTTGCAGTGACACGTGTTGTTAAATACCGTGTGCCGTGTGGCCATCTACTTATAAAATGAACAACAAAGCCACGTCACTTGGAAATATTCAAAATTCCAAGTGAAATGTTGCAGTGGGATAGTCATTTTAAATTGATTTAAGAATCAACTTTGTCGTGTTATTTCGAATCAGTTTCTTAACTACAACTGAATGTTTAAGGCTATATTTAAAATAATAAAGTTGTAACTTGGGGGTAAGTTTTTTAATACTATAAGATTATATTTTGATAATGACAAAAAGGGCATTGGCCTGTTTTGTTTGGGTAAAATGAATTTTTTTGTCCTTTTCAATTTTTTTTAAGTTAGGATTTAACTGGATCAACAAACAAATTGTTATACACAGTTATTTTAAAAAGAAAAATATAGAGTCTTTGATTTTAAGGATGGCCGGAATAGCCTCCACTGACATTTAATTAAAACGTTAATCGGATTCTTCTGAGGATAACCAAATGTCTTGTGGTAGTTTTCGCTTGAGTCTCTTGTGGATTTTTCATTGTCCGACTGTATAGTAGTTAGCACTTGAGCACAATTGAATGTTATGGAAGAACTTTTTAGTCACTTTTTTTATATATTCAGTAATAGTAGGTATTCCCAGTTCCCTGTGAGTTTGATTGTTTCTCATATACCACGGAGCTTTTAATATAGTTCGTAAGATTTAATTTTGGAACACTTGTACTTAGTTTATTTATTTGCGATTTAGAGGTATTATCCCAGACACCGCACTCGTACAGTAACGCTGGTCGGTTTATATATTTATATATGAGAGTAGAACATTGTATTTGAAGTGACGATTTTTTGTTAATTAGTGGATATAGTAGCATTAATCTGGTTATGTGACTGGTTAAGTTTTTGGTTGATGTGGTAGCCCCAAGAGAGTCGCATGTCTAGATATACTCCTAAATATTTAATGGCCGAGTCTTTAAAATTTCATGGAATGACTTCGTTATTTATTGTTATACTGGAAGGATTAATGACCCGTCTGAGTGTAAAAATCTTCACGTCGCACTTTAGTTGATTAATTTTAATGCCCCATTTGTTAAACCATACATTGATATTATTAACCGCTTCTTGAAGTTGTTGGATGGAGGTTTCAAGAATTCTGAGTAAGGATGGCCGTGTCATCTGCAAACATTCCCAAAGAGGAGTCGATGAAGTCCTTATCGTCGATGTTTATCGTAAATGTTTGCTCTAAGTGTGCTTTTCAAAATCTAAAAAAATATAGTAGGGTTTATCAATGCTTTTCTATGTAGATTAATATGGTTCAATGATAATCAATGCATCGCTCGCTTTTTGTAAGTTACCATATAACCGTTTGTTTTCTAAAATTTTCGAATTGCATGTACATGATTGCAGTCAACTTTAATGCTAGGATAGTAGCAATTTGCCCAAGTTATTGCATATGTACGTCTTGCAATTGACAATCTACGTAGTTTAAGGTTTATTTATTTTGCCCATTTTAACTATAATAATCGGAAACGGAGTTTAAACAACAACAATAACAAAATAAATTCCTAAATTAAAATTGAATCTGAGGCTTATAATTGTTGTTCAAAGCGATTTCCATTATTTGTTAAGAACATTTGTTATTAAATTTTATATCAATTCCTTTATTGCATTGTTTGATTTTTAAAACTTATTTTTTCAAGAAATTTCAGGTGAATGTCTTTAATGACGACGTGACGTAGACCATCACTGACGTTGTTATCATTGGTTGTTTAATCATCCTATACAAACTGACAGTCAACGTGGACTGTAATTTGTGATTAGAGCCCAAGTTAGTGTTTAAAAATACCATTACTTCCTTATTTTTACACAGATTCCAGTGGTTTCGTCACAAGTATGTTTAAGAAATATAGGCTTATACAGAGCGTTTCAGCCAAAATATCGCAAAATGAGCTTTTCTTTATTTTAAGAAATTATTAGGAAACACTTTTTAAAAGTGAGTATTATAAATTAGTATTTTCTAAACAGCCGCTTACATGAAAATTTTCATTGAGGGTACCATTCCTACAGAGCAACCTGTCCTTTTTTGGAAAGAACGGTCCTTTTTTAATGAACTGTTCTTGCGGCTTTTTTGAGATTTTACATTTTGCCCAAATTAAATTATTAGAGAGAAAAAAGAAAAAATGCCCTTTTAATTTCTAATAGTAGAACTATGTTGCCTTTACATGAAAACAGTATAATAGTAGAATTTGAAGTAAATAGCACCTCATCTTCAGGTTGCGCTTGTCTTAGAAGTTTACATAAATCTGTGCAAAATACGAAAAACTTGAATATATCCTGGTAAATGTCTAAAGAAAAATAGGGTTTTTTGAATAAAATAATCATTTATTAATAATTAAAGAAAACAGAAAAAATAATGCACAACATTAAATATTGAAGTCTTTCTTGCTGTTGAATTTTAATTTTATCGCACCCTCTCTTGCCCTTTTAGTGGTATACAGTATTGTTGATGACTGTTACCGTTTTGACGGCCTGAGTGTGACTAGGAAGCCTCAAAAACAAAAACTCTTCCTCTCCTTTACTATCAATCGATAGTTTAAGTTGTTCGTTTGCAATTTTCGTCGATATTGGCGGTTCAAACAAGTTTTCTTGCCAATCGATCAGGTCGGAATACCACGGTGCCAAAAAATGTAATTTTAGTGGGTGATGGTCGAATGACAGTAGTTTTATCCATATTACGTTCTTCTAGAATATCTTTAGCTCCGAGTTCCCATAGCTAGCAAAATATTTTCCAAATGAGCGAGGTAGCTATTACGCTGAATCATTGGGTCTACAATTTTTAAGAAATCATCTGACAAGTAGCGTGAGTCTGCAATTAACTGGTATAGGTGTCGAGATCCATATTTACAGGAAGGATGTAGTTCTTCTCTAAACCACATCGGTGCGTAAACATTCATTATGTAAGTTGTCAAAAGGACGAGAATGTCGGCAGGATTCTCAGTTGCAACATATAAACGCAGGATTCTATTTGCTCTTGTTAACCACCTGGCATGTGAAAGTTTTCCTGGTGATTTATTTGCTTAATCTTCTGCAAATGTGCTTGAGTTGATAGCACAGCAGATACAGATATGATTGAACGGCACAGCTATTTTTTGGTATAACACAAAAGGTTTCCTCTCAGAAGTCTCGAGCAATTTTTCTATATGGCCCGAGAATGTTTTTGGTCCTGATATAGTTCCATCAAGATGTTGAAATAAATGTCGAAGAAGCAACTCGTTCATGTGCAAAAGACATGTAATCCACTGAAGTGGCCTTTCTAAATATGATTCAAGTTTCTTCATTTGCATTTAATTAATCCAACCCCACTTAAAGCATCAATGGATCAACATCGAATTAATCTTATCCCTCCACCATATTTTCCCATGTTTGTTTTTGTTCCATCACATCCAATCGCAATAAGACCTGATATAGTTAAATCTTTTTTAAGACAAAAACTAATAATCAACCTTTTTATGCCTTTGGTACTTACGCAATGCAGCTGAAGAACAAATGAAATGAATCTTTAGAGCCGAATCACTGAATCGAATCCCAGAGTTGAACGAGATTCAAACAGGTCAATCTCAACACTGAATCGCTGTGCCCAGCTCTAGAGAGAATATTGCGAACGTTATGCTTACTGCAATACACTTCTCAACCCCCCCTCCCCCCCCCGTATTAAAAATACGAATTTCCCATGGCACATTATATGATTTTTTCGTAAAATTTCAAAAATTCAAACATAAGGCTGCATATTAATTACATTCAAAAATATTTTAGTCATAGCATTGTTGAAAGATTAAAATTTGAAAGTCAAATTTTTATCATACATATTCAGGTCTTCAATCTGTTATTTCAAAAATAAACAATCCCAACTTATTATTTATAAATATGAACCAGACTTGACCTAGTGGAGATATCTAAAAACGGTGGGAAAGTGAAAATAGATGTATAAATTTAAGTATGTATTCCAAAAAGGCAACTTTATAGATAATATAAATGTGCACTAAATGGAGAAAAATAAAGAAATATGATTATCCTGATTAAATGATGGACTTTTTACAGTCATGTTCTTGTATGATCAAATATGACAGGGGTGGCCAAGCTCCTTGATAGTACGAGCCATTTTTCAAAATTTGAAATTTTTCGCGAGCCGCAATTAAATACGCATTTAAAAGGTATGCAAAAAAGGTATTAAAAATTTTTTTGACAGAAATTATATTTATTGAAAACATAAATAAAAGTACAAAATATGTGTATTGAATTTAAATATTAAAAATTAAACACATTTATTTTACTTCTCTTGATAATTCTTTAAAATTTGGTGAATAATAATTGGTGACAGCACTTCTCAGTCATTCTTTGAGATGCTGGTTAGTTAATACTGATCGGTGTTTGGATTGCATGAATTTTAATGTGGAATAAAATGATTCACATACGTACGTTGAAATAATTCGACAAGCAGCCTTTTTTAATTCAGGATACTTCGATTCTGGTACAAATTTCCAAAATTCAATAATCGGCGTCGACTTATATTTTAATTGTAGAGCTTGATCTTCTTGCATCTCTATTAATTCTAATTCTCCAGATGCTTTTTGGGTCATAATTATATTGGAAATGGAAAACTCACCTTGAATTATGTTAATTTCAAATGGATTCAGAAAAAAATCAAGAGACGATTTAAAATATTTCAAGTCTTGAAATCTATTTTGGAATTCCGTCAATATTCCTTCTAGCTTTTTTATATACTCGTTGAGTTTTTCTTGTTTAACATTGGAACAAATTTTTTTAATTCGAGGAAAATGACAAAATGTTTTATTTTTAATGTCCTTTTGAAAAAGTTGTTTTTTAGTTTGAAAACTAAATATTCACTGTGAGAGGAAAGATATTATTTTATCTTTCCCCTGCAATTGTAAATGCAGTGTTTGCAAATGTTCCACGACATCAGTCAAAAACATTAAGTCTTGTAACCACTCGTCATCGTCTAATTCTGAATAGGAACGATAATAATTTTTAAAATATAATAACACAAAAATGAAAAGGAAACTCGGGTACATTTATCGAGAGCCACAAATAATCCTTCAAAGAGCCGCATGTGGCTCGCGAGCCGCAGGTTGGCCCCCCCTGAAATATGATCTAAATCATGTACTATCTAGATATAGTATGTGTAGAATACAGAAAGGGAACGGTTTGTGAACGCTTTTATCTTTTTACCTTCCTCGTCTGAAAGACGAAGGAAGTATTGTAATCACGAAAAAATCACCGTCCGAGATTTCTTCAGATCTTCACGTTTCAAGGTCCCTAGATGACCTGTCGGTCTGTCTGTTGGCAGTATAGCTCAAAAACTATTTGTCGGGGGAAGACGATATTTTGCATACATATTATGTATCCACCTCGCATGAAACCCGTACAATTTCATATAAATATATACAGCACCTTAAAAAAATAAATTTTGTTTATTTTTGGGTTAATTTTGAAATAGAAGGAAGTAATAACTTTCACATAGGTCAGGCTTTGTAGTAGTCTTTGTCAGCTACACTACCGTCACATGAACTACTTGAATCACTATTTGCATCACTATTATTGCTCAAATTTGAATAAATACCGGTAGCCGGTTCATCAATGGCAGCCATTTTGATGTGGCTTGTCACACTTTGTGAAATTTTGTGACAATTACTGTCAAAGCAAGAAGATGATATTGCGAGCAGTGGCGCCATTTTTTGTATAAAAAAAGAGGTTTTCTTAATTCCATCCGTCTGTCTGTCTGTTTGTCTGTCTGTCTGTCTGTTTGTATGTCTGTTGGCAGTATAGCTCAAGAACTATTTGTCGGAGGAAGACGATATTTTGCATACATATTATATATTATCTACCTCGCATAAAACCGCTACAATTTCATATAAATATATACAGGGTGAGCCCCTTAAAAAAATCGAATTTTGTGTATTTTTGGGTTAATTAGAAGGAAGTAATAACTTTCACATAGGTCAGGCTTTACATTTGCCGAAAATAAGACTCAACCGATACAGGATAATGTCACAAAAGAGTAAAAACATTTCAACAATAACAGCATTCTGTTCAAGAGAGGCGCGCGCCGGACTTATTTGAAAGAGCCTCGGTAGCGTAGTTGGCTTTATCGGTGCAGATACGATTTCTATGAAGGGGTGCGGTTACAATCGCTCTGCAGATGCGGCGGGTTCAAACCCCAGCCGGATACATTTTTTTTAAATTTGAAAATGTATTCAATTTATTAGAAACGTGAAGATATTTTTACTCATAACTTAATTTGATTTTTAAAATTATTTAGTGTCACACTGTCGACGAGGGATGTTCTGGGTAAAGCCTTTTACAGATTTTTTACGTTTGTATCTGTAAAAATAATCTTTTTTAAAACCTATAGAGGAGAGTGGGGTAGGTTGTTACTGGGCCAAGTTGTTACAGTGCACATTAATCTCGTGTTTTTCGTTAAAGAGCCGTCTATTTGATACAGATGAAACTAGTAGTCAAATGCCACCTATACATAACGTTTGAATTTCTAGTTAGGATGTAAACCGAAATAATTGTATTAAATTGTTTTGACACGTGCGAAGTAAGTTCACATTTTTGTGCAATATATCGTGATATTCGCTACACAGTAAGTAATATACTTTCATAACCGTATAGATTGTTAAATACTAATATTTTACTCATAGTTTTACTAATTATTTTTGGACGTAACTCGACATTGGCAAAAAAAATTAAAAATATAACCTTACTAGTTATTGGTGGATCTAGTTGTTATATTCATCAAGGGTCACGTTGTTACGTGTAATAACCTGCCCATTCAGTGTGAGGGGATCATTTTCACCCCTTGTATTATTTTAAACAAGATGGTTAGAGACTACCAGAAGAAGACCTATACAGGAGTAACGCGCCAATTGTAGTTTTCCAAAAAGCTGTTCGTGAAATCTCAGAGAGTAAACTATCTGTGCGAGAAGCGGCAAATCCATGACATTAATTTTATGACGTTGTATCGGAATGTAAAAAAGACATCCTGCAAGTAATGCAATGTCTATGGGATACCATACACCCTCAAAAATATTTTCGGAAGATCAAGAGAACGAACTTTTGTACTACGGTGAACATGAAGTGACATCGAGGGATTGGTTATTAGGGTTTCTTAAAAGGAATCAAAATTTGTCGATTCGACCACCAGAACTAACGAGCCTTGCCAGAACTACAGCCTTTAACCGTCATAACAACCTCTTCGGAATATTAATTTTTTTTCCGTTTGATATTAATTTTTTTTCCGTTTGCTTTCTGAATTGTAATAATACAGGATTTACCTTGTATTATACACATTTAATAAAGGAATAATAAGTTTGTCTTCAAATATTTTTCTATTAAAATTACTGCTCAAAGTATGCTTTGTAACAACTTACTCCGCATGCTGTAACAAACTAACACATAAGTGTTATGTATTGGTGTGTTTAAAAGCTTATAACTACTACACAATTAACGTAAAATCAAATTAATGCTAAAGTTAAACATTTGCCAATCACTTGTACTACTTTACTTTCTTGTTTCGTTAATTTTCTTATAAAAAAATACAATGTAAAATTGTAACAACATACTCCACTCTCCCCTACTGTTTTTTAGTGAAACTTATGTTTCAATGATACCCTACTATAAATAATCGCAATTGCAAATGTTTGACCTTCACAAATCAAACATTTTGAGTGGGGCACTATTTACGTGTTACATCACTCATAAATGTATCGAATGTGCTTTTTTGGTTTTACAAAAAGCCTGGCACCTCTATTTATGTCTGCGAGTGAAGTGATGTATCTGTAGTATCCAACTTGCCTTGGCTTCATATAATGTTATTATACATAGTATTTGGAAATTAGGCAGTTAAAATTAAAATAATTTATGATGAAAATGAGTTACTCGAAAATCACCAAATAAAAATATTTTAATTTGGAAGGAATTTTTGAAACACAGGTTAGTAAGAGCAATTGTAAAATAAAAGAACGATATTTGAAAGCTACCCTATCGTGAAAATTTTCTAGAATTATTAATTAAATCTCGTCAGAAGTCAGTGTGCTGGAAGCAAAATTAAAATTCTTGGAACTATTCAAAGAAATGCTTTGACAAACAATACCCATT
>OW679202.1:36916277-36994473 GCA_940337035.1 Agriotes lineatus
ATAGAGCTAATAATATCTTAACGTTTGCTTATGCAAATTAAAGCAATTATCAAATTTAAAAAATTACGGGGGAGGGATTCGATCAACATCATCTGCGGATACAATCGTTGATAGTCAGATAGATGTAACTGCGCTATGCAGGCTCGCTGATGTGTGCGACGCGCGGGTGTATTTACGCGAAGGGTGTTATTGTGGAAACTTTTTGAATTTTTTGCGACATTATCTTGTATTGGTTAGGTTCTATTTTGGACAAGTGTAAGGCCTGATCTATGTGCAAATTACTACTTTAATCTATTTCCCACTTAACGGAAATATAAACTTTTTTTTTTTTAGGGTGCGCACCCTATATATTATTATGTATATGGCTATATAAAGCTACACGTTGGATTATCCATATATTTTATGAAATGTAATGCACCACTTTAAACTAGCCGTTTATTAATGCAATGCCCTTTCTAATTAAATAATAATTCCTTTTTAAAATCAAGTTCTCTTATCTCAGGTGGTTCGACAAATCAAGATCTCTATTAATTGAATTTTAATATTACAGTTAATGACATTTGCTGTCAAAGCGATTTTCAAAACTAATCAATCCAGGTATTGACAATTGCATTTTTACATTAATCAATTCATTAAATTAAATATTGCTTTGTATTATTGTATTCCACTGATTGATCTTTATTCAAAATGTTTTAATATTAATTACTAACAAACCTTATCACTTATTCAGCTTAACTCGCACACTTACATACACCAGTGTCTCCTGCTTCCAAAAGATCCCAATGTTATCCTCGTTTGACACCTACAGCCTACACCTGTCAACCAACTCCAATACCCTGCTGATTCTGGCTGCAATCCCTCTATCAAACGTCAGCTTCAACTCCAACCAAACCTGGTAAGTTTCAGGTTTATAACTGTAACAGCTCTTATCTTGTTTCTTTCTTAGATATCCTTCGGTACTCTGCAATCTCCTCTGAAGTGGTCCAATTCTGGTAGCACCATCACAAATCTCATTCTAGTTGAATTACTTTATTACGATGCAACCACCAATGTCAAATATAAACATGTAATTATGCTACACGTTGTTATTATATTTAAGCGCGGCCGTTCGCTGGCTACATTTCTACACAATTTGCAATAAGGTATCTGGCTGGCACGCGACTAGCTCAAGTCGAAAAAGGCGTGCGGTCAATTAAGTTATGATGGAAAACCAGGGCGCCAGCGAACCACAAAGACAGCCAGAAACCTCAACACTCTACAGATGATTCGCAATCTAGGTTAACATAATTCTCGAAAGTATAGCTGCAAAAGGCTCAAATGGGCAACCACCAAATAAAACAACTAACAGGCTAAAGTTATCACAGTTTACTTATACTTAACCCGATCTGGTTCAATTCAAATTACATAGTAGTACAGAGTATCACAAATCAGGCTTTGCCAGCCAACAGCGGGATGCTGTCCCAAATATTTCAATTTCACATTTAAAAATACATAAACAATACGTACAGTTATTCAGACATTTTACTTGGCTAGTGTGCGGCTTGACCCAGCGGGTACCTAAGATGTCGTATGGAGACCCGGGGCCTGGTGGACGTCTACGCAACAGCTCAACTCAGCCACAGGGGCTTTATGGGTGCGCCCAGCATTTGGTGTGCTCTCGAATTTGTCAGCGTAAAACTTTGCTCTGGACACCAGCGATTAGTCCCAGAATTATGATGCTACAGGACTGGCCGAAAGGGGCCTCGCACGAAGACGCCGAGGAGTATCTCCCAGCAGACAAGTTGCAGAATCTCCGTTATTGAGCCCGGCACGTCACGCTATTAACAAGATTAAAAAACCCTAAGTGGAGCTTCAAAACACCAACGAAAACTTACCCCATACGGGCGAGCACGTGTTTGCTACAACCTTATAATCCGCTTAAAAGCGAGGCGAAGAACATCGCCCAAATTTCATCGTTCCTAAGGGAGAATCCGCACAAGCGTAACTATTCAAAACAGCTCAACCTTAGTGGTGTACTCTGTTCGATCCATAACTACCGTAGCATTACCTTTATCAGCGGACAAAATTGAAATGTCGGAATTGGAACGTAAGGTGTTGAGAGCTTTCCTGTCGTCTTTTGTAACGTTACTTTTAGGAGGTTTAGATGATCATAAACACCTGACAGTTTCGAAGCAGATAAGATCGGCAATGTCTTTAGGAAGCGTTCTCACAGAAGATTCTACCGATCTAATAATCTCTTCCATAGGAATGCTTTTGGGGGCTAACGGGAAATTCAAACCTTTGGAAAATATAGAATTTTCGCTAGGAGAAAGGGCACAAGAAGAAAGATTTAAAACCTTCTTAGAACCACTTTAATTTGTAGAGACCGTAATCGATGACATCAAGGAATGAAACTTACGAAGATGAGTCGCACTTGTCATTTCTAATGTTTTTTGGGCCTGTGTGTGGGTGATTAAATCGAAGAGAGACCAGTCAAGAAAGCTAAGAGTATTGGACAAAATGTTTTTTAAGAATTTTCTTTTGTTGCCTTAAAAATTGATTAAAAATTAATAAATTATTTTACTGTCTTCAAATGCTATTTTCATGTATACGGGTGTATTCCTTGCCCTCAAAAACTTATAATTTGATGTTTAAATTACGTATATACGTCTTAGGAGGCGGAAAATGAGTCGATTTCCGGTTTTTGGCCGCCATCTTGAATATCTCACTTACGGTCTGGATCTCGAGTTAGTAACAGGCATTTTCGGATTCAGCGGGGTCAAATTAGATAGAAAACATCTTTAACTCAAAAGTAATATGATTTGCTTTTAGATTCGTAATGGAAGCCTTTTTCTCAAATCTAGTCCTGACTATGATAATAAAACAAGCGCGTAACTGGCTCCACTTTAATTCCGAGGGGGGGCAATGAACAAAGTCGCCCCGTGATATCAAACTCGCTCCATCTTACGGTAATAAATTCACACGAGCCTGTCCGAACACGAAGCCACACGAAGCTATACAGTTATCGCTCGCCGATACAATTATGGGTGTAATTTGTAAATATTGTAAATATAGGTTATAGTACACTGAACTGACTCAAATTTTTGGAAAACCTGCCTTACGGGGGGTAAAAAACATAAAAGAAAAATATTTGTAAACGATCAGTTGCAATTAATTACTTAGTATGCAAATGCATATTATAAATTGCACTTATAACCCTAGGTATTATTCGCGCCGTTTTATTTTTTGTTGAAGTCGTATCATGTTAAATAAATACTATACACGTTTAGCTAGTATAACAGAAAACTCAAAACTGAATTTAAAAAATCTTATCAACATATAAAGTCTGCTAAAATCATAAATTGCACCAGAAGGAAGGTGTCAAATGGGCATACAACAAGAAATATTCCATTTTGGACAACTTCTGTAGTAATTTGTTGGAAATATTGATATTTTATCAGTTATGTGTAGTTTTAAATTTTTAGTCAAAAAATTATTAAAAACATCTGTAAAGGGCTTTACTCAGGACTTTACTCGCAAGCAGGCGTTGTCAAAGGAAAATAGGGATAAAAATATCTTCACGTTCATATTAATACTGAAGCAATAAAATGAAACACTTAAATGCAAATTACATCAATTTTTAAATAAAAAACATTACCAGCGATGGGATTAGAACTTCAGCACCTGTGACTGCGATTTCAATGATCGACGGTAGCGCGCCAGGGAACGAGCATTCGCTGCCGCGGCCACCGAGTACGTCTCCCATTGGTGAGATGCGGCTGCCTAGAATATAATGCATGTATTGTTCCGTTTTCGTCAAGGGTAAACACCTGAGCTATCTGCAAAATATTACTTTCATTTAAGTAATTGTTCTCGAGTTAAAACAAAAATATGCGGAATTTTATATTTTAAGGTGCTTACTCTGTATATATATATTTTATCGGAATTTTATCGGTTTCATGCCAGGAAAGCATAGAATATGCATGCAAAATATCGTCTTCCTCCAACAGACAGACGTGACTACATGAAGCTGCTATAGAGAAAAGTAGTCAATGAGAAATGGCAATGAGCGAGAAAATTGTGAGCGAACCGAGTATATCTTAAATTTATGTATATTAGACAGCTGTGATACTTTACAAGCCTAAAAATTTATTTGGATTTCTAAATCGCCTAGCTATATTTTTCGGCGAATCTTGAAGTGAATGGATATTTGGTGATACAGTAGCTCAACTTCCTATGCCAAAATTTAAAAAACCGGAATTTTGCAGGTGATAATTGTCTGCAGCTCGTAGTATTGTTTACATTAAATTAAATAATGGAAATTTGATAAAAAAAACAAGTTCTGAAGCTGAATCTCGCGACAAGTTGCACATGTAGATTTAATTGTCTTAAGAATTTGGACCTACATCAACGTATTTGCTAACAGAAAATTTGGATTTGGTTTCGGGTTGGTTTATGGTGGAGCAAATAAAAAAAGTTGAAAAATGGCAATGGATAGCGTTGTCATTGATGCACACACCTTTATAGCATCTATGAATTCCAAACTAGAAGCACAGATATGGATATTTCTATATAAAAGAAACTATTAACAAGCACAGGCATCTACAGGAATGCAAAAATTGACGATAAACAATGCAGCAACGAAAGACCTAAGGACCCGATGGATGTGTTCTGAGAGTTTGAAGTTGTCACTGTTAGCAAAGATGCTATTAGGGTTGCTCTAAAATAATAGTCTAAATGAAAGATTTTCAAAGAATAAATGATTTATTGCAAGTTTGCAATACGTCGATTCATGACACTTCCAAATTGAGAAATAAAGGCTCCCCACAGAAAAAAAAACTACTCAGAAAACTGGCCACCTTTGTTTTGTTGTTGTTTGTTACCTTTCTTGACTTCTTGTGGAGCATAGGCCACTATGATGTTTCTGTAGCAATGATACTAGCAACAAGGTTGCTATCCTTGTGCTCCATCTTTTATTTTTTCAGTTATTCAATCATGGGTGTATTGAGTGGGTTGGTCTAGCTTATTTTCAATACATATACTGACTACCAATTCCTTCCATTTTCTTTTGTATTTAGCCATGTGTTTCACCTCGTTCCAGTTTGTTTTTATGTTGGTATATTATTCTTTCACACTTCTTTTCCATTTTCCAACTAGGCGCTTCTGTTTCTTTCTCATTTGATCGTATACTGAAGATCTTGTTTGATAATATCTGTATTTGGCTTGTTCAGAGTATGGTCTATCCACTTTGATTTTTTTTAATTGATTGTTTTCTCAATTGGCTTTTTGGTGTTTTCTTTGCCATAATTCTCTCTTTCAGATTTTATTGGGCCGATACATCTTCAAAATTCTTCTTAAGCACTTTCACTTGTTTCTTGTTCAAGGACCACCATTCACTTTACCATATAGCATCACACTTTTCACATTATTAGTATTATAAAGACGCAGTTTTGTTATCCGAGTTAAAACATTTGAAAACCAAATTTTTTTAAGCTTATTGAATGCGTGTTGCGTTGTAAATAACTACAATTTAGTAAATTGTTTCCTGGGTACCTTGTCAGACAATTTAACCGCAAGAAGTGATACCTTTATTGACTCGCTTAATGAGAACAATGATAAAGAAATCAATATGTCAGAAAATGAATCCGAATCAGAATCAGAGGAGGTAGAGCAACTTGAAGAAAATCAGAAATCCCGAAAATGCAAGAAGCAGAAGAAATATAATAACTGCCTGGCTTGATGCTACATTTTTTATACTCGTAGACTGTAATATTCAGAGTCTGGAGAATTTACAAATTTATTTTTAAAGTACGAATACGTATTATTGCTTAGTCGCACATAGGTTTCTTGTGAAAGGGCGCGAAATAAATTAAAAATAATCAATTCCCTCATGTAAAAAACGAAGAAAGTATTGTAATTGTGAAAATATCACCTTCCTAGATTTTTTCAGAAATTCATGTTTCAGGGTCTCTATAAGAGGAAAAATATGTTTTTTCAATTCCATCTGTCTGTCACTACGCCTGTTTGTCCGTCTGTCTGCCCGCCTGTTTGCGGTATAGTTCAAAATCCATTTTTGGACGAAGATAAGATATCGTCTTCGTCCAAAAAATGCGAATTATGTCTACCTGACTTGAAACCGAATATCTTTTTGGTCAAATATATGCAGGGTAAGCATCTTAACAATAAAATGTTGTCTATTTTTGCTTTAATGCAGGAGTAGATGAAAGTAATAATTTGCACATAGATTCAGTTTTTACTCTTAATGGAAATGAAACCCAACGGATACTGGGTAAATATCATAAAATGGATCGACGCGTCTCTTATATCGAGCCAGAAGCGATCCAACTGCTAGAAGTTAAAGCGGCGGGACTAGCAATATTAGTAATCGAATTCCGCCTGGCAGAACGCTTGGAAGCGAGCCTGGGAACCCGAGTTGGAATCTCAGTGACTGCAATGCTTTTTTATTTGCAAATAAATGTAACTCACGCGAGAGACGTTTACAGATGTGTACTAACTAGTTTCTGCATTTTTCCATAATTGCTAGGTAAGTATATAGGTTTTTACAAACGGGCAGAAGCCTATTAAGGCTGAAGTCCTCCCGGGCCTTTTCCTTGCCAGTCCGCCTCTGGGGAAGTAATAATAAAATCATCAGCAGCTGATAGAACTTTTAATTCTGATTTCAAATATATACAGGGTGATTTTAAAATGTTTCGCCAAACTTCGGAGTATTGTTCTACACACCAAGGCAAGTAAAAAAGTCCATATAAACATGTGTCCGAAAATCGCGCGTTTCCGAGTTACGAGCAATTTTTGAACTTGGGAAGTAGTCCAGTCAATTGGTGCTCAAAAAGAGCGAATAGGGGAGAGTTTTGGTGGAGTTCTGATATTTGGTTCCTATATGTTTTTTGGGTCGCTGTGCACGAATATCAGGTTTTTCAATAAAATTTTAGACCGGAAACAAGTTTTTTTAAGCAAAAACCTTGTAAAAAACCGATTTTTTTTAGTTTTTCTAAAAGTACCCCAAAGATATCCATCATTTATAACTATTAAACCTATATGAAATAAAAGAGGACACAGTTTTCTACACTTTATGTATGTGAGGTTTTTTTCTCCGATCAATCGTTCAGCCGCGAGAGCGCCGCAAAATTATAGTCCAGTCAAATGGTAGAAAATAGGGGAAAGTTTTGTAGTTTTTATATTTGGTTCCTATATGGTTTTTAGGTCGCTGTACGCGAGTATCGAGTTTGTCAACATTTCAATTATGAAGATTCATTTCATATACCATTGTTGATTTACGAAAAATGTATAGTTTTCGAGTTACTATGAAATAAACTGGCATAATTCCCTTTTAACACCTAATAACTTCGCGGCGCTCTCGCGGCTGAACGATTGATCGGAGAAAAAACCGCTAATACATAAAATGTAAGAAATTTTACTCTCTTTTATTTCATATAGGTTTAATATTTACGAAATTGGATAGCTTTCGAGTAATTTTAGAAAAACTAAAAAAACGATTTACACGGTTTTTCCTTAAAAAACGTGTTTCCGGTCAAAATTCTTGTTGGAAAACCTGATATTCGTGTACAGCGACCCAAAAAACATATAGGAACCAAATATCGGAACTCCACCAAACCTCTCCCCTATTCGCCCTTTTTGAGCACCATTTGACTGGACTACTTCCCAAGTTCAAAAATTGCTCGTAACTCGGAAACGCGCGATTTTCGGACACATGTTTACATGGACTTTTTTACTTGCCTTGGTGTGTAGAACAATACCCCGAAGTTTGGCGAAACATTTTAAAATCACCCTGTATAGTTGGTGGGGTTTAAATGAATAGTAAAGTTGTTACAACGCGGAAAAACATTTAAAAAACAGCTTCTATGCATAGTGTTTCGAAAACATTGAAACCCAACTAGGGAGATAATTTTCTCATCAAGATAAAACTACATGTGCCTTAGTAAAAAATATTTGATCGGGGAAACCAAGTTTGGCGCGTTAAATAGTTTCTGAGTTCCAAAGAAAAAACAAAAGTAAAAATCGATCTTCAAGAGCCCGTAACTTCTTAAGGAAACATTCGTTACTAATTTAATTTGTTACTAAGCAAATTTGGCTCTATCGGTCTATTTTGATTTTTGACGAAAAGAATGTCATTGCATCATATACATCATCGTAACCCTAATGACAAATTTGGATTTGCCGTTTGAGTTCCCTAACAAAATTTGACAAGCTGAAGTAATGTTTGCTAATTATTTTTATTTATATACCTAAGAACCACCTAACTGCAGTATATTTTTCCAAATATATGAATTGTAATAAGAGATCCAAAGTGAAATACAAATTGTATTGACTTTAACAACACTTTTCAGTAATATAAAAAAGAACTTTTCTCCATACTTTACTTAGTTTTACAAATCCTCACACAAAGATCCATGCATTTGGCGACAATCTATTACTCACCGTTAGAGATAAAAAAGTCGAACGGGAATTGTATACCAGAAAATCCTAGAAAAGTATGAAAGGCATATTAATTTAAACCAATGGTGAATAAACTTGAGTAAATGAGTTATTATATTTTATTTTTATGATCAGAATTGTAATATAATTATTATATATTAAGTACTAATTAATTTTGTACCAGTAAAAGAAATAGAAAAGCTGAA
The DNA here is from genome assembly GCA_940337035.1 of Agriotes lineatus. Taxonomy (NCBI): domain Eukaryota; kingdom Metazoa; phylum Arthropoda; class Insecta; order Coleoptera; family Elateridae; genus Agriotes; species Agriotes lineatus. Next base: position 36,924,917 of record OW679202.1, read on the forward strand.
CATCGTGCTAATTGAAGAGAGCCGTAGTCGTCAGCAACAAATAAACGCAATTAAAAACATAACCATTACTAAGCTGAAAAGTGAATATATAAAAACATAATCTAATTTTTTTGTTACAAGTAATATACAGTGTGTTGACCTTGAATTGAGAAAACACCGAAAAATTTTATACATTCTTAACCATAATAATTTGGAATTTTGGTGCTTTTTACCGACCCTAAGAAGACTTAAGCTACCTGAATTATTTCCACCTCTGCATACCATGATCGATTAAAAATGCAAATTTTTCGAAATTTTCCCATTGATCAAGGTAGGCGGAATTTGATTTCAAAATATTTTTTAGTCTACAAAAACGTGCAAATACGAATTTTTGTTGTAAAAATAAGAATATTTTTTGAAGCAATAATAATCAAATATTGTCAAGGCATAAAATAACGTAAAATTAAACATGTGTAATATATTGCTATAAAAACAAAAAATATATAATTATTAATGTTTTACAAACAGTCCATTAGTTTCTTACGAAATTTTGTGTTTTTATTATTGCAATTTTTGTTTCAATATTGTACAAAAATGAAATCATTACCACTTACATTCTAACGGAAAAATGATTAAGTTTACCACAAAAATAAAAAAGTAAAACTCAAAGTTTGATTTCAGGATCTTGTTTATAAAGTTTTGACTGGATTTGATTCCTCACTTTTATTTCACTTATAGTTTTAAAAAATATCTAAAGAGCTTTATTTAGAACTTCCCAGCAAGTGGACGTTGTGACACTAAACAATTTTAAAAATAAAAGAAACTAAGGGTAAAATATTTTAACGTTCTTGATAATACTGAAATAATAAAAGGAAACATTTGGTAATGCGAATTACATCAATTTTCAATTTAAAAACATGACCGTCTATGGGATTCGAACTTCAGCGCCTGCCAATACAAACTCAACGCTCGACCCACGTTGCTACACGGGAGCGTTCGAAACTCTGCAATGCAGCTCCATTAAACGCAGCGCATTTATTCCTTGCCCCCTTTTGTCTTTTACAACATGTATTCTGTATCTGTTGGGTCGCATCTTCATCAAGAGTAGAATCTGAGCAATGTGCAAATTATTACTTTCATCTATTTCTCAATTAAAGTAAAAATCAACAATTTTTTATAAGGTGCCTTGTAGATGCTGGGTGCAACATATGCCCTTTTTTGTCAAGGGTAAAAACCTGCGCTATATGAAAAATATTACTTTCATTTAAGTAATAGTTCTTGAGCAAAAATAGGCAAAATTTAATTTTTTTATCCCGTCTTCCTCCAACAAATGGTTTTTGAGTTATACCGAGGACAACAGACAGACAAACAGACAGACAGACAGGCAGACAGACAGATAGACAAACGGACAGACAGACGGAATTGGAGGCCCTAAAATGTGAAGATCTGAAGAAAACTCAGAAGATGATTTTTTCGAGATTACAATACTTCCTTCGTCTTTTAAACAAGGGAGTAAAAATATTATTCGACATGAAATTTTTTTTTTTTTGGTAATATATAATATATAGTTTTACTTTTTTAAATTTTTACAACCGTTTAGTATTTGAAAAATTTTGAAGACAACGAAGAAGATTTTAAAGTCGAATTCGCATATTTTCCTTACATGACCAACTTGATTTTTTAAATAAGAATTTAAGTGATAGCGATTTCATGTTTTTACAATTTTTGAAAGAGAAATCAGCTTAATAAAAACTTTAAATCACTCAAGACGCTAAAAAAGTTGAGAAAACTAAAACAAATTAAAGAACATTTTTGTTTTACTCCAAAAAAATTGAAAATGTTGGTTTTGTCATATTATATTTTGAGCATGTTGCGATTATTATTCCTTATAAAAAGTTCGTATCTAGGTGTTTTGAAGCCGTCAAAACAGATTTTGAAATCAAATCCAACCTAACTTGATCGCTGGAGTAAGTTTCGGAAAATTCACATTTTTAATTAATCATAGTGGACGGTATAGCAATATGGAAATAATCCAAATAGGAAGCTTAAGTCGCCCTGGAAATCTGTAAAAATTACCACAATTTCAAATCATTACAATTAAAAATTTTAAAAAACCCTAATGAGTGTTTCCATTTTATGTCAAATACGCTATATCTGCATATTATATACAACTATGCAGGTTTATTCGATTTTGAGGCTCACCGTTAAGAGCACGGACATGGTTAAAAATGAGTGCACACTCGCGCATTATAATGCTGAAAACTACTCAAGAAATAAAATGAACCTAACTGTTTTAGATTTCGATTTATACAAAACAAACAAAATTTTTGATTGTTTATTTTTGTCATAAGTCGATTGCTATGTTAGAACAAAATTATTTTGAAATTATTAGGAGTAGTGTAACTAGACGGGTTCTGCCCCAAAATGTGTTATTGCGCAGGTTTTCTGCACAGGTCTGAGCGGGGTTTTTGCGCAGGTTTTTGGCTAAAAATTCTGCGAATGAATTTTGGGGTTAAAAGTCTAATTTTGAAATTTTACAAGATTTCTACGATGAATTTTGGGACTACAACTCTAATTTTGAAATTGTACAAGATTCCCATGATAAATTTTGAGGCTAAAAGTCTAATTTTGAAATTTTTACAAGATTCCCACCATTCATTTTGAGGTTAAAAGTCTAATTTTGAAATTTTTACAAAATTCTCAGGTTCAACCGGGTGTCAGTCATTGTCTGGAAATGTCAGACCTGTTGAGACCTGCAGATGTGGGTGTCTGTCTGTCTTCCGCCCAATTGAACAATGAAGCCATTATTTGAGAAATGTGCAAGGTTCCTAAAAAATAAACCGGATTAATTGTATGGAGTCATTGTGGTCTAAAAGTATATATCGAAATTCAACCAAATATATCTGTTAAACGTATGATACAGGCAGTTATTAATTACTTAATAAATATAATTGTCCTATATCTAGTACTATAGTTATTCACGGTTAATGTCTTAAACTGATTTTAATAGTCGAATAGAGTCGAATAACTAACGTTATTACAATTACATGCTAAAGACTGTGCAGAAAAGGGAAGATTAAAATCAACATTTTAAAAATAAAACCCTGAGATTAAGAATTAAATAAAGCCAAATAAAAGCTATTAGACCACAGCAATATATTAGTAAAAAATACTCTAATTAATAAGGATGCTATACACGATACCCAACGCAACGGTGAGAGACAGTTTCATTTTTGCCGAATAAAAAACTTATCTAGATTGCTTAGAAATCAGGTCCGGCTACCTGTTTAATGGAAACATTTTCTTGAATTTCCGCTAAGACACAAGATTGGTGGCAACAATATATATAATTATACTATTGGAGATTATTATAATGCACACAGGTAAAATTATTACAAATATATATTATGCATCACTGACTAACCCGGCATGTTCCTGTAACCGATTTTATAAGTATTGAAATGAAGAACTTTAAAAATCTTCAAGTTGTTAGGTTGACTGTGTCAGGTTTCCACGAAAAACTAAAGCTCCTACAGGCCAGATTCTTGGATCAAGTATTGAATCTACATTTTGCTCGTAATCTACATTTTGCTCGTATTTGCTTGCGACTGGATTGTAGCAGCGTTTGAGTTTTAGCCACTGCACTATATGTTTTAACTACATTTTTTATTCTGATTAGTCTCCAAAACAACTGAATTATTTGTATTTGAAGAATTTAAAACTTTTTAATTTCACTTTGTCGTGCAGGTAATGTTTGATTAGATAGCGAATCTATCACAGACGCAGTTCTTGATTTTACTCCTGCCAACGAGCGCAAATTTTGTAAAACACAACTTTGATTGAGCAAATTTACTTGCATTTTTTAAGGAATCGATTGCTATTTGCTGGTTATTAATAGTCAAATCTTTTTTGCAACAATAATTCTTTATTTCAATTTAAAAAAATCTCTATTTGATATATTAGTGGGGGCGCATTGCCTGTAAGACTAATTTCACTTTCGTTAGTGATGCAGCAATTTATTTACTTCTTGTGTTAGCGCCTTGGTTTTAAGAACGCTATGTAAATGAATATTTTATAGAATTTGGAAAACCAAAGAAAATGTTAGCAAATAATAAAACTTATTTTAAAAACCCGAGGTTTATAAATACAATAATACAGCAAGACATAAAAGTTGAGTTTTTGCCGTATAAGACATCCGCAAGCCAATCCTAAACTGGTAGTTTTAAATAGCAAAATTTTATAATACAAAACGGAGCGATAAAAGAGTCGTCTTTTGATCATATTTTTTAGCCACCCAGCATCTTTCAGTTTTTATAAGTTATCCTATCATCTCTTTTATCAGTGTTGCAAGTGTTAATAGAGGCAATATTTCAGTGATGTAGTGGCAAATCTGCCAGTGGGGGAACGCTAGACTTCTGAGGGGTATGGAATATTCCCCAGGAAAAGGGGGTCCGGGGTCCTCTTCCGAAATTTTTTAAAAGTATACGTACAAAAATATGCGTTTGATGTTTTCTGGTGCAATTTTTCCGTATTACGATGTTGCCAGTTTCGTAGCCTTAATACGGATGGGGACATAATTATATATAACAGCAATGAGATAACATGAATAACAAAATAGAATGCTTGAGTAAGAAAGAGATGGCCATACGAAAAAATTATTTTAGTAGCATGTTTAGTTGACAAATGTCATAATTAAATTATGCGTCAAGCCTTCTCGAATATTTGCTACTATGTTTATCTCTTTCTTACTCAAGCAATACGTGTTATTTTCTTGTTCATGTTATCTCATTGCTGTTATATATAATTGTGGCTCCATCGGTATATAAATATCAAGCCTACAACTTTCTAATTGAAACTGTTTTTAATACTTTGCATATTCATAGCAAGTAGCAAGTCATGTTTGACGTGATATTTCTAAATAATAACATATACCACTAGCCTATATTTAAATGACACTGGAATGAATAATTATGAAATTGTTTGTGCTAATAAGTAAATGCCATAAATTCATTCTTTATTGTTTTTTAACTTAACAAAAAACCAGTGGGGAATGGCCGTTTCCCCGCGTTCCCCCTCGACTACACCCCTGCTATATTTGCGTGTCGCCAGATGTCAGACCTGTCGAGACTTATGGATGTGAGCGTCCGGGAATGTACAAGGTTGCTAAAAATAAACCGGATGTGATTGTCTGGGGATTTCTGCGCAGGTCTGCGCGGGGGTTTTTGCACAGGTTTGGCGGAAAATTCAAATTCTGTGCATCATTTTGTCGGTATATTTAAATTATGATCAGGTTTTTGGCGGGACGTCTGGGAATGTTCAAGGTTGCTAAAAATAAATGTATGGTTAAGAAATTTGCTTAAAATTGACTGAAAATTTACAGACATTGTTTGTAAGCGCCGAATGTAAATAGTACGTGTTTTTCCAGTACTTTATTAAATACACAGTCTCGAAATTTGAACCGATAGTTATTTATTTCGCTTTTGCTGTTGGATTTATGTACAGAAGGACAGCATCCCTCCCTTTAGCAATAAGCAAGTTCCTAAAGAAATATTATTATGCTGTAGAGATTTACAGGTTACAGTTCGGAGTGTAAACTGAGTTAAAAATTTTGGATATTTCTATACCGCTATTAGCAACAGTATCATTTAGTTGCATATTATTTTTTTACGTAAGACCCAAATTTTAGATTCGATTGTTTTAATATAGGTTCGAAAGCACTGCTTAGACAGTTAGACAGGTAGACAGCTAGACAGGTAGACAGCTAAACATTAAGACAGGTAGACAGGTAGACAGCTAAACATTAAGACAGGTAGACAGGTAGACAGGTAGATAGCTATACAGCTAGATAGGTAGACAGGTAGACAGCTAGACAGGTAGACAGCTAAACATTAAGACAGGTAGACAGGTAGACAGGTAGATAGCTATACAGCTAGATAGGTAGACAGGTAGACAGCTAGACAGCTAGATAGGTAGACAGGTAGACATGTAGACAGGTAGACAGGTAGACAGGTAGACAGGCAGGCAGGCAGGCAGTCAGGCAGGCAGGCAGGCAGACATACAACCAGACAGACATACTATTAACGAAGTAAGAAGAGGGAAGTTGGAAATTAATACTGAAACAGATCTTAATTTAGCGCTTTCAAAATTATCACTACAGATCATTAGGGGATCAATGGCCTCCATTATCAGTGTCTGAGAATTTGTAACGATGAATAAATAGACTACTGGTCAACCTGACATGTTTCTGTAACGGGTTTATGGGCACGACGAGTGTAATAAAACGACAATTGTAAATATAATTGTACTTATTTGTCCAATGTACATGTATAAAATTATTACAAATATATTATGCACCAGTCAATTATTGTGGTAGAAGTGTTGTTGTCATCTCTGTCTGGGATGTCACAATCGCCTCGTGCTGTTTCCGACATTGTCGAACTGGCTTTATTCAAAGATTCTTGATTCTGTTAACTCTTCTATTATACTAACAATTTCATGAATTGCATCCAATATTCATAGTATGACGCAGACAGTTGGCTCATAATGCAAACATTTAACAGATGGGCAGGCGGACGTTACCATAAATCATATACGATTTTCTTTACACATTTACGTTCTAATCTCAAAATTTTTAAATGCTCTTCGATGGGCTCCATCGCATTGTAATCAAACCAACTCCACCCGTCTGGAAGTCGTAGCTTTGTATCAGTTTTAAAGTCCGGATGTCCATATAGCGTAACGGTGATATCCATACGATTGCAACCAAACCATGGAAATAACTTAGAAAATTCATAGAAATACTTCTCGTAATATTTTTCCAAAGAGGTGACGGCTTCCATGTTACAATCAGACTGCTACGATTTATTCGATAGACAATGATTTATATGTTTATGCCCTTCTCGTGCAAGCCGCTGCCTACAACTTCTACATAACAGACAGAGAGGGCGTAGTTTGACAGTTTGATTTGCAACTCCAGATGTCCATCTAGCACAACGGTAATATTCATACGATCGCAACCAAACCATGGAAATAACTTTGAAAATTTATAGAAATACTTGTAATATTTTTATTCCAAAGAGGTGACCAAAAGCCTGAACTGAAACACGCCCCCCCCCCTTCAGTACCTCAAATTTGTCCCAAATAAAAAAAATAATGGTGAGGGTATTACCACTCTGAGTTCAGTTATTCACTAAAATTGTCTGAAATATATATTTTTTTTAATTAATGATTGCAATATTTACAACTAGCCCTAGGGCTAACGAGCAAATTTTATCGTATATGCTACATAACATGAGGGGGGTGATACGCCCAGTGGCGCTCCCCCGTAAACTAATATTTAGTTAGTTAATAAGATCGAGAGTTTTTTGTCGGATTAAACGTCTAGTTACATTAACATTGTCTAGCAGATTGATCACTAAAACACTTGGATGATGGTGCAGTCTATTCACATAGTTTACTGTGTAACGTTTTATTTCATCGCGCACCCACGGAATTCTAAGATCCTTGTGTAGTGTTTTATTACTTATATACCACTCCGCGTTGGCTAATACACGAAGAGTTTTATTCTGGAACCTTTGTATTATATCTAGATTTGACGATTTAGCACAGCCCCAAAACTGGATCCCGTAGGTCCACACAGGAGTTAACACTGATTTGTACACAAGCACTTTATTATTAAGAGTTAATTTCGACTTGCGTCCTAATAACCAGTACATCTTCTTGAGTTTGATCCTTCCTTGTCCTTGTAAGGTGTGGTTTCCACGTTAACCGTCTATCAAGGATCATACCGAGATATCTAGCTTCACGCTTGACAGGAATCAGTATGCCATTTAGTGCTACCGGTGGGGCAGAACTATGCTTTGTAGTAAAGGTTATAGCAGTAGATTTACTTTCATTAATTTTTATGCGCCATTTATGGAGCCATTTCTGCATATTGTTGAGATGTAGTTGAAGGTTCGTTGCTGCCAAAACAGGGTCTACATGAGATGCTAATAGTGCAGTATCATCTGCGAAGGTGGCTGTAAAAACATTTTCATTAATTGGCAGATCAGCAGTAAATAACTGATATAGGATGGGCCCCAGCACACTTCCCTGGGGCACACCGGCCTGGATCTGGTGGAAGTTAGAACGGCTTCCTTCATATTTAACTTGAAAATGTCTTTCATTTAAGTATGACTTGAGAAGCATGTAGTACGGATGGGGAAGAAGCCGTTTGATCTTGAGCAATAAGCCATTGTGCCAGACGCGATCGAAGGCCTGACTCACGTCTAAAAATACAGCAACACAGTATCTGCCTTCTTCTAGGACTTGTTCTATTACACTCACGACTCGATGTATCTGCTCTAACGCGGAATACTTTCTCCGAAAGCCAAACTGGTGCTGTGGGATTAGACTATGAGTATCTATGATAGCTAGCAGTCTCTTCAATATTAGCTTCTCCAGTAGTTTAGACAATAACGGGAGCAAAGTTATTGGCCTGTATGAGGTGACTTGATGTGGAGGTTTGCCCGGTTTCAAAATTAAGATTATTTCTCCAAATTTCCATGATATTGGAAAGTACTGTAATCTTATTACATCGTTAAATATTTGTGTAAGTGACGTTATCGGTTTGTTTGGAAGTTCTTTTAAGGGTTTGGCGGTAATAAGGTCATAACCCGGAGCTTTATTGTTGTTCAAATTATTAATTTCTATTCTAATTTCTTCTGGAGTGAAGTGCTGAATAGGTAAGCTTAGCTGTAGTGGAGCAGTAAGATAATCCAATATTTCATTTTCTTCGGCTTGAGTGGTCTGTGGAGGATGTGGCTGAAAGGTTTTGGATAGATGTTCAGCAAAGAGTTCTGCTTTCTCTTCGTTTGTTCGTGCCCATGTATTGTCATCTTTACGAATTGGCGGAATAGGAATACTGGAAGTTTTTAGCTTTTTTGTTGCTTTCCAGAGAGCGTAATCGTTATGCGAAGAGGCTGATAGGTTACTAACGTAATCATTGAATGAATCATTTTTTCATTCGCTTAGCAAGTTTTTTAGTTCTCTCGTTAGTCTGTTCAATCTATTCTTGTCGTTAGGGTGCCTGGTTTGTTGCCAGATTCTTCTTGCTCTCCTTTTTTCCAAGATTTTGGTTCTGACATGTAAAGGGTAATTTTCGATCGTTGCTTTAGGGTTACGGCTAGGAGGGATTGCGTGCCAGGCTGCATTTTGTATGTTGTCTGTTAGGCTTTCAACTGCAATATCAATTTCATCTTCAGTTTTTAATGAAGCTTTAATTTTCACATTGTGAATTAGGTAGTCTTTGTACATGTCCCAGTTGGTGTGTCTAGTATGAACCGTAGGATTTTTAGGTTTTGTAATTACCGAGGTGCTGATGGTGATTATTATGGATGAGTGGTCTGAAAATAGGTCGAAGCACGATTCCACTTTGCAGTAATTGTTGGATAGACCTTTTGTGATGCAGAAGTCTACAGCGTCCGGTATTTTGTTGAGATCGGAGGGCCAGTATTTTGGCTCACCAGTGGATAGCTGATCATAGTTCTTTGCTAGCATAGCTTTGTGCAGCTCTCTTCCTTTCGTAGTTGTTAGCCTAGAGCCCCATATAGGATTTTTGGCATTATAGTCCCCCCCTGCTATAAATCTGTTTCCTAATTTATGATAAAAGCCTTCATATTGTGCCTGTTTTATGGCATGCCTGGGTGGGCAGTAGATTGCTGCTACAACGAGTGGTCCGTTACTGCATTTGACGTTGATGGTAGTGCCTTGGAGATAGTTAGTGGAGAATTTTTCCATTTCGTAATGATGCAGCCTCTCGCTGATAATAATTGCAGAACCGCCATGGGCTGTGCCATCCGGATGATTTGTGTTGTATGTTATGTATTTATGAATTTTGAAATAACTCCTTTCCGTGAAGTGAGTTTCTGAGATGAGTAAAATGTCAATTTTGTGCTCATTAAGAAAGTGTTCAATTAGCCGGACGTTTTGTGCTAACCCATTTGCATTCCAAACTGCTAGACGTAGGGCAGTCATTATTGGGATTTACTGATTAGCTGGGTAAGCAGACTTAGCATCATACTATTCTGGTTCATTAACTGGTTGAACATTGATTCAAATCTAGATAAAAATTGGGATAACGAGATGTCATTATTGTCATTTGCTTGGGGGTTACTTCGTGCTTCTACCACGGTGCTATAAAGACTTCTGTTGTTTGGGAAAGTGGCATTTATGTCTTTCTGTGCTGAAATTGGTGGGTAAGCTCTAGGTAAATTATTTGTTCTAGTTGGAACTCCTGATTTGCCTCTGCCTCTTGCCGCACTTAGCAGGAGTAGTTTGTAGTTTTTTACACTGTTTCGTATTATGTTCTCCGCCACATTTGACGCAAAGATATGGCTTGGTACAGTAGTGTTTGCTATGTCCGTACGCCTGACATCTCATACATTGGATGATTGTGCTTTTCTTTCGTGGTGGCTCCACTAATACTTGCTGATAATCTATGTTTTATTTCGTACGCTTTTTTGTTATTTGTAGCTGGCTCTAGGTCGACGTAGAACATGGGTAGTGGTTCTTTATTAACTCTGTGCCTAATATTGATGATATTGCGAACGACATGACCCAGCTTTTTTAACTCTTCTTTGATTACCTCGATGTCTGTAGTGTGGTGTAAGTTTCTGATAACTACCCTGTACGCTCTATCTTCCTTTAGCTGGTAAGTGTGATGTACAATATGTTCGTCGTTTAGATGTGTAATTAGTTGCCTGTAAGCTTCTATTGTATGCAGGTTGACCTTTATTGTGTTATTTGCTAGGGCTTTTGTGTTGTATTGCTCTCTATCTACGACTTTGGAGAGATTTTCGATCATTTGGTTGAGATTGGTGACCCCATAAATAAATATAGGAGGGGGTTTAGGTTTTTTTTGTTCATTGGTATTGCTTGCTCGTGTTGTTTCATCTTGTATGTTTTCCTCGGATAACAAAGTGTACCTATTTTGATTATTATTTGAGGTTTGTAAGTCATGTTGTTTAACCTGTTTCTGATTGTTACGTTTTCGTTTTTTTATTTGTTGCCATTCATGTTGGTTTGGTGCATCTCCCTCTTCATCATCGTCCATTGTAATCGGTTCGCTGTTATTTGAAATTTGATCGTTTGTTGATACTAGCGGTGGATAGTTTTGGCTAGAGAATGGAGACACATAATTGTCGTTATAAATTTGTGATGCTGGTATATAAGTGTTGTTTTGAGTAAGTGGTATAATACCATTATTTAGGGGTATTTGCTGGAATCCAAACATTTGCGGTTGCTGAGGGTATTGAAATTGTTGCTGTGAGAAATACATATTTTGGTTGTTATTATTTTGCATATTCTGACAGAGCTGAATTTGTTGATTGATAATTTATTACTATTGTTGGTTATTTATAAAATTAACTTAATATTATACTTAAAGCGTCCTATCTCTATCAAGTCAGACTTCAAGCGCGTGCACCGATGATAACTTGTAGCGAGCTCCATACGGCACGTGCACTCACTTCCGCGATACACGGCGGACTGTCTGAAATATGATTGAGGATAATGTTTACGACCACTGATTTCTTTCATATGTTCGTGCAATGTGCAAGCAATACATTTTCGTCTTTCTTGATTAGTTTCCCCTTTACATTTTGGACACTTATACTTAACTGGTACAGGCATCTCTCTCACTCTCTTTTTTATTACTGCTCGCAATCTGTACAATAAATGGTGTTAAGAATCCTCATCTCTTTCTTATTTATACGATTTGAAGAAGACGTGGGTGGGATTGGGGTGAGTCAAGCATTTCAAACGTATGATTCTGTAAGTTGTGGGCATTTATGTCTGTAGTTGTGCTAGCTCCCATGGTGACTTAGAGTTTGATGCCACTGCATGAGAATGTGTGATTGGTAAAATTGACAGACAGGCAGACAGACAGACAGAAAGACAGACAGACAGACAAACAGACCGACAGGCAGACAGACAGACATAAAGACAGGCAGACAGGCAGAAAGACAGACAGACAACATGTTGGTGCTGTTTAAGCAGAACAATATGAATTTACAGGTCTACCGAGATCATGTTAATACTGACATGACTTACGAACAATTTAAAGAAATGTGCGCTTATTGTTGAATTTTTGGTAATAGACAAAGATAGTGATTTTAAACAATGGACGCTATCGTCATGAATTTGATTCGTATATACAGTGACCAGTAAAGTCCGCATCATATGGGATTTTTTTTTATTAATAGCTTTTTTCGAAATTTGACTTTGGCATCAATTTGTGCTTCGATCGAGATGAAAATTAACCAAAAAAATAGTAGTCACGTCATTCGCATTATCTGTCAAATTTAATTTTTTTTTCAAAAAAAAATTCAAAAGTGGGGTTATTTCTCAAAATATCGAAAAAAGTTATTAAAAAAAGTTTTTCTAAATGCAATTTTTAGCCCATATGCAAAATTTCAGCTGTATACGATAATTTAGATTTTTTGCCCTTTTTTTTAAATTGCACCACTGTTGCAAAGTAAGACTCAACACAACCTACCTAAAACTTCTTAGTTTTGACAATGCTTTATTTCACACACATTTTCTTTAAAGTAGTGCCATATTAAATGTGTGTTTTTCTACAAAATCCAAATAGGGCTATTAAAATTTGGTCACATGTGATGCAAAGTTTATTTGTTTTTAATCCTGTATAATGTAACTCCATAAAATAACTATTTTTGAAAACGCAGTTTGTGTCTAAAAGTAATACACGTTATTTTATGAAGTTACATTATACAGTGTCAAAAACAAATAAACTTTGCATCACATGTGACCAAATTTTAATAGCCCTATTTGGATTTTGTAGAAAAACACACATTTAATATGGCATTACTTTAAAGAAAATGTGTGTGAAATAAAGCATTGTCAAAACTAAGAAATTTTATGTAGGTTGCGTTGAGTCTTACTTTGCAACAGTGGTGCAATTTAAAAAAAAAGGGCAAAAAATCTAAATTATCTTATACAGCTGAAATTTTGGAGTTGGGCTAAAAATTGCATTTAGAAAAACTTTTTCTAATAACTTTTTTCGATATTTTGAGAAATAACCCCACTTTTGAATTTTTTTTGAAAAAAAAATTAAATTTGACAGATAATGCGAATGACGTGACTACTATTTTTTTGGTTAGTTTTCATCTCGATCGAAGCACAAATTGATGCCAAAGTCAAATTTCGAAAAAAGCTGTTAATAAAAAAAAATCCCATATGATGCGGACTTTACTGGTCACACTGTATACTGTAATGGTCTTATGCCTGAGGCTCTACTCTGCTTGCAGTACAGTTTAGAAAACAAGTCAATAAGCACAGAGTTGGGGTGTTTTAAATACTAAGATTAAATTTCATTCAGTAAATGCATTGGAAAAGAGATGCCAGTATTAATAAATGAATTGAGAAAGAAATGCAAAGGGCAAAGCTAGTTTTTCACAGGGTTGAAGTCAAAGTTCAAATTAATTAAATATTAGATTTGGGCAGAATGCATAGCTAAACCAAAAGAAATGAATAATCACAAAAAGGTTTGCTATGTGCAGGTCAATGAAGCGTAGATTTCAATATAGTTATTTAGGTCAAGTTGTGAACAATCTAGAGAGGTATAAGAAGCCAGAAAAATAATAATGTTGCAACGAGCAATTAATAAGGCAGGCATAAAGACATAAAATAACAATTGTGAGAAGCAGACAATACAGGAGAAATGAAGGGAAAAGTAGACAGCAAAACAAGTAAAAAAGCGAGTGAAAAGAAGACAGATGGACATCGAAAGCATTTATGAAGAAAGTTTGATTTGTGGATCAGTGCAATTACTCGAGTGAACAGAGTAAAGCAAATAATAAAACGTATAGTGGCGCAAAAAGACATTTTGACAATTAAAAATGTGGACAATATTCTAGATATAAGAAATTTTTAAATTCAATAATTTGTAAGTAAATTTATTTCAAAATGTATTTGATTTGAACATGGCTAATTTCTGTTTGTATAGTATTAGATTAGCATTTGTTTATAGCGGACTTCAGGAGATAACAATTGAATAAATTATAAGATTGACATGAAATTTTGTGCTCCTTTTGAATACAAGTTTTTATATAATAAAATTAAATATTTTGAGCTAAAAAGTGTTTTACTGTGTTAAGCAAGTGGTATAGTTCATATAAGAACGGTTGTGGCAATTTTTGCAAACATAAATATTTTCAACAAGAGCATCTCCGAGGTTGCATGCGCCAACCCACATCAAAATTACGAAGAAGGATTCCAGCCGAAAAGAGGGTCCAGAGCTAGGGTATTCTACTGCGACGCATCAGGCAGGAGTGCAGGACATCGGCCAGCAGCACAGACACCGGAGGAAACCGTTCCAGACGAAGATACGAGCTGGGGCCCCCTTTCCGAAGATTGAAGCGAACACGAAACCTTAAGGTACTGTCTAACCCTAAAAATATGTGTGCATGCGAGACAATACCGTACTTAACAAGATTCAAGCATCTTCAAGCCTCCAGCGAAAATGCTTTTCGAATTATTAACCAGAGTCCAGTTGTGAGGTTAGGTGGAGATCAAACAATTGCAGAAATTTAACCGACATCCCTTCTGACGTCATAAAACAAATTTATTTATGAAACAAAAGAGAATAATAACCGCCAAAGCACTACGATTTAAATAAATAACTCTTCGAATGTTCACAAATTTGATTTTTAAAGTCAACAACGCTTACTGTCAGATACGAACCATTTTGTGTAATTTTGACAGCAGCTCATACATTAACAACTGCGTATTTGGAAATAATTCGGGCTCACAGTGGCGTACCAGTTTAGGTAAAAAGATTACAAATTATTAGGAATTTACCCTTTGAATAGAGTTGATTGTTTTACCGAGCTAGCGTTATGAGAATAAAATTGCAGATAAATAAAATACGAAAAAAGGCATAATACTATTTATTTTGAGGCGAGTAAATAAAAATACAATCTAGCAATTATTTGAATCAGTTTAATCAGTGGTGCATATCAAACCATAGCAATACATCTAACAATTCTGATATCTATTATTTGATAAGAAACTGTTAGCGTGTGAACTAGTTTGAATATGTCAGTCTGTCTAACTGTCTAGTTGGCTGTTTACTTGTTTACCTGTATAGCTGTCTACCATTCTACCTGTCTACCTGTCTAGCTGTCTAGCTGTCTAGCTGTCTACCTGTCTACCTGTCTACTTGTCTAGCTGACTAGCTGTCTAGCTGTCTACCTGTCTAGCTGTCTGCCTGCTTACCTGTCTACCTGTCTACCTGTCTACCTGTCTACCTGTCTACCTGTCTAGCTGTCTACTTGTGTACCTGTCTACCTTTTTACCTGTCTAGCTGTATAACTGTCTACCTGTCTAAGCAGTGCTTTCGAACCTATATTAAACCAATTGAATCTAAAATTTGCGTCTTACGTAAAAGAAAACAATATGCAATTAAATAGTACTGTTGCTAATAGCGGTATAGAAATATCCAAATTTTTTAACTTGGTTTACACTCCGAACTGTAACCTGTAAATCTCTACAGCATAATAATATTTCTTTAGGAACTTGCCTATTGCTAAGTGAGGGATGCTGTCCTCCTGTACATAAATCCAACAGCAAAAACAAAATAAATAACCATCGGCTCAATTTCGAAACTGTGTATTTAATAAAGTACTGAAAAAACGTAATATTTACATTCGGTGCTTACAAACAGTATTGCGGATTTCCCAACGTCAGTAAATTTTCAGTCAATTTTTAGCCAATTTCTTAACCATACATTTATTTTTGTCAACCTTGCACATTCCCACATTTTCCGCCAAAAACCTGATCATAATTTAAATATACCGTCAAAACATACACAGAATTTGAATTTACCGCCAAAACCTGCACAGAATTTGAATTTCCCGCCAAAACCTGAGCAGAATTTAAATTTACCACCAAAATGATGCACAGAATTTGAATTTCCCGCCAAACCTGCGCAAAAACCCCGCGCAGACTTGTACAGAGACCCCCGCGCAGACCTGTGCCCGCGCAGACCTACGCAAAACCCCAGGCAATCATATCCGGTTTATTTTTAGCAAACTTGCACATTCCCGGACGCTCACATCCACAAGTCTCGACAGATCTGGCGACACGCACATATAGCCTCTATTAACACCTGCAACACTGATAAAGGAGATGATAGGATAACTTATAAAAACTAAAAGATGCTGGGTGGCTAAAAAATATGATCAACAGACGACATATTAAGAATATTTTCTATTTTATCCTCGTATAAAACATCGGAGCCTCATCCTTTTTGTACCAATCGAACAGGCTTTTTTCACTTTACTAATGTCATTAAAAATCCTAAGGTCCTGCACACACGGGGATTCCGTATCCGAGATTCGGTATGCGGGATACAGAATCTGAGTCTGTTCAGACACGGCGACTGAATCTCAGACGCGGGCCTTCAGTCACTTGCAGTGCCGTGCTGTTATGGACCTAGCATTGCTGTTCTTTGTTTCTGTCGAATTAGTCTAGAAGTGCTGTATTTAAAGTCAGGGATTGGGCTCTACTAAGCTAATAAGTTTTTCATTGTCAAATAATGTACGCTCTATGATCGTTGTATAGTAAAGAACGCCCTGCTTATTCGATTTAAATAGAAGTTGAAGAAAATCTGCTACGCCTATGATATGATATCATATGTTCTGGCTGGCAAAAGTAGGCGTGTCCATGCCCTGGTACACGAGGACTCATATGCTCCATATGCTCCAATGGTAAATCGCTATCCGAGATACAGAATTTGTCGCCGGCGGCCGAAATGGAGAGATAAGGAAAATCGGCCGCCGGCGACACATTCTGTATCTCGGATACCGATTTACCATTGGAGCATATGAGTCCACGTGTACCAGGGCCTGGACACGCCTAGTACCAAATGCTCAGCTCTATCTTCAGTGTGCAGTTTATTTTAAGCATTGTTATATTTTCTTCATAGTAATTCGTAACTGCTTTACATTGATTACACTTGCATGTAAATTTTGTACTTCTACTGTGCGTTTTTTTTTAAAATATATATATTGAAATGTTCCAGATTCGAATGTTGACAGTGGTTGTTCAATTTTGAAGACCCCTGAGAGTGAAAACTTCAGGAGAGGTATTACGAGTGACTCTTCACCAAGTCCATCAGCCTCCGAAATTAGAATGGAAATGAAAAAGCGTCCTTGCAGTGGCACTGATGGCAGAAAAGATTGATGCCATTGGTCAAAACAAGAGGATGGTAAATTGCTGAAGCACTTTAAACACCTACTAATACAAGGACACAAACCTTCTAAAGCAGCACTACAAAATGTTCTTAAGGCAAATAAGAATGTCTTCGTTGGCAGAACATACCAAAAAACTTATGCGCATTTAGTGTACCTTATCCGAAAAATACCTTAAAACTAACAAATCTAAATTCTCGTAAACTTTATGCATAATCTCTTACATTTAAGATGCATATTTATTTATTTATTTAGAAACTGCAATTTTTCTCAAATTTTTGGTTTGCAGCATGTCTGCCTTTTGTATTATTCACATCTGTGGTTGTAGTAGTAAGTGCTTACCGTTAAGTAATTAGACGGAGGGCCTCCTACAAATATAGTTGCGTCATTTTATCAAGAAAATATTCCTTGCAATTATATTATCTTAATATCGGTGATGATTGATTTGGATGTTGGCCTGGTTTTCGATGGTGGAGAGGGCTACAGCAGTAGTGCAAAGGGGTAGAGAAGAGATCAGCTAGGGTGGCCTGAAATTCGTGTTATATATTGGCCAGTACTGAAGTGTATTATTGGTGGCACTGTCAGTCTATGTCCAATTTGAGGTTAGCAGGTTAGGTTGTGTTCGTTATTTAACACAGACTGACACAAAACCTAACCTCCTAATCTCGAATTTGACATACACTGACAGTGCCACCAACAATACACTTTAAAACTGCCAAACTTATGACATATGTCACAGGCGACGCCGATTATAAATTTATTTGATCTCTTGGTAAACTCTATTCACTATAGTCCCGGATTGCCAATGTCAAAATCCAATTTTAAAAAATCCTTTATATCATGGTTAATACTTTTAAGTCAAAATTACGTTTTGAGTTGTCCAACCTAGTAGTAACAAAAAAAAAACAATCGAAATTCAACAGTGCTACCACAAAACGTCATTTTTGACAATCCGAGATCATAGTGAACAGAGTACATTTCAATTTCTTATGGTCCTTGAGAAAGGTAGGTCATCTTTAGTTATGTGAAAATGACCTGACGATATGTCACGTTTACTTTTTAAATTAGGTTATACTTTTTTACATTTGACAAGTACCGGTATAGCTAAAAATATTTGTCAAACGTCAAAAATTATAACCTAATTTACAAGTGTATACCTGACATTTTGTCAGGTCGGTATCACATAACCAAACATGACTTACTGGGGATACTTTTCTCAAGAACCATAAGATATGGAACTATCTCTACCCCTTTGCGCCCTTGTCGTAGCTCTCTCGACCACTGGAAACCAGACAGACTTCCGAATCAATTATCAGCAATGGAATATTTTCTTGATGAAATGACGTAACAAATTTTGTCGCTGGCTCTTAGACGAAATATGTAACATAATCTCATATCAACTGCTACTGCCTATGCACGCTTAATAGTTTATTAAAAAATGTAATTTATATAGTTTTATGTACTAGCTTAATTATACAGGGTTATCAGTTTGATTATGGATAATTTAAAATGTATGTAGCCCCATATTTGAGAGATATTCATAGATAATGTCATCATCATATGCACAAAACAGGAGTTCTACATGATCTAGTTAGGTGAGCCAATTTTCTGCCCAAGATCATGAAACGCGTCTACAAAATGGTACGTACAATCCAGCAGTATGTGCAGTGCACTTTGTGGTATGAACAATTTATTCCAAAGTGTTGTGTGCGAGTTTTGATGTGAGTGTGGTGTCAGAAAAGTAGCTAAGTACGAGGACATGCGATGGTATCAGTCGTATGCCTTAAACGACTGTTACCATCGTACTTAGGTGCTTTTCTGATACCGAAGTCAGGTCTAAACCCTGTTTAAACACGTGCAACACTTTGGAATTGTTCATACCACAAAACGCATTGCACACGCTACTCGATTGTTGGTACCTACCGCTTTGTTGCTTTTTATCATGATTTTAGGAATACACTGGCTCAGGTACCTAGATCATGTAAAACTAATATCTTACTTCTAAAATCATGTTCATGTGCACAACTAGGGTATGAGTTTATTTTCAAATTATGTGCATATTTTTTCCAATTCTAGTTTGTTTTATTATACAATGATTAGAATTAAATTAGTTTCAAATTTCTAATTGAGGTTGCGTATAAGTTAATTTACTATTCGAACTGATTCAATTGTTTACTGTCTTTCTGTTTCTTAATTAGTTGCAAATGGTTAAATTTTATATTAATTTTTAACAGTGTATGTCTACATTTGTTATGTTAATATTTGTGATGTGTAATAACTTTTCACATTTAAAAATAAAACTATTCTAATACGTCTAAATTTGTTTATTTTTTGTCATCTGATGTTATCTTTGATAGTGTAGTGTATGTTACAACCTCAAACTGACAAGTAGCTTGACGATCCTATTCTATTGAAGTAGTAACAATTTAATGATGAGAGTGAATTATATGTCTCTATTCACTTGTACCATATAGCTATTTTTAATTATCACCTTTTGCACCTTATTTCTTATTTTAGTAAGATTCAAATGCAAAAAAAAAGAAATTGTAGTTTATGTAAAAGCAAGCAACCATTGTCGCACTTGCGATTTGCATGTGGTCATATGTGGATGTAGCATTTATGTGAAAAAACATTTTTAGAGTTTAATCACTTTTGCTTACCTTTTCGTACAAGAATTTTGTTTTAAAGTAGTGTACTAGTTATTTAGATTACTGAATTAATTGTATGTGAGTATTCCATGTTTATATATTTAATGAAATCATTTTACTGATTTCATGTGTAAATTCCACATAAGCCAAGATAACACCCATTTTTATCAGAGCGCCATTTGTCCGTTGACGTGTGGTGGAGTTGAGTACTAAAATTCTGAGCGATGTAGCGCTATGCAGTGTAGCACTAAGCAGAGAAAACCATTATTATTATTATTATCTATGTATTTATGTAGGTATGTATTTATTTAAAGCCTTTTGGTTTATAAAGAATAAACATTGGCTGCATCAAAGACTAGAATATAATGTTGACTAAGTTAGCAATAAACAAATTACAAAAATTGTTATTGTGGAGTGAAGATGTCACAAAATATTTCTAAGCAGTATCTGAATTGTTTGATAGTTTTTAGGTACTTTGAAATAAAGATGGTGTCCTTCAATATGTAGACATTATTTAACCAAAAATTCCTGGACCAAAACTAAAACAATTTAAGTCAACCGATCTGTACCTAAATGATTTTCGTCAGGGTCAGTAGTCTCGCCGCTTGCAACTGAGACCACAGTAACAACTCGAGCTCTCGGGAGAAAGTTTGACTCCCGGCTCAGGCGTTCTGGTTTCACTTAGTTAAAGCATGATAGTTTAAGTGACACCCGCATCTCCTTGAATGCGACAGCGATTCCATGGGGGGAACAATAGAAGAGCTTAGGGATGGAAAAAATATGTTTTGTTAGGCCAGCATTCCAATAGAACATTTGGATTGATTTAGATGATATATTACCAAAGAGTTACTCTTTGATATTACAACACAGATCACACCATCACTCTTTAATATCAAGGCCAGAAACCTTTCTTTCAGAAGCAGACATTTATTAGTAATTTTTTGTGTTGTAATTGCTGATACCTGAATTGTTGCAATATGGTAATCACCATTTACACAAACAGATTCACACTATCGTACTAGAAATATATGAATGGGAGACAATGTCTAAAGATTGGAATAATGAAATTATAATACCAATTTATAAAATGCGCGATAAAAAGACTGCCAATTATAGAAGAATAACTTTATTGAACGTCACATACAAACTTTCTTTAAAAGTTTTAAATGACATATGAATCTCATATGGTATATAGAAAAAATGATCAACGCCATTCATATCATACAACAGATGTTGGAAAAAGGTAGCAGAAATTGATGCACATTATATTTATTTATATTGTGCTCGCCGAGCAAAAGCAATAAATTGTAAATTTGTGAAAGAGTGCTTATACTCGTATATATTTGTAGGTATGATAGCGTTGTTGTTGGACAAATACTTCAATTGGTTTTTGATATATAAACGTTGTAATTTTGAAAATAAATTCAAGTTTCACTTTGATTGTGCTGGTCGTTCTGAATAATAGACTTAAATAATCAGACCGCAAGAACATTGGTCCATTAGAGCCGAAGAACAGTTCGTGAATATACGATTACATTTGCAGTTGACTTTTGATTTTAACTATGAGTGAGGCAAGAGAAGAGTCTGGTGATAGGTTGAGATGGACTGAAAGGCCAAACGCTGGTATTCCTGCAGAGAGGTACGGGGACTGGGAACAGACGGCAGGACAAGTCAACACCCAACCTACTTCCAAACAAGAAAAAGCAGCTCACGACCACAAGTTCAACAATGTTACTACGCATAATAATATGCATTATCTGTCCATATTGTGTTATTTTAACATATTAACATGTCTGTACTAGCTTTTGAGCGCACCATGTAGGGTAGGTGGTCTTATTCTAATTAAAATAATGTTTACATTTTTGAAAAATTGTACATAAAAAATTACAAAAGAATATGCTTACAACGTCTTTAATACAGAAAGCGTGCTGCAAGAAAAACAACTTTTGCTGGATTAAATTGTAGTTGAAGTCTTCAAAATTTTCTACAAAATAGGTAAAAATACCTTAATGTTGCTAATAATACTGAAACACTTAGCAATGCAAATCACATGAAATTAAGAAAAACATTGCAGCCAGTGGGATACGAACTCGCGTTCACTGATGACTTTATATGCTTATCGTTGCGTTATAAATAGTGTAGCAGGGTTCCAATTTTGAGGAAATTTGATGCCGATGAAATGGCGACGCAGAGACGCAGGTACATTACATACAGTGTGTCTCACTTTAGAAGGCACCACCCCAGTATTTTTTTTATATATTATCGATTTAAAAAAAATTGTTTTTCTGATTATACCCCCCACTAAATTCTACTTTTAGGGTATGTTACTTTTCCTTCACGGTAAAATGCTAGCCTACTGCGATTTAAAATAAACAGCAAAATGGGAGAAGTCGTATTAGGGATTTTTTTTATCAAAAAATCTTGTTAATAGTGGTTGTTGAGAATCGTTCAAATAAGCTAAATGCAAAATTTCAATTAAAACAAAAGATTTTGAAAATTTCTCAAAAAAATTAAATAACGATTTATGGGATGCATGATCTTCCAGTTGCAGTACGGCAGGAAAGTACTATTAATTATGCAGTTGTGGTTAGGGAATGCTTAAACGAGAATTTTCCAGGAAGATGAATAGGTCGTAACAGTCCCCTAATCACATGGCAACCATTTTCAACATTTTTGTTTTTAATGAAATTTCGGATTTAGCTTATTTGAACGATTCTGAACAACTTTCATCAACAAGATTTTTTGATAAAAAAATTCCTAATACGACTTCTCCAACTTTATTTAGTTTAAATCACAGTAGGCTACCATTTTACCGTGAAGGGAAATTAACATACCCTAAAAGTAGGATGTAATGAGGGGTATAATCAGAAAAAAGATTTTTTTTAAATCGATAATATATAAAAAAAATACTGGGGTAGTGCCGTCTAAAGTGAGACACACTATATATACAGATTTGTAAAATGTTCTACTGACTACATAATACTTTGGACTTTTTTAATTAGAAAAGTGTTTTATAATTTTGTATTCTGTTCTTATTTTATTTGTGTTGTATTATTTTAACATTTAGTTGTTTATTATTAAAACTTTTGAATTAAAAATGTAGATGAATATCCGGAAATAAATGTAAAAGACGTACAGTAACATTAGTATTTTTGTCACATGTATCGTTAGTGTACTGAGGGGCGCAAAAATGTTGGCTTGCCTACAATAAAAGTTTGCCTAGTTACGGCCCTGCTCTTCTATATTTGATTTGGAGATGTTTTAATATTAGTACCGTAACAGCTATTTTCTAGAATTTAGATGCTGCTTTGAGAATAGCCATAGACTATTTAGATTGTTCAAAATTTAAAAATTTTATTATTCTAATAAGTAACTATATAAGGTATTACTGTTATATCATATTTTTTTAATTGATACAAAATAGTATGGAGACATTTGGCTATAAGAAAATTCTATTTAAATGATAAATATTTTTAAAGAAATATTTATCTTAGAAAATGGTTACTTTTTGCAGACAAATAACTAGCAGCTAAATTTGAATAAAACATATTTATTAAAAGTACATTGTATCAAAATAACAAAACATAATAAAATATATAATTTACACTTTATATAATCTGTTGATTAGAAAATTATCAAATACAAGTTTTAGGAAGGTATTGACTTAATACATTATTGTATTACTGGCTGCTGTGGATGTGTTGGTATTAATACCATCAAAACCAGGAAGCCTAGTATATTTGACATTATCTGCAAATAAAGAAACATCACGCTGCCAAACTTTTGTAACATAAGTAGCACCTACCCATCTCGGACTCGTTTTATTAGAGATATCACAGATAAGGCACCTAAAATGGCAGCACCAACACATAAATATCTAATGACATTACGATAGTAAGTTTTGTCAGAATAGTCTGTATGTCTAAAATAATAAAATATAAAATTTATCATCACCACTATAACATAGGTCTGTACTTACAAATTTTGGATAATAACAACTGCTATTCCATTAGCTAACTTATCTAGAAAACTCATAACACCATAAATAAGAGCGCAACTGCCTGTCTTGTCACCTATTAAATCAGCAGTAATTCCCAAACTAGTTATTAAGGTTATAGAGCCTCCTGCAGCTGTAAAACACTTAAATTGAATGAGCAAGACAGTGTGAAATGGAGGCACATTATTTACCGAAAAGCAATGCCACAATGTTAATGTGCTGTGAGCCCAATCCTAATTGCACCCATACACAAGGATGAAAGAAAATAAACAGCAAAACCTTAAAAAAGTATTTTTTTAAACAACTACCTTCATTCAAAATATTCAGCTACAGAATATTTCAGTTCATTATCTGAAGAAAACCTTTACCTCTAAGCTTCTTCAAGTTTCAAGTAAAAATAGGTGCAGATTCCTGATTAACTTTTTGAATTGTGTATGCTTTGTCCAACCCTGCAGTTGTCATACCAGAATGTCGCTGCTTTCCTTCGGCAACTTTTTACAAATTCTGAACTGCTTTTATATAGACCTCAACATTAATTCCCTTTCTGTCTTTCTGCTTTTAGTCGCTGAGTACCATTGTGAGCTCACTGCATACATTCCCCAATGATATACCCATGTCTCATTTCCAGTAACAACTTGCAAAAGAACATTTTGAACGTATTGTACCACAGTCAAATTTTCTCAGGAAATCTCTCCAGAGACATTTTTGTTCTGGCATAAGCCACTTGGGAACTCAATGCACAAACACCTTTTTATTTTACATATCCCAAAAATAAAAATCCATCGGTGTTAGGTCTGACCATCTTGCCAGACAACCTACAGGCCCATACCGACTAATTCATTTACCAGGAAAATTTGTGTTCAATTGAATGGGCTGGGCAGCCATCCTGCTGAAGATATATTTGTTCCCTTGTAATGATGGTAAAACAAAATTTTGAAGCATTTTGTCTTCAAAAAAATATGGTCCTAAAATTCTGTCAGGTAGGATGCCGCACCTAACATCTCTTTTTAATTTTTGAGTTCTGCCAATGAAATTAATAATAATAATAATAATAATAATAATTGTATTTATTAACCACACCTAGAAAACAAATTAGAAATTCGTACAGATACTTGATTATTTGGCGATGGTTAAAAGGTCCACATTTAGCATATTCGTACAAACACACGAACAGCTGATCTACCATGAGGACCTGGCTTAAAAACTAAAAAACTAACTAACTAAATATATATAGCCATGTCGATGCTGACGCTCAACAAAAACTCACTTAGAAAAATTGCAATACCTATAGCTCAATCAGAGTTTGATTGAATACTAAATAAGTAAGTTAGGATGTTCTTTTTAAATTTAGTGTATGAAAATGATTTATATTGTATAGGCAACGAATTGAATAACTTGTATATGTTGTAGGAAAATGAACGCTTAAAAATTTCGTACCTGTGAAGGGGAGGTGTAAGTAGGCCACGAGATCGTATGTTAAGATTATGAACATCCGTACGAAAAGTCAAACGATCATATAGATATGGTGGTATTTTGTTGTTTATGATTTTGTAATAAAAACATAAGGAATGAGCTAAACGTCTATTAGACATATTTAACCACTTAGCTCTGATAAGTGTATGAGAAATATTCTGTCTACGTTTGATACCATAAATGAATCTTAGGCAAGCATTTTGTACTTTCTGAATTCTTCGAATATCTACACTGTCTAAGCAACTACCATAAACAACATCACCAAAATTAAAGGTCGATAATACAAGAGTAGAATAGGGGCACCTTGTTTTTGATAGCTGTCAATCAAATTTTGATTCGCGGTTTAATTCGCGGAATTATTCGCGGATTTCGCGGATTGACCTAATTAATTTCGCGGTTTGATCTAATTAATTTCGCGGTTTGATCTAATTAATTTCGCGGTTTGATCTAATTAATTTCGCGGTTTGATCTAATTAATTTTCACATGTGCTACTGAATAAATTACGCATTAGCTTCCGATTAAATTACGCGCGGCCATTTTTAATTTGCTTCTGGAATTACACGTCGGCCATCTTGGATTTCTGGCGGGAATATTTGAAATTTGAATTTTTTCCGATTTTTTTCTAAGTTCAATTTTTTGAATTTAAATCTCCCGGGGTGTCGGCCATCTTGGTGCGCGCGCACTTCTCACGGCGGTTGTTTTTAATTTTGAATTTTCGCGGAAATATTTGAAATTCAAACTGATAGATCTATCTCGCTCTTCGAAGCTGCTGTCTCTCTCTTGCATTCACTCGCGGAAATATTTGAATTTAAAAAAAGCTTCCTGCGATGTCCCATGGCTGGAGTTGAACCAGCGATCACAGCATTACGAGTACGAAGCCTTAACCGACTGGGCTATCGAAGCGATCGAGGTTAAAGGAATTAAACATAGCCACTTACGTGTCACGAGCCCAGCTTTAAACAAACTATTTTTTCGAATATATAAAATATAAGAACGGAATTGTGTCGTCTAGGGCCTTAGAAACTTGTTAATAATTTTTAAAAAATGACTTTGTAACTAGTTTTGCTGTAATTAATTTGTTTAATTTTATAATATGAGTGACGCTATCTCACTCAGCCCCATTGATTTTCTACAGCGTTCTCTTTTCCATCCCGTTTGCTACCTATGCGTAATTACAAAAGACGTTATCGCCTCAGGCAGAATTTCTATTTAGCCGGCGATTGTGTGTCATTCTCTGAAATCTGTACTCACGTTGCAGTTTTTGCTGGCTCGACTTTAAAATTTGGTTCTTAACAATTAACTACGTACATAGAAAACAGGCTGGTTACTTTATTTTATATAGCGAAGTCATTTTTTGTACAATTTACACGCAGAACACACCTCGTTCTTTATGTTTACTTTAGAAACCCTTAACCCTTTTCATTTAAATCGCGAAATCCGCATAAATATATTACTATAAAAAATCGCGAAAAGTGTTGAGTAAATAAATGCAACGCATTGTAAAGCCGTAAAACTTTTAGTTATTGTACGTTTACAAGATGGGTCTTTTGACAAAGTGGAAGAACCAAACTATGCTATTGTAAATGTACAGATTTTTCACTGTCAATTTGTATATAACAACTTAATGTAAATTGGTATTTGGAACATTTTAACGAAAGCAGCGACATTTTTCTAAGTTCCCTTTTTAAAACAGGTCGAGACTACGAATCGTTTCCTGGAAAACATACTGCATCGTGTAACTGTATTCGTTAATTATTCAAAATGTTTTATTGTAGCCTTGTCTAATACAAGGGGGAAAATAGCCCTTACGCCTTTGTACTTGTTTATAATTATACGTGTTTTATAAATTTTGACCGCTGTTGTTCTAAAAGCCTGTCAGGACATGTAACCGCATCTCGTCATCTGACGTCATGACAACGGTTGAAACAAAGAAACAGATTCTAGGAATTCATCGAGTTACAAATTTGAGTTTAATATATTCCTGACATACTTCTGTTGTGCCCTAGCCCATATAAAATAAGACATACGCATTAAATAAATGTTTTTATTGTATAAGAATGGTTGTCCCCCATAAATTTGAATAAAAACAGACAATTTCGTTGAAAAAAATAGCTTTTCAATATCGTTTGCAAATAAGACAAGGGATACTTGTAAAAATATAAGTCAAACCATTTTTCTTGTAAAAAATTTACGAAAAGACGTAAGTGTTGGCGACAAATTAAAATAAATTTGAATAAAAACACGCAAAATTACGAAAATACGTAGAAAATTTATAAAAATCGGCATCTTGTCACATTAAATTCTGCAAAAACGACAAAAAACAATATTTTTATACAACTTTTATCGAAAAAATAGTAAAATTTTACGAAAATACGTCTGCGTTGACGACAAATGAAAATAAATTTGAATAAAAACACGCAAAAATTACGAAAAGACGTATGTGTTGGCGACAAATTAAAATAAATTTGAATAAAAACGCACAATTTCGTTGAAAATCTTTACAAAGCGACTTTATAGTACCGAAAAAATGATGTAAAAAAGTTTTAAGAGTTATTTCTAAGCATAATTTTGCAAACGTTTAACAAATAAACCGTAATTTTTTAAAGTACATCACACAATTATGAAATCGTAGTTCAATTTATATAAATTTTCGATACTTTGTATGTGAAAAATAGCTTCAATTACTAATATATGAATAAAATCATGCAATTTCCAAAGCATTTCGTTTAAAATTTTAGAAAATCGACAGCATCTCCCATGTAAATTTATAAAAATCGGCATCTTGTCACATTAAATTCTGCAAAAACGACAAAAAACAATATTTTTATACAACACACGATGAAAATTGAACAAAAATCACGCAGTCATACAGCATCTCACATAAATTTTCACAAAAATCGACATCATGTCATATAAATTATACAAAAACTGTCATCATGTCACTTGAAATTATACAAAAAACGACATTTTTACTAAACACACGACGAAAATTGAACAAAAATCACACAATTACACGCCATCTCACATAAATTTTTACAAAAATCGACATCATGTTACATAAACTATGCATAATTTGCAAATGTTTTACACTTTTTATAAAATGCACCGCTCAAAATTAAAAGAAATAGCAATTTCATTGAAAAAATCTACTACCACAATCATTTCGATAAACAAAATTCAAAAAAATCTTATACTTTTGACGGAAATATATGTATGTTGACCACAAATTAACATAATTTTTAAATAAAAACGCGCAATTCGTTGAAAAAAATATTCTGACACCACCAAAACACGCAATTTCATTGAAAAATATATATATGTTGTCCACAAATTAACATAAATTTGAATAAAAACACGTAATTTTGCTGAAAAAATGTTCTGGCCCCGTCATTTCACTTAAAATTTTACAAAACTGCCATCATAACACTTGAAATTATACAAAATATATGTATGTTGATCACAAATTAACATAAACCTGAATAAAACACACAATTTCGTTGAAAAATTTGCAAATGTTTTACACTTTTTATAAAATGTGTCGCTCAAAATTAAAAGAAATCACAATTTTTAAATTATATCACGCCATTATGAAATCGTAGATTGATTTTTTTTGAAATTTTACACTTTGTAACTGTAAAATAACTTCAAATACTAATATTTTAGCTTTAGATTTTGTAATTATTGCAGATTCGTGAAAAACAAAAGCAGAGTAGAAATAAAAAACACAAACACTTTCTAATAAACAAATATATTGTTCTTATTTCGTATAATACTTAATAATATAAAAATAAATGTACAGCTGAATGTCTCATTTTCTAAAAATCCGCTAGCAATTTACAAAACTGTAGTTGGAGGTGTACAACATTTCAAATTAAAAAGGCTGCAAGTAATAAAATCAGAAGTTTAAGACGCTCCCAAGCCAGTCGCACAATTCTTGTAGGAAGTTTGATCAGAAGCAAAAACAGGGCGTTTCACAATCAACAGACTCGGGCTTGTTTGCAATATTTTCTGAACTTCCATTGTATTCATTGCGCCACCAATCGGATAAAATTAGTATGTTTTCCAATGCACACACCGGCGAACAGATATTGTGATTAAGACAGCGTACGGCAGTAGCAGTTTTTCGCAGAACTTTTAAAGATGGGCACTCGAGATCTTCCAGATTCACGACGATTTTATTCAGAAAACTTAGAACCTCCTTTTTTTCTTGACCCTTAACGTACACTTTTTCAAATTTTTTGAGAACTCTTGCTAGCTCGGTTTCAAATTCATCAAAATGTATAGAACCAGTATCCCATGCTAGACCGTGGTGACTCTGCTCCAGATAGTTTATGCCTTTTTTAACGAAATAGGGCAGAGTGACATAATTTGCAGGAGGTTTTAAAACGAAAATTGCTAGCTGATTACCATCTGCTGAAATAACAGCCACTTCTTTCGGAATAAACTGCTTCTGCTCGCCACGGAACCCCTGTAGATCTACGAAGGCAGTGTCCATACCGACGTTTCGTCTGGGGCCCACCTTCAGATGCACTAGGTAACAGAACACAATGACTTAAAACGAGTTAGTGCGGTATCGGTTTGGACAGCTGGTTTTACAAATTTTAAAATAAAAAGAGGTGGAAACACTGCGTGCGCCGCATAGCAGACAGGTTGTCTCGAGCACTCACTGCATAATTAAGAAAACATATAGTTTAAAAAGCCTTCTGCATGCAATTTCAAACAATATTTCATATAAATTAAGCCATGTACAAATTTCTAAAATCGGTTTTGATATATATTTTCTCGAAAGACTTGACCCCCTTGACCCAAAGTATCGAAAATTTATATAAATTGAACTACGATTTCATAATTGTGTGATGTACTTTAAAAAATTACGGTTTATTTGTTAAACG
This sequence comes from Agriotes lineatus, assembly GCA_940337035.1. Lineage (NCBI taxonomy): Eukaryota > Metazoa > Arthropoda > Insecta > Coleoptera > Elateridae > Agriotes > Agriotes lineatus. Next base: position 36,955,159 of record OW679202.1, read on the forward strand.
TTTGCAAAATTATGCTTAGAAATAACTCTTAAAACTTTTTTACATCATTTTTTCGGTACTATAAAGTCGCTTTGTAAAGATTTTCAACGAAATTGTGCGTTTTTATTCAAATTTATTTTAATTTGTCGCCAACACATACGTCTTTTCGTAATTTTTGCGTGTTTTTATTCAAATTTATTTTCATTTGTCGTCAACGCAGACGTATTTTCGTAAAATTTTACTATTTTTTCGATAAAAGTTGTATAAAAATATTGTTTTTTGTCGTTTTTGCAGAATTTAATGTGACAAGATGCCGATTTTTATAAATTTTCTACGTATTTTCGTAATTTTGCGTGTTTTTATTCAAATTTATTTTAATTTGTCGCCAACACTTACGTCTTTTCGTAAATTTTTTACAAGAAAAATGGTTTGACTTATATTTTTACAAGTATCCCTTGTCTTATTTGCAAACGATATTGAAAAGCTATTTTTTTCAACGAAATTGTCTGTTTTTATTCAAATTTATGGGGGACAACCATTCTTATACAATAAAAACATTTATTTAATGCGTATGTCTTATTTTATATGGGCTAGGGCACAACAGAAGTATGTCAGGAATATATTAAACTCAAATTTGTAACTCGATGAATTCCTAGAATCTGTTTCTTTGTTTCAACCGTTGTCATGACGTCAGATGACGAGATGCGGTTACATGTCCTGACAGGCTTTTAGAACAACAGCGGTCAAAATTTATAAAACACGTATAATTATAAACAAGTACAAAGGCGTAAGGGCTATTTTCCCCCTTGTATTAGACAAGGCTACAATAAAACATTTTGAATAATTAACGAATACAGTTACACGATGCAGTATGTTTTCAGGAAACGATTCGTAGTCTCGACCTGTTTTAAAAAGGGAACTTAGAAAAATGTCGCTGCTTTCGTTAAAATGTTCCAAATACCAATTTACATTAAGTTGTTATATACAAATTGACAGTGAAAAATCTGTACATTTACAATAGCATAGTTTGGTTCTTCCACTTTGTCAAAAGACCCATCTTGTAAACGTACAATAACTAAAAGTTTTACGGCTTTACAATGCGTTGCATTTATTTACTCAACACTTTTCGCGATTTTTTATAGTAATATATTTATGCGGATTTCGCGATTTAAATGAAAAGGGTTAAGGGTTTCTAAAGTAAACATAAAGAACGAGGTGTGTTCTGCGTGTAAATTGTACAAAAAATGACTTCGCTATATAAAATAAAGTAACCAGCCTGTTTTCTATGTACGTAGTTAATTGTTAAGAACCAAATTTTAAAGTCGAGCCAGCAAAAACTGCAACGTGAGTACAGATTTCAGAGAATGACACACAATCGCCGGCTAAATAGAAATTCTGCCTGAGGCGATAACGTCTTTTGTAATTACGCATAGGTAGCAAACGGGATGGAAAAGAGAACGCTGTAGAAAATCAATGGGGCTGAGTGAGATAGCGTCACTCATATTATAAAATTAAACAAATTAATTACAGCAAAACTAGTTACAAAGTCATTTTTTAAAAATTATTAACAAGTTTCTAAGGCCCTAGACGACACAATTCCGTTCTTATATTTTATATATTCGAAAAAATAGTTTGTTTAAAGCTGGGCTCGTGACACGTAAGTGGCTATGTTTAATTCCTTTAACCTCGATCGCTTCGATAGCCCAGTCGGTTAAGGCTTCGTACTCGTAATGCTGTGATCGCTGGTTCAACTCCAGCCATGGGACATCGCAGGAAGCTTTTTTTAAATTCAAATATTTCCGCGAGTGAATGCAAGAGAGACACAGCAGCTTCGAAGAGCGAGATAGATCTATCAGTTTGAATTTCAAATATTTCCGCGAAAATTCAAAATTAAAAACAACCGCCGTGAGAAGTGCGCGCGCACCAAGATGGCCGACACCCCGGGAGATTTAAATTCAAAAAATTGAACTTAGAAAAAAATCGGAAAAAATTCAAATTTCAAATATTCCCGCCAGAAATCCAAGATGGCCGACGTGTAATTCCAGAAGCAAATTAAAAATGGCCGCGCGTAATTTAATCGGAAGCTAATGCGTAATTTATTCAGTAGCACATGTGAAAATTAATTAGATCAAACCGCGAAATTAATTAGATCAAACCGCGAAATTAATTAGATCAAACCGCGAAATTAATTAGGTCAATCCGCGAATAAAACCGCGAAATCCGCGAATAATTCCGCGAATTAAACCGCGAATCAAAATTTGATTGACAGCTATCAAAAACAAGGTGCCCCTATTCTACTTACAAGAGATTCACATAGCATAAGTTTAAGTTTTCTATTAAGTAGATTTTTACTATTATAAAGGATTTTCAGTTTACAATAAGCACTTTGAATTAGTTTTGTGACATGTTCTTTATATCTTAAATTATTATCGATTATGAGACCTAAATTTCTAGCGGAATTAACAAATGGTACGTGTTTGTTGTCTATGTAAATTTGAACTGAATTCTGAATTTCAGTTCTAGGTTTTTGTTTCCCAAAAAGTAAGCAGGTTGATTTAGTTGCATTAATTTTTAAACAATGTTTTGTTGATATTTCTACTAAAGTAGCTAGATCTCTGTTAAGTTGAGAAATTGCACTGTTTACTTCAGCAGGAGAAAATGAGATATACAGCTGTGTATCGTCTGCGTAAAGGTGATATTGTGAAGAGACATTTTTAAAAGAAGGAAAGAAATTACTGGTGTATACTGAAAAGAGCAGAGGACCTAATATTGAACCTTGTGGAACGCCGGATTTAATTTCAAGAGTAGAGGATACTTGATTGTTAAGAATTACTTGTTGAAAACGATTAGTAAGATATGAACGGAGAAATGCAACAGTGGTAGAGTCCAAACCAATGTAGTGTAAAACTGCTAGTAAAAGTTCATGATTTAAGTGATCAAATGCTTTGCTAAAGTCAATTAGCGCAAGTGCTGTGAGCTTGTTATTATCGATGGCTTTAAAAATGTCGTCAGTGACATTCAGCAAAGCAGTGGTACAACTATAATCTTTTCTAAAACCCGATTGAAACTTAGGAAGAATATTATATTTTGTTAACTGGCTACGCAATTGTGAATCAATAATTTTTTCTAAAATTTTAGACAAAGTGGGAAGAATACTTATAGGGCGTACATCTTTATATTCTTTGGGCACCTGTGTCTTAGGGATAGGTATAATAAGCGCTACTTTCCAGATATTCGGAAAAGAGGCAGTAGTAATGCAAGAATTTATTATGTGTGTGATGTAAGGTAGCAAATGAGGCAAGCAGTAATTCAACATAGTAATATTGATCATATCAACACCTTGAGACTTAGATTTAATTGATTTTAAAATTCGATCTACTTCCCTCTCAGCAACTGTAGGCAACTTAAAAGCCTCATTTATATTGTCCCTTAGATTATCAACATAGAAACGCAGTAATGCTGGATCTGGAGGATTCTGACTCTCTGCAGATTTAATAAAAAAGTTGTTCATTTGATCAGGATTTTGTAAGTTAGGAGGGAGATTGGTAGGGTCATTTTTCTTTTTATTATATATGTTTAAATTTACCATTTTTTTTTTTTTTTTTTTTTAAGTTTGGGTTTTTTTGTCACAAGTATCTACAACGGTTTTAGACTACATTGTTTGTTGAGAATGTAGCTTTGTCAGTGAACATAATTTTCTGACAAAAATACGTGTTTATCACGAATAGAAACCGATAAGCGTGACAAAATAAATTTATTCTTCAAATCTTACCTCATACACCATTTGGCAAGACACCTGTTAGCTACTTATCAAGTAAACTAGAAGAATTGTCGAACAGGCAAGTTCAAAATATACTTCTCTTCTACAATGGTTGTCTAATGAGAAGGCGCAACATTTCTATTATATTAATTTTCAAACGTAGTATGTTCCATAACATTTTCTCCACAAAAGAAACTCCGATTGAAAAGCATAGACTTGACGTTCAAGGGTGTGGCTTTCGGTTTACTATATGGATGGATTTTGTTTTCTTTATAGATTTGCCATGATAGGAAGCTTTTATTAATATTGAGCTCTCTTTTTCTGCAGCATAAAGATAATTTGTTATTTTCTCTAATTGTCACCAAATGTCTTTACTAATTTTCTTAAACTTTATTTCAATACCGGCGCATCTAGATATTTTTCATGAAATAGTTTTATAGCATATTGATACGACACATTACCTACTCATCCCTAACAATTTATCAATTGTTCTAAAGTCAAATTGCTAATATTTACTTCCATTTGAATTTACTAATACTAGTGACGCTCACATTAGCATTAATTATGATAATCTACTTTAATTGTCTAAATGCACATGATAACATGATTGTTTAAGTATTTTTCACTTAGATGTTTTTTGTAGGCAGACAAGAAGCTTTTCAAGAATTTTGTAGAACCGGGGCTTTATGAATACTAAAACAATTTTAGGGATTGAAAGCAAGCAAATCTTGATGGCAGATGATTTATTTTAATGATTTCACACCCAATCCGTAAGCAGTCTGTATCTATATTTTCTTGTAATTTTTTCAGAATCTCTTAGGATAACTTTTTATCTGCAATGAAGTGGTAGGTAAATTACATATTTAACACTTTTATATACAGGGTGTTTCTTAACGTACAGAGGAGACTGAAAAGATAGCTAGAGGAAAGCAAAATAAAGTTATTTTCTTAATAAACTTGGTCAAAAAACAATAACATAAAAATAACAGCAGTCTAAAGTTCTTATAAATTACTGCCCATTTATTGAATACCGCTGGTATTAATGAGGAAAAATTGGAAAGAATAATGCATTTTTGTATCTCTGGAAACATATTTCTTACAGCAACTGATAATAATTTACTGTTAAGGTAATTTAATTTTAAATTATACAGAAAACACAGTAAAAATAAGATAAATTTTTAAATAAGGAAAACATTATTTTTTAAATTACAATTTTATTATTAAACGAGCCACAAACAATTCACCATAACAAAAACATTCACATTAGGTGTTTGAAATGCTGACCCTTACATTTCAACGCACATTTGCGCTAGATGAATCCAGTTTTCCGATACTCTTGGAAATTGTTAGCGTAACTACTCTGTTGCAGTGTTGATGCGATGGCACAATTTGTCAATTGTATCATATACCAATTCTTTTATAAAACCCCATAAGAAAAAGTTCACTGTGTTGATATCTAGACTGCGGGGGGTCCATAAAATAAATCCACCACAACCGATCCATCTTTGTAGAAAGATACTGTCGAAATAATCTCGTGCAGCATGACTAAAATGTGAAGGTCAGTCGTCACGTATAACCACATCCAAAGGAATATCTTTGAGAAGCTCTGGCAGAACTTCTTCTAAAAACTGCAAATAAGAATGGCCATTAACGCTTGCTGGTAATTCGTAAGGCACTATTAAGGTATTGTTCAAAATACCAACCCACAGATTCAAACTAAAACGCTGCTTAAAGCTACTCTGGCCAATCGCGTGAGGATTTTAATCAGCGTATATGTGAGAATTGTGGAAGTTGAAAACACCATTCCTAGTAAAACAGCATTTATTCGTCACCAGTACATGTATTGGAAATTCTGCTTCCCTATTAGTGTGATTTAGCATCCATTTGCAAAATTGCTACCACAGCGAATAATCCGTAGGAGTCAGTCCTTTTCCAGATAATGGGGGTACAAACCATTACTGTTCAATGTGCGCCAAAGAATAGAGAAACTCCAACTTGGTGGGAAATTTGGTGTGTACCTGTATTTGGATCAGCATCAACCATTTACAAAAGTTCTTCCTCCACATTCACCCCAGGTTGATTTGGTCTGCCCGTATCATGACCTTTCTTAGGTTGTACATTTCCAGTCTCTCTTCCACGTTGGACTACTCGAAGAAAAGTATTTTCGGAAGGCGTTTTGACAATCTGGAAATCTTTCCGAATACATACGTCTTAACGTGCAGCGCTTTTTTCAGCAGCTCTATACGTAATAAGCATATCTACATATTCTTCGTTACTGTAGTTAGCCATTTCAGTCGAGTTAAACACTTAATAACTGATGTATCATAATTTTGACGTTTAAATAAATTAACACTCAAACAAATTTCTAGTGCTACTTGTTTTTCAGTTATTATTAAATAGTCAGCAGTTCTCCATCAATGAACACCAATTTTTAAGCATTTAAGAAAAAATTAAATAGCCGTAATTTTTATTTATTTTTTATTAATTTTTTTAACTCAACATTGTTTAGTTAATTCTCAAATATTCCCTGCTCAAACTTAAAACGTAAATTACTATCTCCGTTTGTAAAGAATGCTTCTTAATTTATTCAACTTTAACTTGGCTGTAACTTTCTTGATTTTGATCAGAAAGTTTAAGAAAATAACTTTATTTTGATCCCCTCTAGCTACCCTTTCATTCTCTTCCATACGTTATGAAACACTCTGTGTGTACCTATGTGGTTGCTTAATTTCTAATTTGTCACAATAGTGTAGTAAAGTTGACTTGCCATAATTCTTCATTGAAAAGCTGAGAAAATATAGTTAAAATAAATGCAAAGTATAAGATAAACACTTTTATTTATATAAGTTCACTTCTCTGTCGATAAGTAATAAGAAAATATTTGACAAAAATATAACACAGTAACATAAAAGAACACCAATTTAACTAACAAAAGTAATACAGGATATCTACACCAACAATGAACTACAAGCAAAAACAAAAGGGCGAAAGGAGTAAGTCAACAGCAATAAATGATAAAACAAAGAGATTCTTCACTTATTCAACACAGCAATATACATAATTGACAGTTTACAACGTAGAGGATACTGATTGAGAGATGCCAAACTACAAATAAAACTACTCTTATCACAATAAAGTGAGAAAAAATATCATTACAATCCTATAGTTCCACTTATTCCTAACAGTAATACATGCAATTGACAGCTTACAACGTAGAGGATACTGAATGAGAGATGTCAAAATCAAAATATTATGTTATACGCATTATAATGCAAGAATGGCACAATACAAATAAAACTACTCTTATGACAATAAAGTGAGGAAAAATATAATTATAATCCTATAGTTAAACAATCAGTCTTATCAATAGCTACCAGCATTTCTGTTATAATTTGATTCACAGCCTCTGTTTCCTATGCTTCTATTTTCTCTATTTTATAGCAAGTTATATTGTTCTTTGTTGACTTTCTTGAATGTATTAATCAGAATATGAAAGCTTAGAATATTATTCAACATTATAATCTGCAATTTTGCCCTAATTTAACTGATCGTGTATCTCTTACCTTTCTTAAAATTCCAATGGTAAGCCTGTACATTGTTTCCACACAAGTAATATTATTCATTTTGAGAATAGTTGAATCACTTTTGGTGCTATTGCCCTTCCAGCACTGTCAAAAGACCCTGTTGTCTCCTCTGCCCCATAAGTGACTGCTGTTATTGTTATTAAAAAAGCTTACGCCTTCCACCTATCCCACCACCTCGCCAATAAATTAAACCCCCTCCTCCTCGCCCCCGTCCGGCAACCACTAAAGCACCCTGTTGCCAAGGTTCAGGTGCCTGTTTTGAGAAATGCCTACTTCGATCAGGTACCTAAACATAGATAAAGGTAACATTTTGTCTTTTAAACAAATTTATACTTACTTCTCCCACGATAACTTTGTTAATGGATGACTCGGGTGCCTGTTTTGGAAGATCCCTACCTCGATCAGGTACCTAAACGTGGATAAAGTTAACATTTTGTCTTTTAAACAAATTTAAACTTACTTCTCCCATGATAACTTTGATAATGGATGACTCAGGTGCCTGTTTTGGGAGATGCCTACCTCGATCAGGTACCTAAACATAGATAAAGTTAACATTTTGTGTTTTAAACAAATCTAAACTTACTTCTCCCATGATAACTTTGTTAATCGATGACTGTGTGTTTTTACGGGCAGAAGCATTGCCAATTTTTTCAATAACGGTTACATCATCTCGAGATGCGAGTAAATCAGAGAGGTCAACATCAGGTTCTGCCATCAGTAACTTGCGTTTTTCTGTGTATGCCTTATTAAATTCCTCTTCTTTTCCTTTAATCTTTGCTGAATCCTGAAACCATTATAAAATGAATGGATTTTCAAAGAAAAAAACGTCAACACTAACCTGGAAAGACAGGATGGTGCAATCGAGTAGTTTCAGCAACGTTTCCCTTTGTATCATATAATCACCATGTAGTTCTTGCTGTACACCTCTTAGAGTTTCCCACTGCTCTTCCGACAACGTTTCATAAAATACTGGGTGACCTATAAGGCCAGGATGTGCCTTCTGTACTGTATTTTGCACAGTTGGAACTAGCTTTTGCATTACACTTTTCATTGTGATGTTTGGGGGTGGCTTAGGAAAGCCCAAAGTTTGCAAAATCTTTCTCAAATCTGCCACGTGCGAAGACTCTTTCTGCAAAAGCAATAAAATAAATTGTTTTACAAGAAACAAATCCATGCACCTACCAGTTTCAGTTCAATCTTCTTTTCCGGTCGATTTTTGCTCAAAATTCTAGCAGCCATAAGCTCAGTCACTAAGTGTTCCACTAGTAGTAACCGATCTTTGACAGTGCATAAGCGATTTGCAATTTTGCCTTCTGTGAGAGACGGATATGCACATCCTATAAACAGTACATAAAATGAAATCTCTTGCACTGCCCATACAACTATTAATTACCTAATTTATTCAAAAAAAAGCTTGTTTCCATTATAAATGCAGTGGCATCTTCAGGTGCTGTAATTTCGTTGACACACTCCTCAATATTACAGAGAACTTGCAATTCGTTTGTAAGAAAGCTAACTAGTTTAGTGAACTCTACGTTGTTGGGGCCTTCATCCAAGGCTTTTTTAAATTCATCTTTGGCCAGTAAAGCCCCTTGGTACCTACAAAAGCGAGCACTATAACCTCATTTAAAAACTGTTGAGCGCCACTTACCCAATAAGATTTATGGACTCAAACACTTCTGTTTCCGTGTTGTTTGCCATAATGCCTTCAACTATGGAACCAAACTGACTTATAAAAGGTGTTCTTACATTTAGGTATAAGGAAAACGTTCGCTAGTATTTACGCGGTAAAGCTTTGTATGAAGCACAGAACAATACATAAGCCGCTAAAGCGCATGCTTACATATTGACCTATGGCGCATGCGCAGGTAGAATTCGCGAATGAACGTAATCAGTGGTTCCAAAATTCATAGGTAATTTAATTTTAAAAAAACAACAAAGGTTGTAACTAACCTAAAGGTAGAACGACACAGCGAATTGTTGGTGGATTGCTTGAAACCACTGCTTCTTTATGTGGTGTGAATTCAACTAGCTCCAGAGAGAGCGTCAACCAATCAGAATCGGACTGGTGACATGCGCAATAGGCAAGACCTTATACTAAAGTTGGACCATTTACACAATTGACAGCTACAGATGACTCATTCGGGGCAAAACCAAAAATAAGAACAGAAATATAGATTTCTCCTTCGGTATAAATTCTGTATAAATTGGGACGCAAGCTTGGGCGCCTTTTTGTAGTTGCGTCCCAGTGCTAAAGCCTAACGTTATTGACTGATGGCCGCATTATATAGGATAGAACTACGCGTTTTTTAAATGTTACATGAACTAGTACTAGCTTAAACTTTAGAACTTTTAGCTGTTGTATTCAAACATTCGAGTACGATTATTTGAAGTGAAAAGTTTAACTTCATAAATCGTTTCAGTTACAGCTGGTAAATACGAGGGTTATATTTTTCAACCTCCGTTTCAATGGAAATAAAACCAAAAATGAATATGAAACATTTATTATACTGTAGAAAATATAGGTACATCTCTCAGCTATATTTTTACATAATCTCCATTGCGATGAAGGCACTTATCATACCGTGGCACAAGGTTTTGTATGCCCTCAAAGAAAAATGCCGGCTGGTCACTCAGCCAAGTGTTCACATTGCTTGTTAGCTTCTTCTTTAGACTTTCTGCATCGTTCTCGCAAACAGCCGTCGCTCATAAACTGTACTCGTCTGACGATAAATTTTGCCCTTCAGAGTTTATATTTTCAGCCAGAAGAAAGCGAATTACGGCATACTGCGTCCGCAAAGTCTGAACTGCGCGCCGCAGACCCTGGGTAAAACAGGCACCTTTGATATGTGACACCCGCCCAGTGCCCAGTGTTGCCGTTTGTACGATTTAATATTAAGGGATGGCGAAGACACAATTATCAGATTTTGCTCTAATAGGTAGCAAAGCAAGTAGCTCATCGGCCATTTCATTAAAATTCAACATAAATTGTGCTTATATGATAATAGATGTCGCCAAAATTAAATACGTCTTTATAAAATTTTAAATTTTTAAATCGTTTATTTGATGTGGAATATTAACTAAAGCCATTAAATAAAGTAAAACAATACTTTTAATTTAAATATTGTATTTGTTAACACAATAACAAAACTTAAACTAACACAAACAGTAAAACAAAATGTAATAAAATGTAAACTACTGAAATAAAAAATATATTTCCAAAAATTACCTTAGGTTAGGTATACCTAGGCAGAAAACAAAACAAGATATAAATAATAAGATTATTAATAATAAATAATATATACTTGCATTTTAAGTACCAGTATTACTTTCTATCGCCAACAGATGGCGCCACTGCGGCCTTAAGTGCAGTTGTTTTGCGTTAAGGCTTCTTAGGACAGACGCGGCGAACTGTGAGAATCAGAGCACAAAATTGATAAACTATTGCTCACGATTACAAGAATAGGAATTAATTTAGAAAATTTCTCTTTGCTTTAGTATGTTGGTAATTGCAATATAATTGGTACTTCCAGATGATTTTTTTTTATAGTTATTAGATAACTGTATATTTAGATTAATTACTTTTTAACGTTCTGTTGATATAACAAAATTACGCCAACAAATTGAAAATTTTGTCTCGACGTAAAAATGTAAATGCAATTTAGAATAACTTGCCGAGAGGGATTTTTATTAAATAATTATTTACAATTAGAATCGTGAGAAAACTATACAAAATCGTCGATTCAGTATTTCACATGGAGGAGGTTTCGAGGATATATTCGAAATTCAGGCAACCCAAATGACAATCTCTAACTTGACTACCTGAGGATTATAAGTGATTGACAGGTCATTAACTTTACCTGATATACAACTGAGCGGGATTAGTTTATGCAAAAATAATTTGAGTAACAGTTCGGTATAATTACAATGACAAAATTAATTATCTTCTGTAATAGTGTATCGAAAACTTTTATTTTATTTTTAAACAACATTGTAATACATTTGTTGACCAGAAACTTATTATTTTATTAGTAGAAGTCGGCTACCTGTATAGAAATTAGAAATTTACGGAAATTGTCACCTAAGACAGAATTAACCTTTTTTGTTTTTGTAAATGGCTTATGTTTTCAAAATTGCAACAAAGGGTGTTGACTTAGTGAAATTACCAATAAAAAGCAATACATTAGTTATTTTTAAATAATTACTCAGCTTCCATTTCTAAATTCATTAAAACAATAATTAAATTATAGATTTACATGTAGTTGGTTCTAACTGTTTAGAGCTTATCCTAGAAGAGTTGCACCTCCAAGATATTCAATGATGATCAAAATCCAATTAACCAAAACAAGTGCAAGGATATAATAGTCTTCTCAACAGTGGTTCATATATAATTTTTACACTACTATACGAGGTACACTGCTAAAGTTCGCGGAATCGAGTACTTCTTGCATTACCAGCGTCCTGCAATTGTCATATTCGTAAAATTTGACGTTATTAATCTATAATTCAGTTGACAGTTCGATTTCAAACGGAGCAGTTTCGTTTCAACAGAATCTGACAGAATACTAATTGTGTGAAAAATGGAAATTTCGAATCGTGATCTTCGAGTGATGATCTTTTATGAATGTCGATACGGTTTAACACCGCAGTAATGTGTAGAAAAACTTAGTTCGTTATTTGGGGATGAAACACCATCCAAAACTACGGTTTACAAATGGTTCGCAGAATTCAAGCGTGGAAGACCAACGTTTGATGACTATCTTCGCGAAGGTCGTTCATCCACCTCTGTTGTCGCGAAAAATATTGATGCTGTGCGTGAAATGATTTTTTCTACAACTGACACATAAAAGTGACATTAACGTTTCAATAAGTGTGCGTGAAATTGCGTTTCACACACTAGATCGGAAATAATAGTTATTTACTATACAAGTGGGATAACAGCATCATTAATATACCGATGGGACCACAATTATATATAACAGCAATGAGCGATACTGGTCATAAGATCCTTTTTGATGAAACTTCCATCATCTGCAAATCCCCATTCTTCTTTAGCAGAAAGATTCGCGAAGCCATTGAGATTTGCAAACACCCTAATAATTTCAATCGGGACGAAGGCTTTCCCCTTCCTTCTATGTGGAAAGTGCTAATTCCTAAGCCCCGCCCTCCGTCACTGAACCGCGACGGCATTTGCTGAATCGCTACGGCGCTTGCCTATAAATTCTCGCTTTTCTTCTTCCGATAGTCAGTCGAGTTTCGCCTCTGACGTGGTTAACACGTTGAGTTACCGTGCTTTTCTGTCCCTTCCCTTTGCAAAGAGTTTCGCCTCTGGCGTGGTTAACACGTTGAGTTACCGTGCTCTTTTGTTTTTTTCCTCCTGATGAAGCCCCTTACGAAAGTGGGCGAAACGTTGAGTTCTTCAGTCTCAATCATGACACGGTCCAATCCCGGAAGTCGTTTGTTACTTAACCATTCCTTAGTTACAACACATATAAAACGTTACGTACATAATAATATTACTCTACTTATTTGCTATATAAGTATGATTTTGTTGCAGAGAATCTGTTATTCTGACGGCTGTAGAAAAAACGTTGTTTGTATTTCGTGGCAAAATTCGTGTTTTGAAAATTGATATTCTCACGCGCCATAAAAAAACACTCATTTCGCGCACTTAATACAAAAATTACTATTATCAGATCGGCATGTCGGCACGCGTCAAGTGGTGCAAGGAAATGCTAAAAAAATTCGAAGGTGTCGTTCAAATTCTGTATATAACACCCGAGCTAATAGCACAGGCCACAGCAGCAGCTGTCACACCATAACCCACGGAAATATTCAACCCGTCAATAGTACCTACCATTAATTCGCGTCAGTATGGGTGAAGTAAAAAAACAACCTCTGTGTGATGTTGATGCTGCTACCAATTTCGCACAAAAAGTCACGTACTACTTGAATTTGATAGCACTTGGAAGTGTGAAAATATTTACGAATAACAGACGACTTGCAATTTGAATTGGTGAGTAGGTACTATTTTAATTTAGTACACCTTAAGATTCGCGCCGTAAAAGAATGAAATAGTAGTTACCTCAGATGTTCAGATATACACTAACGTTTTTGTTATATATTTGGGTACCCGGGTTTCATTTTAGACCGGGTACGACATCCCTAATTTTTACTACTAACTTAATTTGATTTTTCAAATTATTTAGTGTCACAATGTCAATGAGGTAAGTTCTGGGTAAAGCCTTTTACAGATTTTTTTCATAAGTTTCAGAATCCATGTCTTCTACTTTATTTTCTACTTCTAATCTGTAGTTTTCATCAACTGTAGCAAAAGTTCGCCTTTTAAAAGATTTCCCTAAAATACATAATTATTTGAGGTTTTTTAACTGTACATTTATTATTCATATAATCCATTATAGGTACTTAACGTTTGCTGTTCAATTTTGCAGTATATTGTTTTTGACGTGGCCTAAAAAGTTGTTTAGTAAAATATCCAGGAGCTTCGCTGACTATAGATGTTTCAATTTGACATAAAAAATTGCCTTTAGTATTATAAGATATAGCTGCAGCTTTACATCTACATTCGTAGGAATTCTTTAACGAAAAGTTTATCTTTTTTCCTGTAATTTGATTACTACTATCAATCACTTTTATTTTTTTTAATATACCTGGTGTCACTATAAATCATCATAAAAAAACGTCAAGTATATCAATGTATTTGCAGTTTGTTTTGGATAAATTGATAGAACTTAAACTATAAAAATACAGCTATGTAAGCTTTCATGCTTTGAACGTATTTTGTTAAAAATTATTTATGCGAAAGATATGTATGATCCATTTTCCACTTTGCGAAATAAATTACAATAGTTGATTCTGGAAACTTTAGGGTCATCGTTATTTCAAAATGCAAAATCGCCTTATACCGTTTACTTGCTTGGTCATAACCAGGTTACATTGGCATACGTACCTGTACAAACAAAGGGCGAAATTCCGTAGCTGATACTAAATACAGATAAGGATCATTAGCGTAGCAGTCATCTCTCATTTCTAATAGGTAGTAATTGATGTTTTCAAATTCGTCTACTAATTACCTATGCGAAAAGCATAAGAATTCTGTCTATAAATAGTTAATTATATTAGTCCCCAACTTATTGATTACAACATATCAATTGCATCAAAAGATTTCAGTTAAAATTATTTAATTTGGTGATTCGAAAACAAATGTAAGGATGTATTGGGCTAACTTGGTTTTAAATAGAAGGTTTCTCACAGGTAGTAGATTAACAGATAAGGTACTTAGCGATATAATCCGCTTTCGACATTTCCATTGAAGGCAAAGAGGTGTATCTAAAGTTGCCTAGACATGAAATTCAAGGCGCAAAAGAAAATTTACCTTACCCGCTATGGAAATCTATGAGCTCTCCAAAGCCGCCTTAAAAACAAAATAATAGCGCTTACTGTTTGAAACAAAATGTGTTTACTTCAAAACAGATTCTTGACAAGCAACGCTGCTTGATACGAGGCGATATTTAAGCGCATCATCAAGTGGTTTCAACAGTAGCACTGTCTTAAGCGACCCTTGTGAGTGCAAGCGAGATTGTAAAATTTCCACCCACAATGGAGCAATTTAATAACTGTGAAAGTGAGTTCCTTACAAAGTATCGATACATGCGTCACCAGCGCGAGTTTAATGCAGATAAGGTGGTAAGTAACTGTAATATAGCATACTAACCAATGTAAGAGATAGTTATACGTATAAAGACCATCAGGTGTAAAAAGAATTTTGAAGCGATCAAGTTATAACAATTCTAAAAATGCCATCCTCTTTTGGCAAGTGGTACAGGGTGAGACAAACAAAAGACATAGTGACAATGTTCCCTAATATTTAAGCATGCTAGAAAGATATGTTCTGCAAGTGCTGATGCCGTGATAAGTTTATACAAATGTCCGGTGCAAGCTGCGTGTCTTGCCGTGTACACTTTGCCAGAGAAATGGGCAGTTATAAGTGACAGGTATTAGGAATCAGCAAAGTAAGATAGCCAGGGCAAGGAGAAGTTGTGACAACAGATGGAAAAACCTTTGTATATTCAGACCCACCAGAAGGAGAGAATAGAGTAAATGGAATCGAATTCTAATAACGAAAGAAGCTAGAAAAAGTTTATTGGATTAATTCCCCATTTCGGATAGAATTGTCCGAGCAAGATTCTCAACTAAGGCAAGGAACCTGACAATAATACAGTGTTATGCACCACGGAACCATCACACCATGAAGAGAAAGAAATGTTTTAGAAAATACCAGTGGAGTTTCTCAAAGCAAAGGCCAATGAAACAACATCTATACCCATATATATAATCTTGCCCTTTACCTTTCGGTGTAGGGTGATCTATACCCATACTTACTGAAATATAGGAGAAAGCAGTAATACCCATCAAATGGAAAAGTGGAACCATAATTAAGCTACTGAAAAAGATACTGCAATTGGAGGGGCATAATTCTACTAAATATGGTCAACAAAATCATCGCGCTTATAATGAACAATAGACTAGCATACAAGATCAAACCAGATATAAGGCTTGAACAAACAGGTTTCAAACTTAATAGGTCGTGCGTAGACCATGTCAACACATTACGGATAATTATAGAGCAGTCAATAAAATGCAGAAGCCCTCTATATATGATCTTCATAGATTTTAAACGTGCCTTTGACTCTCCCAACCATTCAACGCTCTGGCATATACTTCTTCTGTTTGCTATACCTCCGAAGCTAATAAATATAATTAAAGCACTCTACAAAGACACAAGCTGCAAAGTACTGCACACAGGAAAAAGTAGCAATGACATTGCTATATCAACTAAAGCTAAACAAAGCTGCCCCTTGTCTCCACTCTCATTCAACATCGCATTGGACTGGATCATAAAAGGTACAAACTTTCAGTAGACGGGCATCACTTGGGGTCTTCCGAACCAACTGCATGACTTAGATTATGCAGATGATATATGCCTCTTAACTCACACACATAGGGATATACAAAGAAAGCTAAACTTGCTTACAGAGTGATTTGCTAGGCCTCGAAATAAATATAATAAAAACAAAAATCAATGAGTCAGTACAAACAACCAACAACAACTTCACATAAACAACCAACCAATTGCAGATGTATCAGAATTCTGCTATGTAGACATTGTAATAACTGTAAGCGGCGGCAGCAAAGAAGACGTAGACCATCGATTACGGAAAGCCAGATTATCATTCGCAGCACTAAAGGACGTCTGGAACAGTCCCCACTTAACACTAAACTATAAGCTCAGAGTGTTTAATACAAACGTCAAGCCAGTATTACTTTATGGCTGCAAAATCTGGAAAACCTCAATTGCAATGCAAAATAAATTGCAAGTATTGTGCAACAGATGTCTTCGAAGAATATTAACAATTATATGGACCAACTTCATCACTACTAAAGAACTATGGAGAAGGACTAAGCAAAATCAGTTAAAGATAGAAATCAAAAAGGAGAAGTGGAATTGGATTGAGCACTCCCTAAGAAGAGATGGAAATAATGTCACAAAAGCAGCATTCGAATGGAGCCCCCAAGGAAGAAAAAACAAAGCAGGCCCAAAACAATATGGAGAAGAGCAGTATATAAAGAAATAGAACTAACAGGAAGCACTGGACACTATGCTCCAACGTGGGAGTTTGAGGAACATATATACAGGGTGAAACACATAAAGTGTTACAGAGCAATAGCACTCAAACTATTGATCGCATTCAAAAATGTTTCAGACAAAAGTTTCAGTGTTCAAGAAGGCTGTCATACTGGATCACCCTATTTTTTTATAGGTGGAGGCGCTGAAACTAGGTCAAGGTCAACTCCACTTTTTTAAATGGAACTATGTATTTTTTTTCGATGACATTATTACCGATTTTAAGATGAATTCAGCGACCTGCAACACAAGGTTATTCTAGTCCCTCAAAGTATGAAGATAGTCGAAAAATCGAAAAATATCGGAATAATTACTTTCAAAGGATGGAACTATGTATTGTTTTTCGATAACATTATTACCGATTTGAAGGCGAATTCAGCGACTTGCACCACAAGGTTATTCTAGTCACGCAAAGTATGAAAATAGTCGAAAAATCAAAAAATGCAGCAGTGCAACAAACACGAGTCAATACGACGGTGCACCACCCCATTATGCTCTGTGTTTAAAACAAGTAATGAATGAGATTTTTGGCGAAAAGTGGATAGGACGAGGCGGCCTTGTAGCTTGACCACCTCGTTTCCCAGATCTAACATCACCAGATTACTTTTTATGGGGTTTTGTCAAAAATATCGTAATAGCGCTAGCACCTACCACGCCTGACGACATGAAAGACAGAATACGCCAAGCATGTACCGAAATTACACCACAAATGAAGTTAGACGGTCTTTTCATCAGCGAATTAACAAGTGCTTACAAGTCGAGGGTCATCACTTCGAGCATCTTCTGTAGGTAGACCCAAACCAAGGTTAGTGGATCCTTTGAAAGTAATTATTCCGATATTTTTCGATTTTTCGACTATCTTCATACTTTGAGGGACTAGAATAACCTTGTGTTGCAGGTCGCTGAATTCATCTTAAAATCGGTAATAATGTCATCGAAAAAAAATACATAGTTCCATTTAAAAAAGTGGAGTTGACCTTGACGTAGCTTCAGCGCCTCCACCGATAAAAATATAGGGTAGTCCAGTATGACGGCCTTCTCGAACACTGAAACTTTTATCTGAAACATTTTTAGATATGATCAATAGTTTGAGTGCTATTGCTCTGTAACACTTTATGTGCCTCACCCTGTATATATATCAAAAGTGGGCCGCTTATACAAATGTCCGGTGCAAGCTGTGTATCCTGCCATGGCCAAAAACCAGCTCTACTACCTGTATCGGAGATATTTTGTGAAACTAGGAGTATGTGCGTCACTGCTTGGGTAAGAAACATTTTTGATAAGAAAATGCAGTTTGGCATCAAGTATGTACAAATATAAAAGATAAACATAGGTACCGGGTAGTAAGTCATACATATGTACAATTGAAAGAGAAAAATAAAGTATGATCAGTTCCTAATTTATGAATGCAACTAGATTTATACTTAAATGTCAAAACTTGACACTTGATTTTTAAATGACTTATATTATGAAAATAATTTTTGATCATACTATATTTTACATGATGTGGTACCATCTGGAGCATAGAAAAGTCAACAATTTTAATCATTTTCAAATATAAATTTTGTATTCCGTTTTTCAACAGAAAATGTTAAATGTTTCGGTCAAACACATTTATTAGTATGTTTAGCGCCTATTAGATTTTACCTAAATGCTTATAAAGTCAGTATCACAATATTAAAATATCCCATAAAATGTGTACAGGAGTCGTTCACTATTCTATGCTCCTGATGGTACCTACTGCATTCTTAACTCTTTTTAAATGCTTCTTACGAAGAAATTATTTTAGTAGTAAATGATAATGTACCTGTTTCTAAATCTTGATTGCCATGAGTTGCCACAATGGTTGAAAATATGTTGTTTGACAATTAAATTAGTAAATTCGTCATTAAGCTGAATGGGGTTTACACCATTGAGGACAGGGTCTTTATTATAAAAACTTTTTACACAGATAACAGTTGACGCAAAGTTCAAAATTTATATTCCATGCAATTTGAAAACTCGATAATGCCAACAGTTTCAATAATACAAGCTTATGTGTGAAAATTAACTATTCAGCTTATTTAATTAATAACTTATTACATCGTGTACTAATTTAACGGATTTTCAACTATTGTGACAAGTCCTGGCAATAGAAATTCAAAACTGGCATATTACCTATTACGTATTATTAAAATATTTTCCTATTAAGAAGCATTTAACATTATGTAGTATCACATGAAACTTTCTTCTAGTATCTTACTTTATACCCCTCAATTTAATCGCTTTTTGAACTTAAGTAGCATATTATAGAATTATTGATAAGGTTGTTTTATTTTTTCCTTTGTGTTAACTGCTTCATTAGGTTCATTTTCAGTAATATTTTTACTTCACCACAGCCTGCCGAAGTATTGCTTTCAATTTTAATCATTTTTACAAATTTACAATTTTTGTCATAACCTCACATAAACCTAACAATTTGATGATGACAACACTGCTAACAAGACAATTGCGATCGACCAGTCGATCGCCAGCCTATTTGTGTCGATAGCAAGTACGAATAAATTATAATAAAGCTTCTTCAAATTGTTTTATACAGTAGATCACAGTGCTCATCAAGTTGGCCACCCCTGGTGTAGAATAAGTATTAATGCAACAAACTGAAAAGTATTTTGACGAGATTGGTAGCTTTTCTTTGTATGTGTTTGTCGATTTCTATTTGTCCTATCAGCAAAATAGAGGTGTAGCTGCTGCATAACTACCGAGCCTGAGGTCACAAGTCCGAATTGTGGTCTTAATAAGATTTAAAGTTAACAAAAGTTGTGGGTGCACATTTCCATTTCTTGTCATCTTTACATTTGAAATGCTACAATATTGGCTCTCTCACCAAGCAGTCTCTGCCAGCTCTGCTAAATTACTGACTCATTTTCAATCTGATTTTCTCTATCTAAGCTTTGTAATAATCAGTTCCTCTCGCTTGCAAGTTCTCTTTAGCCGAAATCGTTGCACATACGGCACGATCATATATGTAACATAATATGATAATCATGTATGTAACATAATACGATAACGGCCATACCACATTGAAAGCACCGTGCAACAGATTACGAAGACTGAATGTGTCTTAAGGAGCAGGTGTCCCAAAGAGCTGAAAGATCCCATGGCAAAAATCGTTCTATAACAACGGCATGCCAAAGTATTGATGCGGGGCTTGCACCGTCTCACCTAGTTTATTAATAATATAATAAAGCATCAAATATATACTATTTTAAAACTAATTCTTGCTTTTAATTTTTGCCTTAAAAATTTTTCGCTTTCAGATTTTAGATTTTACATCCTTAACGTAATGGTATATTAATTTGCACTTTTTGTTTTATCCACATGTTGAGTCTACCGCAATTATTTGTAATGGCTTATTAATGAAGTACAGTATCTACTATGCCACAAATAAGTATAAAATCAACAAACAGCATATTTTATGACAGTTGTATAATAGCTATTTATGAGACAAGTTGCAAAATTGAAGTGTTTTAGGCAAGCGACATGTTTTATCAAACAAGGTCAAAGATCGAGTTTGACATCGCTCCAAGTGTCTAGAAAGTTCTTTGCAATGTGTATCCGACAAGATTGTTATTTTGATTAAAGATGTGCAATGCCAGCGCTATACTGTTCAGGGTCTGAGAATCAACCTTTATGTAGTTCACAGAGTTATTCATTGTTATCAGAAGATAGGTCCCTTTACAAAAAGGCAAGAATCTGAACAAAAGATGGCTACATCACAGCGTGACTGTCGTATGGTAGCTACGATACTGAGAAACAGAAATAGCACTGTGGTATAGGTCAAAAATTCATTAACTGATCATGGTACAAATGTAAGTGAATGGAGAATTTAAAGGAGACTGCAAGAAACCGACTTATACCGGCATGTAAATTAACTACGGGATGCAAACACCTTTGAAAACATCAAGTTCGGTTACGGTTACAGTTTGCTTGTATTCAACCTAATTGAATGCTGAAGCAATGAAGATTTGTTCTTCTTACAGTTGAATCAAGATTCTGTGTACATGGTGATAGTTGAGATTAAGTTTGGAAAAGAGTAGGAGAATGATATGCATGGTGCAATTTCTCCTACCACGTGAGCTTTAAAGGAGATTCTCTGATTGTATGCGCTGGTATATATTTTAAAGCATGTTCAGCTTTACTGGAAACTCTATGACCTTTGATCAATCTGTAGGACATTTCCTTCAAGTACATGTCTTGCTTTATGACTCATTTAAGAATATGTTGTGCCTTATGCCCTATTTTCCAATGATATTGTTCGAGCAAATGACGCAAGAGTCGTCACTGGAAGAAGTATAATTGATAATTATGTATTGCCCATCTCTTAGTTTAGACAGGTATCCAATAGAACACATAATGTACCTATGAGATAGGAAGAAATTTTAGAAATCAAATTCCTTCGCTGAGCAACTTGAATCAACTACGAACAGCACTAACAAAAGAATGCGATATTATTTTTAAAAAAGAATGTGAGTGGTTATAAAAGCAAACAGAAGTAAAATTAAAATTACTTGCCTTAGTATCATAAACACCTACCTACATGGTTTAGATAATCTCTGAAACCTTTTTGTGGCGTAATATAATTCATGCGGTTTAATGGATATTTCACCACCCTACATAATTAAAATTATTAAAAATTGAACGTTTCAAGGAACAATCTGTTCTCGTTATCAACAAGTTAACAATTAAAACTAAATATGAACCAAGAAAACATAGCTCTTTAGTGGAATTTTTTCAGGTTTTTACTGCTGCAACGCCTGGAAGAGACAACAACTTTAAACAAGATAAGTCACATGATGTGGAGAACCAGGCGCTCAAGAAGAAGAAGCAGGGTCGTAAGCAACAGCGGCACAGGCGGATCAGTTTATATGCACCAATGTGAGCAATGTGTGTTGGTGTTTGATGCCATTACTGAGCTGGAAACCTATCGCAAGAAAGAGCATGCTTTTGTTTTCCCTTATGAAGAGTGTGAACAGGTAAGTTTATGCCTGTGGCCATATCACAACCCAAACTCTTCTGTGGAGTGTAGGATGAACTTGACTTTCTTCTTTATAGGTACAGAGTATTTGTTTTATTTGTATTATTATTCAAATATTTTGAAAATAAGCTTAGTAATTGGAAAATATTGTTTTACATATGTGCACATAGTCTGAAATGAACTTAACATCACTCTCTCTCTCCTGTAGTACTACAACCCTAATCGAACCCTGGCCTCCTTGACTTAACATCACTGTCTGCTAAAAATTATAGTAGAATGATTAAACTGTTGTTTATTTTTGTGGACCAGATCTATACTTTATCAATTCATTGTCGACAAGAAAACCATTAATTTACTACAACCCAATATTCAACTTGCTTGTTGAACGGAACTAAAATTAAATAATTAAAGTAGAATTGTTTTAGTGATATAAATATGAGTAGATTTATATACCAAGTGTCTCCAAAGTATACACATGGCTCAACCACACATTCCTGAGACCAAACTAAGATCATTTCACTTAACCTACCTATATCCAAATGCGTTGTGTTAAGCCAGTGCTCTACTTAAAAGTTTTGTAATAAAATTTTTTGCTGATAGCAATAGAACATGGTAACACTCCATACAGATATAATTATTCTTTTAAGATGATACTAGTTATTATCGGTGGACTAGTAGTGGATGCAATATACAGGGTGGGCCATTTTAATCGACGCATCAAAATATCTCCGTTGGCGAGCCGAATAAAAAAAAATTGAGCAGACAAAAATTATTCAGGACGATGGGGGTCATTTGACTGTACTAGTAACTTTGACCTTGGCGTCAACTTCCAAGGTCATTTGAAGGTCAAAATCTTTTTTTTTAATGGGAACCCCTATTCTTGACACCGGATTCGGAAAGAGCGGAAAATTTTATGTCCAAAATGATAGTTTATAACTCGTTGGAGTGACCTTCAAAAGGTCAAATCAAGGTTAAATGTTGAAAACTCGTCCAGAAGCTGTTTTTTCGAATTTAGATGATTTAAGGGCAAAAAAATATTTGAGTAGACTTAGGGGACAATAACCTTGACCATCTTGTCCTTTAGGTTAACTGTGAAGGTCATTCGAAGGTCAAAGTAATTTTTTTTAAATAAAAAATCTCTCTTTAGTGGCAATTTTTTCAGTTTTTTATTGTTGCAACGCCTGGAAAAGACAACAGCTCTAAACAAGACAAATCACATGATGTGGAGAACCAGGCGCCCAAGAAGAAGAAGCAGAGTTGCAAGCAACAGCGGCCCATGCGTTATAAGTACCAATGTGAGCAATGTGTGTTGGTGTTTGATGCCATTACTGAACTGAAAACCCATCCAAAGAAAAAGCATGCTTCTGTTTTCCCTTCAAAGAAGCGTAGACAGGTAAGTTTACGCCTGTAGCCATATCACAACCCTAACTCTTCCGTGGAGTGTTGGATAAACTTGACTTTCTTCTTTATAGGCACCGAATATTTGTTTACTTTACACCACTTTAAAATAAAATTGTTTGCTTTAAAACTCTTGTATTGTTTGGTGTTGCATCATGTTAGTAAGAGTTGCTTTGAGTTATATAAAAACTTCATAGAATTTTGAATTGAAAAATTAAATTTCTTTTTACCAAGTTGAGTTTATTGAAATGAAACCCACTTTTTACTTCCTTTTATGATACAGGATTGGATTCACTCCAAAAATTTGAAATTGAGTTTTCAACAGATCTTCACGTTTTCGAGTCCCCTGAACCCAAAAAACATGTTTTTGTTCATTGGTCTGTCTGTCTGTTTGTGTGTCTGTGTGTCTGTCTGTCTGTGTGCCTGTGAACAGAATATTTCAAAAACGAAAAGAGGTATGGTGTTGAAACTTCATATATAAGTTTTGTGTACCATCTAGATGCGACAGCAAGCTTTTGAAGAAAATCGCATAACCAGAAGTGTGGTGTTTACTCTTGTGATTTTTCAGTTTTTTTAAATTTTTTCAAAAGCGACTCTAACGATTTTTTTTTAACTTTACATTTTTATTACATTTTTAATGTGTATTGATGTGGGATAGGTGATTTTCAAGTTGAATACCTCTAAAATGGGTTTCTTTTGTTTTTTTTTAATTTTTTTTTATTAACTCCTATTTTAAATAGAACACCCGGTATATTATTATATTTTTGAATTCAGCTTAAGATTTTAAAGAAAATTTGTCTCTTTAACTAATGCTCTATTTTGTACAGTTTCTGTAGAATTTGCTATTTTTGAAAATTACAATTAATGCTTAAAAATTAAAAATAAAATTTTTGGCTAATTATAAGATCACTGTAAAAAGAAATTGTGTGCGTGTATCACACCAGATTTCTTAATAAATAACAGAAAATGACAAAGAAAGTTCATTACTTTACTTACTTATACCTTCCTCTTCTACTGCCAGAGCGCTGTAGAAAAAAGTTTATTAATTAATTGTTAACATGATTTCGGAGGCTTCCACGGCCATTGTCATTAAGGAACAAATAACTTCCGTGATTGGACTATGTCATTATTGAGGTCAAAGAACTCAACATTTTGCCCACTTTCGTATGGGGCTTCGTCAGGAGGAAAAGCAAAAGAGCACGGTAACTCAACGTATAAACCATGCCAGAGGCAAAACAAAAAAAGAATTTACACAGTGGTTTACATATTGTTACCGTGCTCTTCTATCCCTTCCCTTGCAAAAGAGTTTCTCCTCTGGCGTGGTTAAACGTTGAGTTACCATGCTCTTTTGTTTTTCTTCCTGATAAAGCCCCTTACAAAAGTGGGCAAAACATTAAGTTCTGGTTCTCAATAATGACACAGTCCAATCCCAGAAGCCTTAACTTAATTGTTAATATTTTCTTGATAATAAAAAGTCTCTGGTTAGGTTGAAACCTAGGCCTTGTGGCCATTTCCGCTCCAGTCTTCTTGTAACTGTTGGTGGATCTGAGAGCTACTCTATGAGGTCATTTCCTTATTCTACTAACTTGTAGTTGTCT
The DNA here is from genome assembly GCA_940337035.1 of Agriotes lineatus. Classification (NCBI taxonomy): domain Eukaryota; kingdom Metazoa; phylum Arthropoda; class Insecta; order Coleoptera; family Elateridae; genus Agriotes; species Agriotes lineatus. Next base: position 36,980,201 of record OW679202.1, read on the forward strand.
GCACTTGCAAGTCTCTGGATTTCGCTGGTTATGTATGAATTCCTCAGACGGGTATGGAGAGTGTCATTACTGTTAGTCACCATGCGAAGTGGATTGAAACATCTACAATAGCTAAATCACAAAGATGCACATGGGTTTTAATAATACTTTCGGTACCCAGTTTTTAAAGCAATTAGGTGGGCCGCCTGCCAGTTGTGGGGATTAAAGCCGGTACCATAACACCGCAGCCTGAGCTTCGATTTTGGTCAGAACGCCCAGCTTGGTCACAACGCCCACTTTTGATTTTGGTCACAGCGCCCAACTTTGATTTCGGTCATATCGCCCAGGCGGCACAAAAAATAAGAAAAATGTGTACCTAAAATGAATAATAATCAATTAAACTCTTAAGGTGAAGTAATAAGTAGGAAAATTTTCAAGTTCCCGTAAGTAGTATTAATATTACCTATTTATTTTTGATAATAATTCAGTGGCGTAGTGCTTTGTCCAAAAAAGTTTCTAAATTCGGATTACAACATAAAGTTGTATTTTTTATATGGAACTCATAGTTAGCTGTGGCATTATGAGAAAGAGGATTTTTTCCCATTTCAGTGACATATGTCGTATGGGATCGATTTATTCATTTTCACTAGTACTTTATAGCAACAATTCACAATTTTTAATATTTCGTCATTTTCTAGTTGAAGGCTTGTGCCATTTAGAATATACGTGATTAAACAAAGTTTTTGCGTTATTACAATACCACCGTTTGATTGACAGAATTAATCACGTTTGATTGTTGCTTATAATATTATAGTGTCCTTCATACATCTATTTATCAGAACATTTTAGTGTCCATTAAAACCTCTGCAGCTTCTCAAATTAAAAATGCATTTGCAAAAATGTAAATATTCTACTTCATATACGAGAGAGGTTCGAAAATATGAAAATGATTGAAGAATAAAGTACCCTTATTTTTCAAAATACACAAAAATTTTAATTGGAAGTATTTGTTATAACATATTTATTAAAAATTATAATTGATTTTAAATTGTTATTTGGTCCGTTTGATATTAAATTATTTAAAAATTTGACACAAAAATAAGCTTTGTTAGCACTAATTTCGAATCACGTAATATCCTGGTTGCTAAGTGAGAGGAAACTCAGGTTTGACAGTATACGTTTATCCAGGGGTGTAGTCGAGGGGGAACGCGGGGGAACGGCGTTCCCCCACTGGTTTTTTGTTAAGTAAAAAAAAAGATAAAATTTAGTAGAAAGTTAATTTAATACAATAATTACGGCAAAAAAGACACACAAGTAAAGCTTATTAAATTTACTGGCAGATTTTCTAAAATGTGCGTTGTTTCTTATTGCAAATATTAAGCGATACTAAATTAAATGTATTGTATGGCGTAGGCCTACATGGAGTAAATACTGTTGTCTGCATCAACACTTTGATAATTTATTGTTCATTCCAGTGTCATTTAAATAGTGGTATATGTTATTATTTAGAAAAATCACGTCAAACATGACTTGCTACTTGCTATGAATATACAAAGTATTAAAAAAAGTTTGAATTAGAAAGTTGTAGGTTTTATATTTATACAGTGTGTCCAAGATAAGGAGGGCCAGTATGGGGATCTCGGTAATGGTAAGAGATACAAATTTGGTTAAATGGAAAGAAAGTTGCGCAATTAAAGGACTAAAAAAATGACGTTTAGAAATTCTTGATATGATTTTTCGTTTTTGAATTATCTCAAAAAAACCGAATTTTTGGATTTTCTATTTAATTTTTTCTGGCGTTAATATTAAAGTTAGAGCGAAACTGATTAAACTGCTTTATAGCAACTTTTAGTGGACTTAATGATTACGTTATCAATTTTTTTATCCGACGTTTCGTCTTCGAGAAACCACCATCAACTTCATTTTTTTAAATACGGTTTTGGTTTTTTTATGCCAAATTTGGAAAGCCCTTGTTACTCTGAATTCAACAATGTGCCACATATTATGGTTTAATTACGTTTCGAGCTTTTTTCTGATCATTATCGGATAATTTTTTAGATACGGATCTGCATTTCTCATAATTTTGTAAAAATAAGTTCATACAGTAAGTTAGGCCTTTTTAAATGCCGTTAAAATATTAAAATGCACATCATAATGTCATAATTCTGATACATTAATTTAATAACCAACCAATAACTATTAACAATAAACAAAAAAGAAATGAACAAAAGATAGACAGAAAGAATAACAAAACGAACATCGAAACCATTTAATAGGTATTAAATTTACAGAAGGCATTCAAAAAGGTTGCCATCATTCTCTATGCATAAATAACATCTAACTGTAGAATGTAAAACATTATTCAGCAATACTGGCATTATACTTTGAAAGGCTTCAAGAACCAATCTTCTAAGTTCTTCTTCTGTTTCAAAACGTTAAATACCTATTACATTGTTTCAAGGCTTGTTTTCTCATTCTTTCTGCCTATCTTTTGTTCATTTATTTGTTGTTTATTGTTAATAGTTATTGGTTGCTTATTAAATTAATGTATCAGAATTATGACATTATGATGTGCATTTTAATATTTTATGTCCTACCAGTACATTAATTGAAATTAATTACTCTATTTTAAGGTATCTTAGATATGTCCTACCAGTACATTAATTGAAATTAATTACTCTATTTTAAGGTATCTTAGATACAAAATAACGCTTCAGGGCAATTATTTTCTTCATAAGAACACTTAGGGTTATTATGAAAAATTAACAGTATTTGTTTCCATGGATACAACTTTATTATACACCACTGTCACAATGAAAATTAATGACAGCTCAGCTAATGTCACAAATCTAACTTAGATCAGCTAACTAGATCAATCTTAAATACTATATCATAGTAATTATATGAATTGAATATGAATATGAATTAGGTAAGAAAATTGGTAGGACATAAAACCTTGAAGGCACCACGGGCATTGTGAGCTAAGAGCCCGCGATTGTTGTACACACCTCGGGCCAAAGGCCCTCGGTTAGTACACTAACAATCTTGAGCTCTTATTTTACTGATAATGCCCTTGGTACCTTAATAACTATTAACGGCATGTAAAAAGGCCTAACTTACTGTATGAACTTATTTTTACAAAATTATGAGAAATGCAGGTCCGTACCTAAAAGATTTTCTGATGATGATCAGAAAAAAGCTCGAAACGTAATTAAACCATAATATGTGGTACATTTTTGAATTTAGAGTAACAAGGGCTTTGCAAATTTGGCATAAAAAAACCAGGACCGTATTTTAAAAAATGAAGTTGATGATGGTTTCTCGAAGACGAAACGTCGGATAAAAAAATTGATAACGTAATCATTAAGTCCACTAAAAGTTGCTATAAAGAAGTTTAAGCAGTTTCGCTCTAACTATAATATTAACGCCAGAAAAAAATAAAATAGAAAATCCAAAAATTCGGTTTTTTTGAGATAATTCAAAAACGAAAAATTATATCAAGGATTTCTAGACGTCATTTTTTTTAGTCCTTTAATTGCGCAACTTTCTTCCCATTTAACCAAATTTGTATCTCTTACCATTACCGAGATCCCCATACTGGCCCTCCTTATCTTGGACACACTGTATATTAAGACTACAAAACCGCAAACATCGTAATACGGAAAAATTGCACCAGAAAATATCAAAATGCATACTTTTAAAAAATTTCCGGAAGAGGGCCCCCGTACCCCCCCTTTTCCTAGGGAATATTCCATACACCCCCCCCCCCTCCACACCCCCGGAAGTCTAGCGTTCCCCCACTGCCAAATTTGCCACTACACCACTGCGTTTATCGTATCCGTTAATAAGTTAACTTGGAAGTATTTCATTTGGTAATACACAGGGTGGTAAGAAAAAAATAGGAAAAAACAGAAAAAAAAAATTCGGAGCAAGTAACTGTGACTTTATATTTGACGCCTACCTTTAATTCTAAGTAACTTCTTCAAATAACATTTTTGTCTATTTTGAAAAATAAGGGTACTTTATTCTAGAACCATTTTCATATTTTTGAACCTCCCCTGTATACGAATATTTTTACATTTTGGCAAGTGCATTTTTAGTTTCAGAAGATGTAGAAACTTGTATCAGGAATAAAACATTCTGATAAATGGATAATAAAAAAATCCATGTGTTACACATTTATGAGGGACAGTATAGGTATGTTATATTATACAAATTGGTGGTGGATAGTGTGAACATAGGCAGTCCATTGAGCTAGAATACAGTTTATAGGCTTTGTATGCGTTAGACAGAAGTAGACATATATGATTTAAAATCTAGTATCTTAGAATTCAGTGTTTTCTAAAAACAAAACCTTTTGATTCTGTGGATACTAGATCTTAATCGCATATAGGTCTGTTTATGCCTAACGCATACAAAGTCCACAAACTGTATTCACACACATTTGATTACTTATGTTCACATTTTCCGCCACCAATCTGTATATTATGATATATATCACTGGAATGGGAAAAAATCCTCTTACTCATGATACCACATACAACTATGGATTTCATATACAAAAATACAATTTTATGGTATAACTCGAAGTTCAAAACTTTTTTTGAATAACTCACTACCCACTGAATTCATATCGAAAAAGTGCCAAAGAACGTCAAATTACTTATATCTATTTTTATAAATAAGGGAGATATGTCCACAAAACGAAAAATCAAAAAATTAAATTTTTGTTTATAACTCGAAAACAAAAGATGGTAGCCCATTTTGGTTTGCACCATTAAGCTTTTCTCGAAAAAAGAGTTCGAGGATGGGGGTCCATTTTTCCATATCTCCTATAGTTATCGAGATTCCCTATGAAAACATCGAAATTGCCCCAACCTGTACGCACGGCAACAGCGACCATGCTTGTTCACGAAAATAAATTTGAACCAGCTTAGCAAAAGAAACGATAATTAGGTATTGTAGATATCAGAATGTTAAGAATTTGCTAGGTCTTGTAATGTCTATGACGTATTCTGAATTTCCACCCATTGAGTTTTCCGTCGGAATTTTAATTACTCTAATTTTCTCCTACGGAAGGCATGTTGGGTTGAAATCACATAATTGGTTAAATTGCTAGTTATCTGTATACAGATTGGTGGCGGAAAATGTGATCATAGTCAATCAAATGAGTTAGAATACGGTTTATGGGTTTTGTATGCGTTAGACAGAAATATGTAGACATATATTATTTAAAATCTAGTATCCTAGGATTCTAAAAACAAAACACTTTCATCCTGCGGATGCTAGATGTTAATCGCATAAGTTACATGTACCAAATAAGGCCACGTTCCTAATAAGGCCAATGCCGTTTTTTGGCCAATGTACAAACCCAACCTTTAATTTGACTAACTCAGCTGAAAAGGCATCTGCAACAATAGTTCTGAGAGCAATTTGAACTTTCACTCTCAACTGCTAGATGGCGCACCCACTCTTTTATGTTTTGTTCGTTGGGTGCATATATCTAATATTTACTATATTGCTAGCGGCTATGAGTAGGAAACTCACAAAGGAAGTGAGTCAGACAACCAACTCTTTAATGCATAATGGTAAGCTGTGCGCAAGCGCGGCGGCGTCGTCCGCCCAATGGAGAAGTGGTCAAGTTTAAAATTCGCATCTAAAGGCGGAGTTCGAATTCTCACGCATGCGCACGAGACGCGTTATACTCTAAGTGAAACTATGTTGGCGCCGTAATGTTTTCGGGCGTTCCGAGGCCCTACTAGCAATATATATGTGTATTATATATATGGTTGGGTGTTATAAATATAACCTCACAAAAGTGGAGTGTAATGGAGTTTGTTTTTGTATTTCATCAGCCGCTTCCCTTATTAAATTGCTCCTTAATAGCTGCAGAATTAACCAGGTATGTCAATCTGATTCAATTTTGTTTCTTTTTGGTGTTAAAAACATTCTTATGCGAAGGTGCTTTGTTCCAAATGAGGCCACATGATAATTGTATGGGTGGCCTTATTTGGAGCGGGTACATTTTTTTTAATGGATTCCGTATTTCTTGCAGAAAAATTATGGGAAAACGAGCTCAGTGGACTGAAGATATATATATAACTATTTCTGTCTAATGCATACAAAACCCATAAACTGTATGCTAGCTCATTTGATTGCCTATATTCACATTATATACCACTAATCTGTAGAGTTCAAAAAATAGTAGTTAGTAAATATAGTAAATAAATACAAATAGTTGTAAATACTGGTTCTTATTTTAATACGTAAAACATCTTGTTATACCCAAAACGAACTTTCTATTGGTTCGAGCCTAAAAATTCTTTACTAGTGTTTCTAATAAGATAACTCATGCTTGTTTTTCCAACAACTGTCTATAAAATTGCACTTTTTTTAAATCGGCAGTGAAGAACATGGAAATCGTCATCAAAATACGAGAAATCGGTAGTGAAGTAACCCACTGTTTTACGACTTTTTGTAGGCGGCGGGGCGATAGGTAAACGTCAAAATAACCTACAAAAGTTTGTTAAAATGTTGTAATTTCGATTTCTTGATTTAAAAAAAAACAATGCACCCCTCGGCACACAGGTTCCTTTTTATCCCTCTTGTGGTTTAAAAGGATAAACTTCAGTGTCTTGGTATACAAAATACTATTGTCTACTAAAATCTCGTTGCTAAAGTACGTAACACTTTATTGACAAGGGTGGATAAGTAACTAAGTAAGGCAATTAAATTAAATGTCAAATATTTCTGTAAATGTGTAAGTTTAAATTGTAATTAAAAGAAACTTTTTTTGTAGGTGTTGGAAACAATTTTGCATGTCACAAAAAATTTTTTTTTTTCGACAACCGTAAAAAAGGAGACATTCGCGCATCGCTATCAATGCGCGAAGTTTACCATTTTTTAACGTGTTAAATATTTATTTACGTTACCATTGACGACGTAAAAAAAGGCATTTTGCGCACTAGAGCGCCAAAAATTTTCGCGCACTACAGCGCGAAACAATATTAATATTCTTGTTTAACGGTTGTAAAAAAAATATTGTTTGTATAACGAGCGCGAAATGTTTTAGAGCGTTTGAATTACTTTACAAAGAAGTAACATTCTCACGTTCTAAAATCATTAATTTCGCGCACTTAATACAAAAATAACATTTTTTGCACAGTGATCGTGAAAGTCGTCTTTTTTTAACGAAAAAAATCGTATTGAAAGTTCCACTTTTTTTAACGCAAAAATCGTGAAAAAAAGTACACTTTTTGTACTATTTTATTGAATTTCAATTTGACAGTTGTCAATTCCGAAGTTCTTTTCGACTAAATTTCGACCAAGAGATCACTATGCAAAAAAACTATGTGTACAACACGTTTTGAAAGTTCTTTTTTTCATTCATTTGCTTGATTAACTCGGGCTTCGCCCTCGTTATCAAACTGCAAATTCATGAAAAAAAGTATGACTTTCAAAACTAGTTGTACATATTACTATTTCCAACTCACACAATTGTTGAGGTTTTTCCTAATTAAAATTTGAACTTAATATTTCCAAAAAACTTGACACTTGACAGTTTGACACAATGACCACAATTTATTCGCTAGCGATTAATAGTAATTTACGATACAAGTGCGTAAAGCTACTCTTTAGTCACGAGTGGGGCAGAGTTAAAACGCAAGCGCATTAAGCCCCGCGAGTGACTGAAGATGCTTTACACATGTGTACCGTACAATATTTTATCTACGATAGAATATACAAAACACGGTAAATATAAGAAAAATATTTAAATTTAAATTGCAAACGGTCGTAATTTTGCGTGGTTAAAAATTTTAAAACTGTTGCTACTGACAACGTAAACTAATAAAAACATGTTATAAAATAGTCGTTTTACAAACTTAAAACTGCCAACTAAGTCAATTTTACATTGTCGTAGATAAAGTAAATTTTATCCACTATTATCATTATAAGTGTTATCTAGCAACGAGGCTTTGGTGGATAAAGCACTTACAACTTTATAGGTAGGTGTTGGAAAGTAGTTATGTATGGTACAAGTGAATAAAGAGTCATTTTATCCATAAAGGCAAAACTTTAGCCCAGGAGACAGCTGAGTGAGATAATTTCCCCGAATGGATAAAATCTCTATATTCGCGTGTAGCATATAAATTTTTTTCCAATACCTACAATTAATTGTATAAATAAGTTTTAAGATTGAATAAATAATTTTAAATATGTAATCATATTACTTGGTTGTGTACTAGTTTCCACGGTAAAATGTTTGTATTTTGTAAGTTGCTATAGATTATTAACTACTTTATTCACTAGTGAATAAAGTAACTCCTTGTCCATCCTCATCATTAAAATGTTGCTTTACCATGAAGATTTGCACAGATACAATACAGCTGTATAAATAAGCATTGGAAATGAACATTACTTCACTACTATAGCCAAATTCTCCTGAGAAAATATATGGAAACAAATAACAAAAACAATTAGTGTATCTAAATTAGTGTATCACTCACACAATTTCATTTTACAGTGATCTTATATTTAGCTAAAAAAAAAAATTTTTAATTTTTCAGCATTTGTCAAAATTTTTTGCAAATTCTACAAAAACGGTACAAAATAGAGCGTTAGTTCAAGACAAATTTTCTCTAAAATTTTAAGCTGAATTCAAAAATGTAATAATATACCGGGTGTCCTATTTAAAATAGGAGTTAAAAAAAATAGAAAAAAAACAAAAGAAACCCATTTTAGAAGTATTCAACTGGAAAATTGTCTATCTCACATCAATACACATTAAAAATGAAATAAAAATGTAAAGTTTGAAAAAAATTGTTAGCCGATTTTGAAAAAATCGAAAAATACTGGAAAAAATCGAAAAATACTGAAAAATCACGAAAGTAAACACCTACTTCCGGTTATGCGATTTTGTTCAAAAGCTTGCTGTCGCATCTACATAGTAAACAAAACTTATATATGAAGTTTCAACGCCATACCTCTTTTTGTTTTTGAGATTTTCTGTTCACAGACAGACCAATGAAAAAAAATATGTTTTTTGGGTTCAGGAGACTCTGAAACGTGAAGATCTGTTGAAAACTCAATTTCGAATTTTTCGGGTGAATAAAGAGTCATTTTATCCATAAAGGCAAAACTTTAGCCCAGGAGACAGCTGAGTGAGATAATTTCCCCGAATGGATAAAATCTCTATATTCGCGTGTAGCATATAAAATTTTTTCCAATACCTTTATTGTAAAAGGAAGTAAAAATGTAGGCTCCACTCCGCTGCCGACCGAGCTTACAATAAACTTATTGGACAAACGCTCCAAAAAAGCCGCGACTTTAAATATTTCCAACAATTTCGACACTTTCGACTACAATATATTTTTCAAAATGTATGTTTGCCTAATCTTTTTATTGACTTGTAACCCGACTACGTCAATCATGTTGCAATAAAAATAATTAAAATTCAACAGTATTCAATTACCAGTTACATAACTATATGGAAGTATCGGGTCTTCACACTTACTTAGGTGCCTGCACGTCTTCAGCTATGAACTTCAATCTATGAAAATGTGCTTCAAACAAAGTTGGGCGTTGTGATCAAAATCAAACTTGGGCGTTGACCAAGTTGGGTGTTGTGACCAGAATCAAAAGTGGGCGTTGTGACCAAAATCAAAGTTGGGCGTTGTGACCAAAATAGAAATTGGGCGTTGTGACCAAGTTGGGCGTTCTGACCAAAATCGAAATTGGGCGTTGTGACCAAGTTGGGCGTTATGACCAAAATCAAAATTGGGCGGAATGACCAAAACGGTGGTTTAAGTGGCGTCGATAGCTCTCTCCTATAACAGGCGTCGGTGGGCGTTGTGACCAAAATCAAAGTTGGGCGTTGTGACCAAAATAGAAATTGGGCGTTGTGACCAAGTTGGGCGTTCTGACCAAAATCGAAATTGGGCGTTGTGACCAAGTTGGGCGTTATGACCAAAATCAAAATTGGGCGGTATGACCAAAACGGTGGTTTAAGTGGCGTCGATAGCTCTCTCTCCTATAACAGGCGTTGTGACCAAGTTGGGCGTTGTGACCAAGTTGGGCGTTGTGACAAAAATCAAAATTGGGCATTGTGACCAAGTTGGGCGTTGTAACCAGAATCGAAGTTGGGCGTTATGACCAAATTCTGAGTTGGGGTTTGTGACCAGTGGGCGTTGTGTCCAGGCCCCTGTTTCGTAACTCTGGAGCACTCGCACCGTGAGTGTTTCTCTCACATTTTTACCAAAATTGCCTTAAAGTTTAAGTGAGTAGTGTACACTACTGGTAACCTCTCTAGATGAGTTTGTGAGTATCCCCTGCAAGGAAAGTACTGGGTTTAGTAATCGGTTATTTTTGTGTTGAGATAATTGATGATTGTTGTCAAGTTGCACGGAACTTTTGCATATAAAATTGTTCTTTGTTACACCGTGTTTCGCAGATGCGAGTATTGCTTCTCTTTTGTATTTATTGTTTTACTAAATGTGTGGTCTCGGTGGAGAAGTTGGCATTATTGTTTTTTTAAATCATTTTCAGTGTCTTTAAACATGAGTCATTGCAAAATACTTGCTGAAAAATACAAATTCGACTACCTAGTTTTAAAGGTTTCTCAATTTGTTCGTCACCTGTATGTTCAATAATACACACCCATTATTACTGAAATGTATTTGCGGTTTAGATGTGTATGTTTAAAAACATTAGCTGTTAATTTTTATTATCTCCATATTATGTTTAGTATCGTATTTCTGACATAGAATTCAGCAGAAAAAATCGTATGGGCAAAATTCTCACAAACGAGTTTTTGTGTGACTACACGCGAGGCTAGTTCTCCAGGGTTAACCTTTTCAAGACACCGCAATTAACTAATGATCTTAAACTTGCAGCCCGTTATGAAGTACTGGTAGTATAAATGTATGTATTTTAATTTTATTATTTGTGGCTACAATCCTACATTGATAATTTGTTAAAAAATCCTTAATATACACGGTGTATTAAAATTGGACAGAACCAATATAAGGGCGTTGTTTTGCAGAAAAAAAATAAGAAAAAAGCCCTAATTAACATATAATAATAATAATGGTGAGGCACTAACACCCCATGAAGGAGCTTGGCATATCCTAAAATAATTCATTTCAAATATATTTTTGATCAAAAAATTAAAGATAGCAATTTTAAAACATTTAGTTTAGTACGCTGGTGTTTTGTTTTCATTATCTCTTTGTTTGCTTACAACTGTTAGAATTATTATAGGTGACACAGAAGGAAGACACCTCCAACAGTTACTATAAATTTTACAAAAGTTTTTTTGTAAATTAATTGAAAATAAATCTAAAATAAACTATTTTGGAAAGCATAGTTATTATTTGTTTTACTTTGTATTATAGAACAAGGCCGACATATTGCATATAAACAGAAAAACATCTGTTAGAACAAAACACCAGCCTACTAAATCATAAACGTTTTGAATACAAATTACTGTCTTTTGTTTTAGGACATGTTCATTAGGGTCTTTTCTTATTTTTCGCTGCAGAATAATGCCTGAGTGGCATGGACAGATATACCCCGACTCAAAAGGGGTAGAAAACAATGGAAATAGAGATGGAAAATATCCCATAGAAATTCAATTTTTCATAATCCATATACCAAAAGGTAGAATGGTTTCTGGAGTAAATAAGTAAAATTCGTAATAGTATAACAACCTATTTTGGATCATGACCCATAGATTAAGAACTACTAATTATAGTGGGTGAGGACCTCCAAGACCGCAGATAAGGAATTTGTATAGCAAAACGTGTAGGTATATTGCTGCTCCTCATTTAGAAAGGGTTGTTCAGGTTTACCAGGCCTTTTTCTTCATATAAAAATTACCTGGAGGTGACAGTCGACAGCAACATATGGTGTGCATGCACTGCCCCATTTCAACCTCTACAATTTCAGTATATTTAAAAATTTACAATTAAAATTGGTATCAGTATTGGTATTTTAATATATTTTTTTAAAAATTTTTTTTATTTATTTCGCACTCGGCCAACAGCCGTTCGGCCAATTATAGGCGTCGCTGTGCATTTATGGGGACTTCCAACCCCACTAACGACACCATTTAATGTAAAATAAAAATACAACAAGTTAGAATTAGTTTGTAAATATATTTAAACAGAAAAATCACATTGACAATGAGGTATCACAAAGGTGTGAAGACAGGACATCCGTTTGCTTCAGTGGAATACTTAATAAAGTGGATGTGTTACATTTAGGTACATGCATTTGAGCCTCATAAAACATTGTAAAGATTAAAAACTATTAGCCTTTGTCGAACTTAAAATTTACTGAGGGTCACTGTACTGTAACCATTTAATAAACTTACATCTAGTGATGGGCATAACCGGATAATTTTCATAACCGAATTATTTGCATTCGAATAATATTAATAACCGAATGATTATTTGAATAATCATTCGAATAAATTTTGGCTCTCGATTCGTTTCGATTAAGTCAGCCGGTTTGCCGGTTGGTGGTTCACTGTCATCTGCATCAACATCGGTTCACCGTCATCTGCATCGACATCGTAACTTGCAGATAGCAGAGAAACCAAAACATAATATGTACGGTCGGCGCCTTAGAAATCGGGACACGTAATATGTTCTTCTAGTCTTTGGAGTATTCTTGCTCCGGTTACTTCATAAATGTCAGATGGCATTTCATAATTGTCAAACAATAAACAATATAACGTAACAACTAAAACCATAATAACTGTAAAAACCCAGTTTGTACACTTAAAAAATACATGCAAAATATATCATAATAGTGTGTAGTGCCCGCTTTCTAAGGCGCCGACCGTACATTATGTATTATGTATTGGAAATTAAGAGGTATTTATTAAGAAGTGTAGAAAGAGATATGCGGGACTGCTTGCTAATCGCAATAAATTCAGTAGTAAAACGTTTATCTTTATCGATCGGGCGGGTTAAAGGCGCCGCCTCTTGTTTTGAACCTTTAGAGATGTAAGCAAATAAAAAATTGTTTTATAGCTTGATGCGTTTGCGGTTTTTAGGCGTTCAGGTTTCAGGTCCCCAGAATTTGATATTTTTTATGATAGGAGGTAGGTACGCGATAACCAAATGGTGTTTTCAGTACAACCTGCTTTGTTTATGAGTTATGACGTATTTATATTTACAGAATTTCGAGCACTGCATAGGTCGCTGAGATATGGCACGTAGTACCTTTGAATAGAGGTTTTATATTCAAAGCGTAGTACGTATCAGCATGAAGTTATTTTTCATTCGAATACTTGGAACGAAAACAGAGTTGCATAGGTTATTTCAATAACCGGATAACCGGTTATTTTTCATTCGAATAAGCCCATCACTACTTACATCTGTATCACAGCAGGTGCTTATGCTAAAATGCAAAGAAAGAAGAAATGGTAACTATCAATGCAATCGACGAATTGCAACATTGTACGTAATTTCATTGCAATTATCTGTATTGTTTAAGCTTTAAATATTATTAAAAAGAAGTTGAAATGCCAATAGAGTACAGTGAGAGCAAACATGCATGGACTTGTCTTACTTTTAATTTTTTTTAAATCTGTAAAAGGTTTTACACAAAACTGTGTTCGTAACTGCGGTTTGCATCGATCGCTGGACATTCCTGTCTGCGGTGACTGCGGCCCGAATTATTCGCTACACTTTTCTGTCCTTTTAAAATATTCACCCTGTATCAGTTGGGTCCAAAATATGCCTATTTTCATCAAAATATTTCTTATGCCCATTCCCAAGTTAAATTAAAAATAAGACATTTTATTTTTTTATAGTACTCAAAAACAATTTGTTGAAAGACAATATTTTTCATGCGGATTATATGTCTACTATTAGTTAAATAAATTTAATATTTATATTATTATGGACCCAACAGATAGATACAGGGTGACCACCCTAAAAAATTAAATTCTTTTTTCCATTGATATTTTCAGAACTTCCATTTACAAATGAAATTCCGAATAAAGCCCTTTACAATTTTTTTTTGAATAATAATAATGCTTTATTGTCTAACAGAAAAAAAATCCAATTATAGGACAATTCAATAATAATAATCAATTTCTTTATTACCTTTGAGAACATATACAATAAAGAGAAATGACAGAAACAATATACTAATAAACTCAAAATGGGTAACCACAAGGCGGGATTCAGCTGGTAGGACATCCAGCCCCTCTGATCTTCCATCCAAACCCTGATAAGAATAACTGAAAGTAGATTTGAAAACTGTCTAAATCAACTTACACT